>CM053597.1:53000789-53021048 GCA_028646575.1 Pseudocheirus occidentalis
TAGCCCTTGGGCAGTCGGCCAGACCCTCTCTCTGGAATTTATCTGAGTTCCACTGACTTTTCACTTAGTCCTTGTTTCTTATGGGTTGGTAATTCTGGAAACCGCCACAGCTGCCAGTGATTCGCACTCCAGCCACAACCTGTTCTGGAGGCCATAGGACTCCAGCCAGGGTTTATGCTATGCTGGTCTGGGCTGCCAGCACACTGCGATGATGCCCTTCCCCTCTCTGCCTGCCAGGCTGCCTTCAGCAGGAGATGTGTTTCTCTGTCATTTCCTGAGTTCTGGAGCTTTAAAATTTGTTTAGTTATATTTTATAGCACTGGTTCTCAACCTTCCTTATGCCACGACCCTTTAATACTCGTATGTGGGTGTATCTGCATGTGGGCAGACCCACCTGGAGATGGATAGAAGCGGTGTCTCCATTCCTAAGACCATTGGAAATATATGTTTTCCTATGGTCTTAGGCAACTCCAGTCAACCCCCAAAGGGGTCATGACCCACAGGTTGAGAGCCGCTGTTTTATAGGTATTTGAGGTGGTTATGGGGAGAGCTTCAGAAATTTGCTGCTTCTAAGCCACCATCTTGACTCCACCCCCCTGCTACTATTCTTATTCTACATTTCTTCTGCTATGTCATTACACGTCTTTGCTCTCAACTCATTATGTCTTCTGACAAAGCAGACATTAGTGGAAACTTGTGAAAACTGTGGTTTTGAGTAGATACTTTCACAGAGTATCTTCAACCTGGGGAAGTTTTTTAGGAAAGGACTAGGAATATGCAATAGGTACTGTTCTTTAAGTGAAGGAACTTAAGGCTCTTTATCCTTTTAATTGCCCTTTTCTAGGCACTGACTTGTAAATGAATGAAAAAAGCATTCATTAAACACTTATGTGCCAAGTACTATCCTAAGTACTAGGGACACAGATAGGAAAGTGATAATCCCTACACTCTAGATACAGTGGTTCTCAACCTTCCTAATGCTATGACTCTTTAATACAGTTCCTCATGTTGTGGTGACCCCAAACTATAAAATTATTTTCATTGCTACTTCATAACTGTAATTTTGCTACTTTTATGAATCGTAATGTAAATATCTGATATGCAGGATGTATTTTCATTGTTACAAATTGAACGTAACCCACAGATTGAGAACCACTGCTCTAGAAGCTTACCTCCTAATGAAGGGGAAACAAACCATAAATGGAAGCAAAGGAGTTTGGTTTAGAAACTCCTAGGGATGGTGAATAGAGCCTTAGGGAAGCACAGCCTCAGCCTCAAGTCCTAAGTAAGGAAGTAGGTTAGTAGAATGGACAAACCAAAACCCACACTATAATGAGCTGTTATGGTGGGGGTGATGCTCTAGATGAAAATGCCAAAGGGAAAAAAAACACCTACAAGCAATGCCTGGGGCAGGAGGGGGGGCCACATACTCTACCAACAAACTCTAGACAAACTAGAATTCCTGGAAAAGATAAAGCTAGGGGCTTGGGTTTGTTTATTTGTTTGTTTTTAAATATTTTTATGGGTGGAATGAGAGGGGTTAAGGGGGGAAAAAGGAAATTTACTGAATGGCACAAGAGGTGCAAAACCTTGCCCATGCAACAAACTTCCTGAAAATTTAAATGGACCAAATAGAAGCCAGTGGACCTCAGGGGGCAACAAGAAATATTTTTTTAAGTCTTCTTAACTTTTTAAAGTTTTTAAAATGGAAGAAAATGTAAGTTATCTCATAACAAAAATGACTGACCTGGAAAACAGATCAAAGAGAAAAACTTTAGGAACCACTGGATTATATAAACATCATAACACAAAAGAAGA
The DNA here is from genome assembly GCA_028646575.1 of Pseudocheirus occidentalis. Lineage (NCBI taxonomy): Eukaryota > Metazoa > Chordata > Mammalia > Diprotodontia > Pseudocheiridae > Pseudocheirus > Pseudocheirus occidentalis. Next base: position 53,002,608 of record CM053597.1, read on the forward strand.
GCCTAGACATCCTATTTCAAGAAGTGTTCAATGAAAACTGCACAGATCTGTTAGAACCAGAAGATAAAGTAGAAATAGAAAAAGAAATGATCCCCCAGTCTCCTTTTGAAAGAAGTCTCAAAATGAAAACTCTGAAGAAAATCATAGCCAAAATCATGAAAAAATACTGCAAGCAGTCAGAAAGAATTCAAGTACCAAGGAGGATTATATACATTTAGCAGCCACTACTATAAAGCAGTGGAGAACTTGAGATACAGTATTTAAGAAGGCAAAGAATATGGGCTTACAGCCAAGAATAACTTACCCAGCGAAACTGAATATAACCCTACAGGATTAAAAAAAAAAATGAGGATGTCCAGGCATTCCTTTTGAAAAGACCAGAGCTGCAGAGCTTCCTTCCTTCTCCTTCCTTCCTTTTTTCCCTCCTTCCTCTCCCTCCCCTCCTTCCTTTTCTCCCTCAGTTCATATAGCGAATCATACCCTTACCTGAGGGTTCTCTGCCCAAAGGAATATAAATTTTGATCACTGAAACCTAACAAGGTGTCTTGGGGTTTATCTGCTAGATTTCTTTTTTATGGACCATGCCTTAAACTCAAATTATTCTGGCTCTCCTTTGATTGGCCAACAGTAGATCCCAGCCCAAGCCTCACTTGGTCATTGGACTCTGATGGCTCAGAGTTAGTCTAAGTAACAATTGTTTCAGTTTTGACCAGAAACTCTGAGGGTCTTCTCCCATATTGATTTTATTTTATTTTTTTACTAGGTAAAAGAGGCCATTCTTTGCCCCATTTTTACCTAGCATTTATTACTGAATCGGAGTTGCCTCAGCCACACTGAGACCTAAGAAAGACCTTAGTTTAAAAAGGCTAAGGTTTCCTGCTGCATCTGAAGTCTTCTCCAGTCATCCTCATCTAAATCTTGCTCCTGAACCTGGATGGCTCCAGAGGAGAGAGTGAGGCTAGTGACTTTTCACAGCCCTCCCTAATTTAAATCCAATTCATTTACTAGTTGTGCTGTCTGCTTCCTGATGTCATGGTCCTCTTCAAGAACAAAGGACAAACAACAACAATTCAGCAAAACTGAATATAATTCTATAGGGCATTTAAAAAAAAAGAATTTTTAATGAAATAGAGGCCATCCAAGCATTCCTGTTGAAAGACCAGAGAGACACTTTGAAATTCAAATACAGGTATGAAGAAAAGTTTTTTAAAAAGTAAACAAAATTAACAATGATAAAGGACCAAACAAGGATGAGCTACTTACATCAAAATATGAGATGATCTGTATGTCCCCTTTGAACCCTGTCATCATCAGAGTTCACAAAGGAGTCCAATTAGGTAAGGCCCTGCAATCGTTAATGTCTTGATTATCTTAAGAAAAGAATGGAAAGAGAAAAGGAATCATTAGTTGGGAAAGGAAAGGAAGATTAGGAGAAAGTATCTTGTATAACCAACATGCACAAGTAGACATCTATACAAATATGGAGGAGAAGTTAGGGGAAGCAACTGATACTTGACCTCTTCTTCATCAAAACTGGTTGAAAGAACGAAAAATACACAAAAAGACACACAGTTAAGTACAGAAATCCATTTCACTCATCAGGAAAATAGGAGGGAAAATAAAGAGTTAGGTGAAGGGATTTAGGTGAATCCTCAGCAAAGCAAACTGATGATATTTTTGTCACTTCTTGAGGTGGCAAAGAATGAGAATCTCAAGGAGTTCCCATGAATTGGGAATTGTTGAACAAATTGTGGCATATAAATACGATGGAATACTATTGTACTGAACTCTCATTAGCATAAAGACCAACCCAAAGAACTAATGATGAAACATGCCACTCCTGACAGAGATAGAGGTCTCAGAACGCAAAATGAGGAATTGGTTTTTGGACATGGCTAATGTAATTGTTTTGATTGACTATGCATGTTTGTAATGGGGTTTTATTTTTCTCAGGTTCTTAATCAGGGGAGGGAGGAAGATTGGAAGACAAATTTTGGTTAATTAAAACAAAGAAAATCTTTATTTAAAAAAACTTCTGATGCAAAGTGAAGTGAGCAGAACCAGGACACCATTGTACACAGTAATAGCAATATTGTACAATGGTCAACTTTGACTGACTTAGCAGTTCTCAGCAGTACAACAATCCAAGAAGATTCCAAAGGATTCGTGATGAAAAATGCTATCCACCTACAGAGAACAAACTGATACAGTCTGAATACAGATCAAAGCATACAATTTTTCACTTTCTGTATTTGTTTTTTGTTTTCCCTTTGGGTCTATTTTCTTTCACAACATGACTAATGTGATAATATGTTTTGCATGATTGAATATGCATAACCCATATCAAATTGCTGTCTCAGGTGGGAGGTGATAGAGGGTGAGAGAAAATTTAGAACTCAAAAATTATTGTTAAAAATTGTCTTTACAGGTAGCTGGGGAAAATATTATTTAACAAAAATAATTTCTCATTTTATAATGGTGAATAAGATAAATGCAAAGATCCAAGCTTTTGGGACAAGATTCAGTTTTTGGCAAAAATTTCTGGGGAAAATTGGAAAGCAGTTTGGTAGAAACATCTCACAATGTACACCAAAATAAGGTCAAAAAAGGTATGTGATTTAGACATAAAGGGTGATACCATATGCAAATTAGGGGAACATAGACTGTCTTACCTGTCAGATTTATAGAGAAAGAAGCTGTAACAAAGCAAGAGACAGCATTACAGGAAGTAAAATGCATAATTTTGATTACATTTAATTAAATGATTTTGCACAAATAAATCCAATGCAGCCAAGATTATAAGGAAAGCAGAAAACTTGGGGGAGGGGAAGAAGGAAGCATTTTATATCAAGCTTCTCAGATAAAGGCTTCATTTTTCAAATATACAGAGAACTGAGTCAGATCTATAAGAACATGAATCATTCCCCAGTTGATAAATGATCAAAGGATATGGACAGGCAGTTTTCAGAAGAAATCAAGGCATCTTCAGTTGTGTGAAAAAAAATGTCCTAAATCGCTATTGATTAGAGAAATGCAAATTAAAATAACTCTGAGGTACCACCTCACTCCTATCAGATTGTCTAATATGATAGAAAAAGAAAATGACAAATGTCATAGGAGATGTGGAATCTGTAGGAGAACATGAACAAGAAATGCAAAAGTGCAGTAGGCAGAAATAGGTTATAATCTGAATTGTTGGAGGGAACATCCATTTTTATAGTATCACAGATGGACTTAATTATTTGGGAATATGTGTTACATGCTTTGAAAGTAAGTAACTTGAGGGAAACATGTATGTTTTCTTCCGTTATTCCCCAAAGCTAGGAGTATGCTGGTAAATGTTTTAACAACCAGCTCTATTGGGGATATGGAGGGAATATATGCCCACAACACACTTTTAAATTTAATCTACATTTTATCTATCACATTCTTAAGTCTAGATTATCAATAAAACAATCAAGCCCCAATATGTAGTTACCAATATCTGGGTTACAAATGTTCACGCTGAACATTTATAAACTCTCAAGCTAGTTTGAACTGACTCCAACACACTCCTACTAAATCCTTTGTCTTTAAATGTGCCCAATAGTCACTTAAAAGATCATTGAATCCAGTAAAAGTGGAATTTAACTTCTGAAAAAAAGATTGGAAAAGAATATAATAGAGGAAAAAAACTGATCAGTTCTGGAATTTGTCCTTGATCTAATGTTTTTCTAATGGAGATGTAAAATCATAAGAAACTAAATAGAGTTACTCTAGTTTAGGTGTAGAATAGAGTTAACTTCCTCTAACTTCTCCCCCAATCAGGAATGGCCTTGTTAATGTAATTTATGGAAATATTTTCTATAGTTATCCAACTTCAGATTGGATGAAAATGGCTTTGTTAGTCCTTAGATGGTAGTGGTTCATCTTACAAATATTATTACACTGTGTACAAGTGAAAAGACTTGAAAAACTTAGGAGAAAAGATATAAAGAATGGTTTAAACATGCAGTGCAATTAAAAGGTTAGAAATTTGTTAGTTGTGAAAACTTCCAGGTGTTAGAGAAAATATTTAGTGAGGAAAACAATACGGTAGGCCCCCATCCTCTCAAGTCCTGTTTTATTTGTTTAGTGTCAGCTACTTCTAAATATTCCAGATAACACCCTGGCAAAGCAAGAGCTTTGTTCTTAGACTGCACAAGGCAGTGAAAGCTTCATTTTGTATTGAGCCAGTGAATTAAAAGAACTGTTTACTCTCATCACTTTGCTGGGCAATTACTGCAAACTGTGAGTTCCTCAGGTACAGAAGTAAGAGGTACAGAAGAAAGCCATTTTTTTTAGCTTTGTGGAATAATTTTTTTATTCCTTTTCTATTTCCTTTATGATTTTGCTTTAGTACCTTGCTGGGCATGGAGTCCTACTTAGGATACTATTCTTTAAAAAGTGCTGCAAAGAGTGATATCTTATCACTCTTTGCAGATGATATGATGATATACTTGGAGAATCCTAAATAATCAAGTAAAAAACTTCTTGAGACAATAAATAAATTTAGCAAAGTTGCAGGATATAAAACGAACTCACATAAATTCTCAGCATTCCTATATATTTCTAACAAAGTTCAACAGCAAGAGATAGTAAGAGAAACCCCATTTAAAGTTACTGTAGACATTATAAAATATTTGGGAATCTACCTGCCAAAACAAACCCAGGACCTATATGAACACAACTACAAAACACTTTTCACACAAATAAAAGCAGATCTCACTAATTGGAAAAGCATCAATTGCTCATGGCTGGGTCTAACTAATGCAATAAAAATGACAATCTTACCTAAATTAAATGACATATTAATGCCATACCAATCAGTCTACCCAAAAATTACTTTATGGAGCTAGAAAAAATAGTAACAAAATTCATTTGGAAGAACAAAAGGTCCAGAATATCAAAGCCATTAATGAAATGCTAGGGAAGGTGGCCTAGCCATACCAGATGTTAATCTGTATTGTAAAGCAGCAGTCATCAAAACTTCTTGATACTGGCTGAGGAATAGAGTAGTGGATCAATGGAATAGATTGGGTACACAAGACTCAGTAGTCACTGACTATAGTAATGTACTGTTTGATAAACTCAAAGACTCCAAGTTGGGGAATAAACTCACTATCTGACAAAAAGCAAGGGATAGTTTACTTGTCAGATCTATGGAGTAGAGAAGGCTTTATGACCAAACAAGAATTAGAGAGCATTATAAAATGCAAAATAGATCATCTTGATTACATTAAATTGAAAAGTTTCTGTACAAAGGAAGCCAGTGTAACCAAGATTAAGAGGGAATTGGGAAAGAATTTTTATAACGAGTGTCTCTGATAAAGGCCTTGTTTCTAAAATATACAGGGAATTAAGTAAAGTCTATAAGAATACAAGTCATTCCCCAATTGATAAATGGTCAAAGGATATGAACAGGCAATTTTCAGAGGTAGAAATTAAAGATATCTATAAGCATATGAAAAAATGCTCTAAATCACTATTGATTCAAGAAATGCAAATCAAAACAACGCTGAGGTACCGCATCTCACTGGTCAGACTGGCTAAGATGACAAAACAGGAAAACGACAAATGCTGGAGAGGATGTGGAAAAATTGGAACTCTAATGCGTTGTTGGTGGAGTTGTGAACTGATTCAACCATTCTGGAGAGCAATCTGGAACTATGCCCAAAGGGCTATAAATAATTGCACACCCTTTGATCCAGTAATACCACTTTTAGGTTTGTATCCCAAAGAGATCAGAGAAGTGGGAGGAAGACCCATATGTACAAAAATAATTTATTGCAACTCTGTGGTGGCAAAAAACAGGAAATTAAGGGGATACCCATCAACTGGGGAATGGCTAAACAAGTTGTGGTATATGAATGTAATGGAATATTATTGTGGTATAAGAAATGGGGAGATGGACTTCATATTTACCTGGAGAGGCTTATACAAACTGATGCTAAGTAAGAAGGGCAGAATCAGGACAAATTTATACACGACAGACACAACATATGTGTGATGACTAACTTTGATAAACTGGACTCTTCTCAGCAATGCAAGGTTATAAGACAACTCTAAAAGACTCAGGATGGAAGGAGATGTCTACATTCAGAGAAAGACCTAGAAAGAACAGTTTAAATGGAGACTGAAGCAAACTACATGCTCTCTTTTCCATGTTTGGTTTTGTTTCCTCTTTCTCATTGTTCATTCTAGCGGTTACAATCTTCTATATAACCAGACTAATGTCCAGTGTGAAAGTATTTGCAGATCCTGTACTTGATTGCATGCCACCATGGGGGGAGGGTAGGGAAGGGAAATTTAAAAGTAAATAAACAAATCAATTTTTTTGTAAAGTGCTGCATTTTACTTTGTGTGGCATGGGATGTTGGTGAGAGGCCTACCTGAACTTGGAATCAGGTAGCCATCGGCTAGCCTTTGACACCTTTAGCTGGGTTACCAAGGGCAAATAGTTTAGCCTTCATAAGCCTTGGACTCCTCATTTGTAAAATGGGGGTAAGAATCCCCATAGCACATATCTTACCCACTTGTGGTTAGCATGAAAGAGGTGATGTATGTAAAATGCATCACACCTTAGAAGTAAATGCTAGTTGCTTGTATTTATAAAAATACTACTTACTTTGCTGTGCTGCTGTTATACTGTATATGAGCTGTCTGCATAAAATATAATTTAATAAAAAATGTGAACTCACAGAAACCCTTCTTATAACCATATTTAATGTTTATTTTTAAATCCGTGTTAGAAAAAAATCGTCTGTCCAGCATTATAGAACTCCAGTTCTAAAACAGTGTTTCTCAAAGTGTATTTCCCAGCTCCTGCTATTCTGGGAAGCAGTCCAAGGAGCATTTCTGGAAGAAAAAAAAAGTGTAATCACAGAGAAACACAGGATAAACCCATCCATCCACCTTGCTGTCTGTGTCTCTCCACCTGCTGAGAGCTGCTGCAGTTGGAGTTGGAGCCTCATCTCAGGGTGCACATACTATGGCAACCAGTGCCTGGAAACCCACTCCCTCCATAGGACATATGCCTGTTTTTGTCAAAAGGGCTGCAGGGTGCAGGGGCTTGGCAGCAGTAAAAAAAAAAACTGAGCAGAGCTTAGGGCTTCCAAAATAACTGAAGAAGCAGTGGTGCCCCACCACCACCACTTGGGAGCCCCTGCTCTGATCACACAACTTTCCCAACACAACCTTAGAACCTAAAAGTAAGAAGGAATGAGAGGAGGAACTTTTCATTCCCGGCTTCCTCTGGTGGAATTTACAGTCTCTGATTGGAGGTAAAATTGCAAGACATAGTAGCCAATGTAGGAGCTACTGCTTGTAATTAATGTTTTTCATTTTTTAAAGTTTTGTTGATACAGTTTCGAATTATCCCCCCTCCCCCACTACATGACAGGTCTCATAATGGAGAAAAATAGTTAAGCAAAACTAACAACAGGACATCATCAAAAAGTGCATGCCACCCTCCACATTGGTAGTAGCCACCTCCAATCACTTTCTTTGTTTGTTTTTAATGAAGAAAAATATATTTTCTCTTCTGCCAATCTCCCTACACCATTGAGAAAATGAAAATGAAAAAATAATTCCTTGTAATATGTTGGGATGAGCAAAACATTTCCTTGTTGACTGTAACATGTCTCTGCACACATACATGCATATATATTATCATGTTACAATCACATACTATATTGCATTATATTTTATATTACACATACATGTCTTGTGCTATACCCTAAATCTGTCTCCCCTTGATACTCTCCATCAAGAGGTGGATAGATAGTATGTTTATTATCAGTCCTCTGGATTCATGGATGGTCATTGTATTGGTCATAATTCTTATAGCTTTCAGTTATTTGTACTTACAATGTTGTTATATAAATTGTTCTGGTTCTGCTCATTTCACTTACCAGTTTAGAAAAGTCTTCAGAAATCTGTTTTTGTAATACCGATGTTCTAATACCTAGAGTACTGTATTATAAATTATCATATAAATTATTTCACTTGTTTGTTTCACTTCCTGTCAGTTTGTATATATCTTTGAAATAATCTGTTTCCTAATTTTCTACAAACAATAGTATTCCATCATATTAATATATCATAACATTCATCCAGTTGTCCATCATGGGGCCTCTCTTTAGTTTCCCAGTTTTTTGCCACCACAAAAAAAAATGCTGCTAAAAATATTTTTGTATTTATAGGACCTCCTCCTCTTTCTCCATCTCTTTGTGGTATAGACCTAGCAGAGATATAGCTAGGTCAAGGGCATGTACTCTTTAGTAACTTTTTGTATATAATTCCAAATTGCTTTCTAGAATAGTCATTCATAGGTGCACCAATGTATCTCTTCTTATAGCCCCTTCAACATTTATAATTTTCCTTTTTTGTCACCTTTGCCAATCTAATGGGTGTGAGATGGAATCTCCGAATTGCTTTACTTTGCATTTCTCTATTTAGTAATGATTTGGAAAATTATTCATGTGGCTAGATAGCCTGGGTCTCTTCCCTTGAGAACTGCCTGTTCATATCATTTGGCTATCAATAGGCAATATAGTTGATCTTGTTATAAATTTGACTTGATCCAGGGATCTTTTCTGAGATAATTGGTTTCCTTTTAATTTTAGCTTAATTTGTTTATGTTAAATCATTTTAGTTTTATGTAATCAAATTATCCATTTTATTTTCTGTTTGTATTTTCTCTCCCTTGTTTGGTTATGAACTTTTCTATATCCCTAAGATCTCAGAATTTTTTCAATATTTCTCTAATTTGTTTATGATTTAACCTTTTATATATAAAGTCATGTGTCAGTTTAAATCATATTTTGGTGTAAGTTAGCTTTGGGTTAAAATCCAGTTTCTCCCATACTGCTATCCAGTTTTCCCAGACATTTTTACCAAATAGTGAGTCCTATCTCATAGCTAGAATCTTTGTTTTGACCAGATGTTAGGGCACTAGATTCATTTGCTTCTGCATGTTGTATATCTAATCTTTTCAAGTTAGATTTTTTTTTTTAACCAGAACCAAGTTATTTTGAAAATCATTGGTACTTTGTTGTAAAGATCTGATATTGCTAGTTGTTTTTCATTCACATTTCTTGTCATTATTTGCCTTGAGACTCTTGACATTTTTTGACACTATATGAATTTTATTCTTTCTAGTTTTATAAAGTAATTTTTGGTTGTTTGATTAGTAAGACATTGAATAAGTAAATTAATTTAGGTAGTTTTGTCGTTTTCATTATATTGACTCATTCTGTCCATGAGCAATTAATATTTTTCCAATTAGTATTCTATTTCTGTAAGCAGTGGTTGATACTTCTTATTTATATGGTCCTGTGTGTATCTTGGTAGCTAGAATCCTAAATATTTTATATATTCTGTAGTTACTTTGAATGGAATTTATCTTTTTGTCTCTTCCTGCTAAGTTTTATTTGTATTATATTGAAATGCTGATAATTTGTTTGGATTTCATATTCTGTGAGGTTGCTTGAGATTATTGTTTCTATTAATTTTAGTTGACTTTCTGAGGTTTTCTAAGTATACTTTCATGTAATTTTCAAAAGTGATCATTTTGTTTCTTCTTTATATATTCCCTTAATTTCTTTTTCTTGTCCATTTGATATTGACAGCATTTCTACTCATAGTAGTAACAATGGTCTTATTTAAGCATTGATTTAATTGAAAGGGATTTTAGTTTATATGTATTTTATATAATGGCCCCTTTGGTTTTAGATATATGCTGTTTATAATTTTAAGGATTATTCTTATCTTTTCTAATTTTTTAAACAAAATCAGTATTATATTTCATCTAAATCTTTTTCTACATCTGTTGACATCATATGATTTTTGTTAATTGTATTAATATAGTTAAGTTTATAGTTTTCCTAATTAAACCAAACTTGTATTCCTGTTAAAAATTCAACCCTAGTCATATTGTATTGTAGTTTTTGTGATTGTTTTCAGCTTTTTGGTAATAATTTATTTTTTTAAATTTGCATTAGTATATAAGAATTTGGTCTATAGAGTTTTCTTTTTGTTTTGACTTTTTTACTTTGTATGTTTATGTATCAAGGCCCTCTCTGTGTCACTGAAGGGGTTTGTATCCCTCCTTTAGCGATTTTTAAAGATGGTTTATATAAATATTGGAATTAATAGTTGACAGAATACACTTGTGAATCCCTCAGGTCATTGAATTTTTTTTTATGCATATACCTGGTGCAATTTCTTACTCAGAAATTGGGTTATTTAAATTCTCTAGTTCTAGTTCTGTTCATTTTGATAGTTTCTTTTTTTATAAATTTTTATTTATTTCACTTAAGTTGTAGGTTTTGTTGGAATAAGGTTTTCTTCATTTGTATGAATCCTCTCTTCTTGTTTTTATGCTAGTAATTTAATTTCCCTCTTTCTTTTTAATAAAATTAACTTATGGTTTTATCTATTTGGGGTTGGTTTTTTTTCCCCAAGTGGGCAGCTTTTCTAGTTTTCATCTCCTCTCCTCCCCCACATAGTATACTTTCAGGTTATGGGTTGGATCTCCCAGAGGGCATCTGTTACTTAGGGTTTAAAACACTCTGTGGGGGCAGCTAGGCAGTGAATAGAGCACGGCCATGGAGTCAGGAGTAACTGAGTTCAGATCCGGCCTCAGACACTTAACACACACACACACACACACACACACACGCACGCATACACACACACACACACACACACACAAAAACTAGCCATGTGACCTTGGGCAAGTCACTTAACCCCAACTGCCCTCCAAAAAAAACAAGAACAAAGACAAAAAAAAACACTCTGTGGTCCTCCATCCTAAAATAATAGTACACAAGCCCTCCCTAGTGTTACTAGTAATTATTACTACTATAATAGTAAGCCAGTAAACACAGGTAACTCAAGCAAAGGAACTTTACTCACCTGACATCATAAAAACAATGATAACACACCATTCTCCTCATCAACCAGAGGTATTCTCTCACAACTGCATATATTGTCAATGGGAAGAGTGTGCACACATATAAAGTAAATGGTACACATGTAAGTAAACCACGCGGCCAAGGTACCTCACACCTCTAGCACAGTAGGGCCACTTTCCATGATGCCGTATGCTATTTCCCCTAGATATATAGCATGTCTGCCAAACAGATCACTCAGTTAGGCTTCCTTGGTCAGTCCTTTTCCATTACCCAATTCTCGACATCCAAGGCTTTCTCTTTTTTCAACTCACAAAGGTCACATTTCTTCTCTCAGCCCTGTGGGTGTCTCCTACAAAACAAATAGCTTTCTTCCAAGATGCCATAGTGGGAGTTGGTGGTCGGAGGAGGAGGATAAATGGATTTCATTTCCTGTCCCCCATATTAGAAACTGCTCCTTTCTCAAGTGTTAGTTTCTTCCACCACAGTCAACTGTCTTCTCTGCTTCTAGGAGTCACGTTCTTCAGACATGTACTGTGCTTGGCTGCCTCCCAAAAGAGTACATCCTGCTTTATAAGTTGTAAGTTATAAGTTCCACCTGGGGGTGGCCTATCTAGCTATCCTCACATTTCATCAAGCTTGACTGAAGAATTTCACATCTCAGTGATGGCATCAGTTGAACTGGAGAGAAATCAATTGACCTCAGATGCCTTGATCAACTTTTCCTGACCTACCCTTTAGAGTAGGGCCATAAATTTTTGGAAATGGAAGTTATCTTGTCCAGCCATTTTACAGATGAGGAAACCAAAGCCTGGACAGGTTGAGTGTTTTACCTGGTCCCACAGGTAGTAAGGTACTGACCAAGTATTTGAACCCAGGTCCTCTAAATCCAGATATAGAATTATTTCCACTGTACTTCACTGCCTCCTTGCACCCATTGCACCCTTTTTATGGTCCTTCATCCTCCTTCATTGCTTTCTTTGTCCACTTGTTCTGTATTTCCTCTGACTATAAACTTCTCACCATTAGGTGAACCTATTCTTAAAAATTTCCTGGGCAGTCTTGATTCCATATCACAATCACAAATCAAGGGAGAAAATTCTTTTGTTTACTGATGTGGTTTCAGAAAATATGATTATCATAACTATGGGCTGTAGTATGAGTTTAGAAAACCTGGAAAGGAGTCATGTCTCCCTTTCACATCCATCTGTATGTTCAGCTACTGTCAGTATCCTCCTGCAGTATTCTCTAGAGCAGTTCTTTTTGAAACATAGACTTCTTTGGTTATCTATGAGCTCCCTCTCAAAATAATTTTTCAGATGTATAAAATAAAATACATTGGATTATCAAGTAAACTAATTATATTGAAATATGGCAAAGTGGCACAGGGGATAGAATGCCAGGCCTGGAATCAGGAAGACTCATCTTTCCAAATTCAAATCCAGCCTCAGACACTTCCTGGCTGTGTGACCCTGGGCAAGTCACTTGACCCTGTTTGCCTCAGTTTCCTTATCTGTAAAATGATCTGGAGAAGAAAATCACAAACTACTCTAGGAACTTTGCCAAGAAAACCCCCAAGAGGATCACGGAGTCAGATGTAACTGAAGCAACTCAGCAACAACCCTTAATATAATAACTAAACATTCTTTTCAGTGTTCAGCAATGTCCTCATCTCTCACACCTTATAATGCCATCTTCAGAGAAATATATGAAAAGTTTTCTCCCCTAAGCAGACTGCTTCATTTTTGCCTTTGCATCTCCAGGACTTAACACAAGTGTCTCACCCATAGCAGTCAGTAAATACTTGTTGATTGATCACAACTCCCCTAAACAGCTGGGAGCATCAAAGAGACAAATCAAAGCAAAGTCACTTCAAGTCCTCATTCCTAAAAGGAGGAGGATTGGACTAGATGCCCTCCCAAGTTCCTTCCGGCTTTGAATCTGTGATAGAGGAAAATAGTCATTATCTATTTTCCCTGAGAAGCATCATGATGTGATTCACAAAGGACTGGACTTAGTCATAAGACAGGAACCAGGTGTAAGCCCCTGCCCTGTCCCTCACTAGCTGTGTTTCCTTTGGCAGATCACACAACGCCTCTGAGCCTTACTTGTGTTTTTTATAAAATGGAACTGCAAATACTGCCCTGTTGACCTTACAGAATTGTCATGAGGCTTAAACATAATACCGTATTTGAAAGTGCTTTGTAAAGGTGCACAAACTCTCCTCAAATATTATAATCCTTCTAAAAGTGTTTTTGGAAGTGCAATTATTTAAAACTAAGTATATAAAGGAGAGCATGTAAATACATTATAGGTCCAGTAATTGATGTGTCACCAGAGTAGAATCTTTTTTTTTAACTATGCTCTTCAGTTCATTTGAAGTTTCCATTTTTGAGTTCTAAATAATAGCAGGCTACTGCCAGTCAGCTGTTAAGCCTTGCACACAATGCACCCAGCTCTGTATCCACAGCTTAGGAATGGATAGAGTGGGTCTGAAAGTAAGTTTGGGTTCTTTTCTTCTCTTCTGCTGGTCCTGTAATAGGTGGGATCGTCTGAGTGGGTACTGTGTCTTTAATAGAAGGGATGGAATGTTGATATAAGAACATTCCCTTGTCTGTTAGAGGTGGTGGTTGAAATAAGGCAGTTAAAGAAGAAGCTCATTCATTTAAAGGACAGAGAGGAGGAGGAGGAGGAAACATGAATAAAAGAACACTGCATGAAATGAGGAAGAAAGGTGAATAAGGAAAGAAGAATAAAATAGCCTAGCAAAGTATAGAGAAGAAGAAACGTTTGAAGAAAACAACATGGCTGTTATCTCCTGTTTATAGCATACGAAGGGTCTGAACTTCTCTCTTACTCATGAGAGAAAATACTAGCTGATAATATTTGAGTTGGAATGAGATTTGGATTCAGGAACCTATAATTTTGAATAGTTTACACATGCACTATTTAGACTACCGTTCTATCTGCCACAGCTAGAAAGGGGTTCCTTTTCATGTCCTGAACCCTTTGCAATCCAGTGAAGCATGAGGATCCCTTCTCAGAATAATGTTTTTAAAAGGGTAAAATAAAATACATAGGATTACAGAGGAAACATATTGAAATACAGTTATCAGAATATTTTTTAAAACAAGTCAATAGAGCCCAGATTAAGAATTCTTGACCTAGTACAGAATGCTTGTCTAGGGAATATAGAGACCTGTGATCTTGTCCTTGCTCAATTACTTTTTTCGAGTTGTGTAACCTTCAAAAAGTCACATAACCATCCTAGCCAGGAGTTTCTTCATAGGTAAAATTAGAGGGTTGGATTAGATAATCTCTAAGGTCCTGTTATAATTAACTTTTGAGGCCTCATCCATTGCCTTTCGAAGTCTTCAGATTCTGTTTTCTCAGGAATCTCTAATCATTTCCTCTTGATTCTCTTCAAGTCCCACAATTCCTTTACCACTCCTAATTCTAGCCTTAATTAAAGGATAGATACTAGTAACACATTTTCCCCAGAATTAGCCCAATGGAAAGCCCATTTCTCATATGATTGAGAGCAAGGGTGACTATGCAGATAAGTTTCAGTGATGGAAACTATGTGTTCATGAATGCATTTTACCTACATAGAGCAGAATAATATTCTCCAGAGGATTGCCTGGAATGTATTTCAGGGTCCTATGAGTTCTGAATGGTAGGTTCCATGAACTATGTAATACAAGAACATCCAAGAGAATAGGAAAAGATTGATAACTGGAAGCCATCAGGGGTGTAGTTTTAATTGACATTTTGGCATATGTTTGCCATCCAGCGTTCTAAATTCTGGACATAACACGGACCAGTCTTAGAGACAGCTTCAAAAATCTCTGTGGCTCATTTTAACCCTACTCAGAGTTGTCTCAGAGAAATCTCCAAATACAGTTCAATTTAGTTCCTAACAATTGTAGGTAAAAGGGTTCCCATGTCCCATACAAACACCAAAAGCAATGAAGTATATCAGATATAGGACTGCCTTTATTTCTTTCTACAAAGAAGCAAACAGAAATAAAAGACTTAGACTAAAAATAATATAATTCTTGTAGCATATTGATAGATAATTGAAAACAACTTTAGAGGTCATCTAGGCCAGCCCCCTAATTTTACAAAACAGAAACCCAGAGTGATTTTGCTCAGTCACAAAGTAAGTGGCAGAGCTATAGGTCTTCTGGCATCCATTATACGGTCCCTCACTGTTTCCTTTCACTCCGCTGATGCTTACCTTTCCTTAAAGCCTTCATATAATCTCTGAATTACCACCCTGTTGCTTAGACTCTCCCAGAAAGGAAATGTACTTCAAGTTTCTAGGGAGGCAACTCCTTGGCATTCCATTGAGTCCCACTTTCACATCAGATACTCATACAGACATCCTGAAAGGAAAATATACCTGGGACCTCCATTATTAAACTCCCAGAGAGCAATGGTCAGGTCTTTTGTTCCCCCACATGCTTTGACCCTTAACTGATTCTCCAGCTATAGGAACCACATACACAAATCTTCTCTTCCCAAGAGCTAGACACTGTCCATGAATTCCCCTTCTCTCCCTAAAAAGCTTAGAGTCTGGAACTATCAAACTCAAGCATGTTGCAGAGGTAATTTCATGAACAGGACTGCCTAAAAACTCCCACTTCTCTCCCTTGGTAACACACTACTTCGTTATGTGGTTTCCCTCTCTTGGGACTACATGGTTGACATCATGTTAATCTACCACATGGCTCTGCCATAGACTCTCCAGGGTGGGGTCCAGGGGCTCAAAGTCCAAGAACTTTGATATTCCACCACTGCCTTGATTGCTGGCCCCTTTTGGGTTAAAAGGCCGCCTTCTCTAGCCACCATCTCTGGGGAGTTGCTCAAATGAACAACTATACCCTAGGTATCAGAGTTCATTCTTATGTTGCTAATCTCTGACCCAAAAGGTAAAGATTTCCTTTCACAAAAGACTTGCCTAGCACAAAAGTGTCCTAACTGTACCTTACCCACAACAATCTGAATCAACCTATTAAACACCAGTCATGAGACTCAGAGACCCTTTCTCAGAGAGATATGATCATATCCACAAGTGCCAATGGGCATGTCAATACACTCCATAGGGAGATGTGATAAATGTCTAAGACTCACCTCTCAGTAAGCTTACCAAGTTCCCCAGGGAATTCTCATAATCAAGAGCAGAAGGTAGCATAAGCAAAGGGCTCTGGGCTCAGGAGAGACCTGGAGTCAGAAGCCCACCTTGATCTTTACTAACTGTATATCAGTTCCTTTGCCTTTAAAACGGGTATAATGTTTGTACAATGTTTCTCATTTTGAAGAAAGCACTTTGTAAACCTTTAAATGACTATGTAAGGGGGAGTTACTATTGTTATTCTCACTAAGCCCTTCATCTCTATGCCCAAGACTTCAGGGCGCTCTCAGCATGGCCTAGCACACCAGACTTCCCCAGGGACACACAGGGAAAGCAATACAGGAACAAGATCACATTCCCCCACCATCACCTTCCAGAGCTATTCTCCTCCACAACAGAGCTCTAATTCACCTCTCTCACCCTCTCTCCCTTCTTCAAAAGAATCAGGTCTACAACATAAAGTAGGATGGGCCAGTTCTACAAATGATATCCCAGGAGTTTGGGGTGATACTTTTTTGTTTTTGTTTTGCTTAGAGAAAGCCTCAGAGTAGAAGACAGGCTGATATAATCATCTCAGCTACTGCCCACTACTTTTACTTCCCACCTCCAGGGCTCAGCTGTCCTGGCTTTTTGAGTGTCACATCAATAGCGTACTTCCTTATTCTCTAACCCCTTTCTAGAGGATCAGTTTGGGTTTCTTCATGTAACCTCAGGGAACTTGATTAACCAATGTTTCTGGTTCTCAAAGCCTTTAACTGCCATATTCCTGAAGTGTTTGGCATAGGAAGAAGCTTTTGTCATTCCTCTGGGAATTTAATTTTCTACCACTAGTCAGTTTCCTCCACATAACTGTGTTGTATAACTAGGCCATAAGATCAGGAATTTTCATTTTGGAAACACTGGCCTCCGTGAGCCTAACATGGCTTTATTTGTGGAGATTTAAGGTCTCTAGGGAGACCAATTCCTTCTCTAATCTTGGGATCCACATTCCTACCTAAGGATTCCCTTCCCTCCTATAGTCACCAGACTGGACTCACCAGCTCTATGACCTATATCACTGTATCAGAAGTATAAGCCACAGCACACACAGTTACTGACACTTTGTAGAGGACCATAAACTATCACTGACAAGGGCTGTATACTCTCCCACCATCTTAATGACCTGACACATTTTTATTGCTGGCCCAAAACCTTCATATTCTTCTTGTCTTTCAGGTAGTCATTTGGTTGCATTGATCTTTCTGCCAAGGTCACTAAATCCCCATGCTCTACTAAACTCTCTTTTTAGTTCTTCTTAGGGCCTTTAGGACTCTTGGCTAAGTTACGTGCCTAAATAAAAGCAGACATCTTAGCTCCCACATGTCTACTTTAGCAAAATCTTAAAACAGCACCAACCTGAATAGTGATCAATATATCCAACAGCATACTTCAGTAAGAGATGAACTGTACCCGAAGTCTTCCAGGATGTCATGGAAAGTAAGAAAGGGAGTCTGCCGGAAAAGTAGATTATAACACAGGAAACAAGATGGAAACCAGCCATCATTAACAGAAATGTCTCCGAAATATTTGCATGTACCCGAAAGAAGACTCTCATGAGAAGTTTCCCTAGGATACTGAGAAACCTACATTGTAAGCACTTGGGAAAGGCAGTGAGCAACCCAGGCATGGAAGCACTCAGACTAGGATACCCCAGACCCAGTAGCCCCAAGACACCACAAAGAGCCCTGAAGATCCCACATGCTGAACCTCAAAGATCCAGGGAGGCATAAAACCTCCCAGCATCTTAACAAAGAAAAATCCTGGGAGGTAAATCCCAGGCCTCCTGCTGAGCAAATACAGTAGATCACCCCACTCAAAAGCATAGGAGGGGGCAAAGTCTGTCTTACACCATTCCCCAATTCAGTAACTAAAAGTAGAGATACAAGGAAACAGAATTCAGCACAGTATGCTCATCCCCTACCTCACAGGCAGCTAGGTGGCACAGTGGATAGAGTACTGGACCTGAGTTAAGAAAACATGGGTTCAAATCTGAGTCACTTAACCTCTGTTTGCCTCAGTGTCCTCGCCTGTAAATGGGGACGATAACAGCACCTACTTGGGAGGGTTGTTGTGAGGATCAAATGAGATGTTTGTAAAGTGCTTAGCCTAGTGTCTGGCACATAGACACCGTATAAATGTCTATTTTCTTTCCCATATTTCCATCATTGAACTATCAGAATCTTGTTTTGGGTGAGGAAGCTAATACTTGACCAAGTACTCAACTTTAAAATCCTAGTAATCGGTAAACATGGGAAAGAAATCACAAGGAACTTATCAAATTTGAACTATTTACAGGCCAATATGGAAAAACAATCATAGTAACTTATGAAG
>CM053597.1:53021548-53039202 GCA_028646575.1 Pseudocheirus occidentalis
GAGATAGCTTAGTATAGACTTGCTCTGTGAGAGCACCTTTAAATGGCCTAGCACCCCAAATGGCGAACTTTAACTTTCAATAAACTTTACTTTTTCCTTGGCTGAGAAGACTTGAGTGGAATTCTTTCAGCAGGACCCGGCATGTTGGTATTTTGGGGTTTCAGGCAGCCCTCTTTGGGCTCCTCTTCACAGTGACTACATATATGGTATCCTTCTTGGTGAGTGTGGGTATTCGGCATTTATGTATCATGCAAGGGGCAGCGTTATGTAGGTGAGAGGCCAGAAAGACCTGGGTTTTAAGTTCTGCCTCTGACATATTGGCTATATAGTCCTGAGCAGATAAAATTATTTAATCTCTTAGTCTTCCCAGTTAACTTTAAAACCATGAATTCCAGAGACGCTGTCTCCATTTTTGCATTAGCAGAGGAAGTTGCCAACCAGTAGCTCTCTACAACAATTAAATCACAGGTCCAGTCTAAAAATCCCTATACAGACATATACACAAGCATGCACACATATAGCAAAGGGGAGTGGGGTGCTGAATAGGATTATTCAGCTAAGTCTGCCTTTTCTTCAACCTTCACCTGACATCGCCTAGATGGATTTCTCAGTATGTTGTTCTCTTATCTGCTTTCTATCAAAGGGTATAATTTTTAGCTCTGAATCCTCATCCAGAGACAGTATTTTTGGTCAGATACTTTAGTGTCAAATCTAGCTCTCTCTCCTCTCTGGGGATACTTCCCCCTTAATTGTCTTTTTCAACTGCGCTCTCAGTAAATACACCCAGACTTGCAAATGCCAGACTCACAAATACCATGGGCTAATGTTGTTTATAAAGTTAAAGTAAACATTTTCTTTTTTAAAGAAAGGTGAATAAAATTTCTTTATAAAAGTTTTAGGCTCTCAAAAATGAGCCCAGAGAAAGATAAGAGAGAGAATTTCGGCTTTCAGGTAGGCACAACCAGGTCTTAGCAACATCTGCCCTAACGTTCCACTTGCCTGGTAGGCCCAAACAGTCTCCTTCCTAGAATTCAGCCCTGCCAGCCAGTGGTGGCTCCCTCTGCCCAAATTTACTCTTTTCCAAACCACGGCTGCTTGTGGCCCCCCAATAATTTAGCCCTGCTCATCTTCTATATGTTCTGTTAGGATCTGGGTTCTTTTGTTCCTTTTCTATGAGTAGGTCTTGGGCTTTCAAGGACCACACACATATACATACATATATCTTAACATATAAATGTAGAGAGGAAGAGAGAGAGAACTAAATATATTGGATGTAAACTCTGGGAATCCTTATCCGAATTTTCAATTCCACTAGAAAGTTGGGTCTTCAGTAAGTCCCTACATTTCCCCTTCAGGATTCTAGGAGTACCCCCTTAAGGATAATTTGGGACATAGTTCTGGGGTATTTTCCCCAATATCAAAATCATCAGCACCAGTTGAAATCTCCTCAGTTTCATTGATATTATTGATGAACACCCCACTATCAATTTAACCAGTCACCATCAGTTATTTAATATATGTTTATATACATGTGCATGTGTATATATGTAACACACGCACATATATATGGAAAAGCTGTAACAAGAATCAGAGTACAAAAATAGCCCTCCACTCTCAATGAGAAATGTAGTTGATATAAAAACAAGATAACAATACAAATTTATTTTTAGAAATGATGTCCTTAGCTGCCCAGAGGGTAAAATGTAGGGTGCTCACTATTAAAGCTGCTGAGCTGTCAGATCTGTTCTAGTCCTGCCCTGAGAGCAGTCAGGACTCAGGGACAGGTTGTCCTTCCAGAGCTTGGCTGCTCCAGTGTTTTCTAGCTTGAGAGGAACTGGCTCATTGACTCTGAGAGTCAATCCTGCAAGACAAGAAGAGGAGATGCTTGATAGATGGATGATGGGAACAGTTTATTCAGGCCCCTAGTGTCTTGAGTTTGCTCTCAAAGGCTAGATCCTTCCCCATACAAGGTGCTGCTCCTCCCGAACTGGTTATCCCCCATACTTGGAATGTTCTTCTACTGGAGAGAGCATAGGCTTGCAGTCAAGAAGACCTGAGTTCAAATTCAGGCTCAGACATCAGCCCTGGAGTCAGGAAGACTCATTTTCATGAATTCAAAATGCCTCAGACGCTTTCAGTTATGTGATCCTGGGCAAGTCACTTAACCCTGTTTGCCTCAGTTTCCTCATCTGTAACATGAACTGGAGAAGGACATGGCAAACGACTCCAGTGTCTTTGCCAAGAAAACCCTAAAGCAGATCACAGAGTCAACTAAAAAATGACAAAACAACAACTTCTTCAATAGTTAAATGAAGACAATCCTACCCATTCATAGATGGGCATTTATAATAATTAATACGTAGATCTGACTGTGTCACCTCCTTCTCATTCCCCTCGATTCCTGCTCAATAAACTCTAGGAGCTCAGTAATACTTCAGGTAATTGTCTTTTACAGCCCTTCACCATCTGCCCCTTCCTGACATTCCAGGTTTAGAAGTGACTCTTCATGCA
Source organism: Pseudocheirus occidentalis (assembly GCA_028646575.1). Lineage (NCBI taxonomy): Eukaryota > Metazoa > Chordata > Mammalia > Diprotodontia > Pseudocheiridae > Pseudocheirus > Pseudocheirus occidentalis. The sequence goes on from CM053597.1 coordinate 53,024,060, forward strand.
GTTTGGAGGAGCCACAATCTGACATCGTTAGTCACTGGCTCAGCACTGGCACTCTTGTCGTCTGTGTCCATCTGTTGGCAGGGCTGTTCCTCATCCCAGTCTCTCTGTCCCCAAAGTCTGCTGCTTGGTGCCTTAAAGACTCAATTCACATACTGTCTCCCCTCTGAGAATGTAAGCTCCTCAGAGCAGAGACCTTGTTTTTGTCTTTCCTTCATCTTTAGCACTTATCACAGCGCCTGACATAGAGAACATTGAATGAGTGCTTTTTGACTGACTAACTGAGTGCCAGTGACCTTATTCACAGTTCTTATTTTCAGAGGAGTTTCATAAATTTCTGTCTCCACAAGGCAATGTTTCCAATGGACTTGGAGCCTGTGGATGTGAGCCGAATCCTAACCCTGCTTTATCTAGCCTGAACGGCCTTAGACTGACTATGATTACCTTCCTCTGAACGGGTCTCAGTTTTTATCTCTAAAATGATCAACAAGATAAACTATAAGATTGTTTCCAGTATAAAATCTATGATCCTAGGATTCTATGACCTTATTACTTAGAATCAATAATTCTGTTACTGTGACAATAATATACCCTCCTTGACCTCTTCTAGTACATATAAATTTAAGGGAGCTTCATGGTTCAATGAAGAACACTGCTCATGCACAATGATGGAATACAGAATTCAAGATTATTGATTTAAACAATTAAATTCAAATTGATCCACAGCTTTTGATTATGGATCTTGAAATTCATTGAAGTCCTATTCGGATGCCTCTTTGTGGTATAGAGAGGACACTAGATTTCTAAAGATGATGTTCAGCAGTATATAAACTCTCAATGGTCCTGGAAAGACTTCAGGAACAGGCTGAACAATGTATTATGTCTTCACACTCATTAAATTGTGAGAGGTTCAGCACCAGAAGGTTGACCATGTGAGGACAAATTCTTTGGATGGCAATAACCCATTTAATACTGTCTACTAAAGCACAGAGAGGTTATAGTCTGTACTTGTAAAAAAAAAATTCAAATGTTGGAACAAAATATGAATATTCTGAAATTCTAGTCAACCATAAGAGAAGTGTTCCAGACCCTCACCCCATGTAATCAGAGAAGGCCTAGATACCTCAATTACATTAAACAACCAATCAATCAAAAGTGTAACTAGTTGTGATTATGTCCTTAATGAGAGGATCACAGGGTTTTTAGCTGTTTGGATGAAAAGCAAATGATGCCACTCAGGAAACATCTTGTGAGTGGTCAAGAAGAATAAGTCATGCCTCTTGGGCCATGTATTAAAAAAAAGCAAACCAGTTTTGTGTTGGCTAGTTAAGAGTGAACCAGTTTTGTGGTAGAAAAGTTCCAGTTCACAGAATTTCAGCCCAAGAATTGGAGCTAACCCTCTGAGAGGGAATTGTTCTTTTAAGGGAGATAGAGCTCTTTTCTCTTTCTCCCTCCCCTTCCTGTTGACCTTGTCATTGGAAAATTACACCAATAGCAGGAAGCATATCCAATGTGAATCAGAAAATTCTGGACTGGCACAATGCCAGTTGAGAGCGACAGTCACTTGAGAAGAGGCTGCGTTGGGAGGGAATGTGATTCCTCATAGAAAAGAGAAGTTCTGGATACGGCCTCTATAAAGGCACCAACTCTCGGAGCCCAGCAGAGAGCTACAGTTACAGGGAACTTTATGAGGACTCTACCAAGAGAGCACAGATTTTCCAGCACCCAGTAATTCCTTTGCTATACGTGTTATCTACACAGGTGCCTACCTAGCTTTGAATTTTAAGTTTGTGCCTACTCGTCCTATGGACTCTGTGTTGTAAGGGAGAGTGTGCCCCAAACCTTTTTTTGGGGAAACTTTTTTTTGGGGAAACTTTTTTTTTGTAATTACAATTCCTGCTTTACTATATTAGTAAATTTTTTTGCTCAAAAAGATGATTAAACCTGGCTGGTTATCAATATGAATACTGAGGGGGCTTATGAGTTTTAGTTCTAGAAAGAAGCCCTTTGTGGTTACTCCTAGGCCATCAGTGACCCCCTAGGGATTTAGGGTTGGAAAAGTGGTCCTGAGTGGAATGCTACACAACTGAAAAATTTCCTCTAAAAGTATTTGCTTCATGAACTTAACACCTTTGAATGCATTCTTCTTTCAAGTGGGACAGATTCAAGAGATTAAATTTCCTCTCCAGTTTAATTTGCTATTATCAGTATTAGTTGCTGTATCATCCTGGCAAATCTCCCTGGGGTGTGAGGGGTGGGGGGGGCCCGGGGGATGAGAATAGATATCTGAGGATACAGCCACATTGATCTTTTTATACATGTAATAACTTGGTTGGTTTAGATCAGAGGTGGAGGATTCAGTCAAAAAGCCACACTTGAGGACCTAGAAGGCTACATGTGGCCTTAAGGCTGCAGGCTCCCCACCCCTGGTTTAGATGATCTCTAAGAGAGCTTCCAATACTAACTGAAGATCCTATAAGTCAATGAAAAATAGTTAAGGATCAGGATCACTTAGGCAATCAGGACAAGAAGCAGGACATGGAAAAGGCTTGGGAAGAACCACCAAAAAAAAAGACATTGATTACAGTTATGTAAATATAGACATGAACAACGGCCACAAAATCCATGTTAAATATGTATATATATATATGTATATATATTACTTTGTTACTGCTTAAGTCACTACACATATCTTTTGCTACACTATGCTACAATCAGAAAGTGAAAACTATCTGATTACATGTACAATTTTGGTTATTTATTGGCATTATTTTGTATCTTTTCCTTTGTTTCTATTTATAAGTGAATATTTATACTCACTGATGGAAGCTAATGTGATTGGGCTTCTGAGCAAGCCTGGGGCATTTTGTGGCCACTGCATTTGTGTGACTCTAGATTGGTGGAAAGGATGCTGGGGAGATACTTCAGACCCATGACAGGGGTGGAGTTGCTGTCAGAACTGTCTCCTTGAGAGTCAGAGAGAAAAGACAAAAGACTTTGGAAGCTGCTGACATTGCTAGGGGAAGCAACTCCTCCACAAGTCCTTGATTTCCAGCTTGCCTCTCTAGAGATTAAAGAGAGAATTTCCCCTTGGGTAAGATTGTTACCTTTCTCAGGATTTGAGATGAAATCTTATCTCATTCACAGCAGACCTGGAATGGTCATTCATGTAACCAGCATTTGGTGGGGAAGAAGCCAAGCTTTCAGGTAGAAATGAAGAAAGTGACTTGTTCTAAACCAGACTTGCACCCACAGACCATCTTCCTGAGTTCAAATCCAGCCTCAGACACTTACTAGCTGAGTTACCCTGGACAAGTCACTTAACCTTGTTTGTCTCAGCTATTCATCTGTAAAATGAACTGGAGAAGGAAATGGTAAACCACTGCCAAGAAAACAACAAATAGGGTCACAAAGAGTCAGACCAAAATGAAATGACTGAACAATAAAAACCTTTGCACTAATGTTATTTAAAGGGGGAAGACAAGATATCATTCTAATCTGATATTCTACTTAGAGATAGGTGAGGGAAGGAGGAAGCATCCAGCCTTCTCCCTTCTCATTCTTCTTGCCAGGCAAAAGTGAAAGGGTTCCTTGGAGCCAACTTCTAGATTGATCTGTGTAGGCCTCTTGTAAGCAGCAGTTAGACAACTCACTCAGGCAAACATGTCTCAACATGGGCAAGATACAATTATTTTAAAAAGAATAGAAAAAAAAGGCTTGGGAATAAAGATCTAAAGCCTTGGAACTTGAGTGAAGAACACTGTCACATTTTCATCCCATAGTTTTCATATTCCTGTAGAAAATGATCTTATTTTAAGTAATCGATGGCAGAAGTAGCATCCTACAATACTTATGACCTCTTGCTAGAAGTTGGGACATTATTAAATGACATTCTCTCATAGAAATCCTATATGAGAGGAAAGGCCCAGTTCTGAGATCAGTCAGCTGATCCTCTCTTTGTAGCTTCTCTTCCAGCTCGTATCTTACTTTGGATCCACCCTTCTTTTACATCCCACCACACCCAGATGTGCTGTTTCTTAACAAAATGCATGGATTTCTTTTTACAGGAATAGAACACATTTAAAAAAGATCATTTATTTATTTTTAGTTTTAAACATTCACTTTTATAAGATTTTGAGTTCTAAATTTTTCCCTTTCCTTCTCCCCCCTCCCCAAGACAGCATGCAATTTGATATAGGCTAAACACATGCTATCATATTAAACATATTTCCACATTAGTCATGTTGGGGAAGAAGAGTCAGAACAAAAGGAAAAAACCATGAGAAAGAAAAAAAGAGGAAATAGTCTGCTTCCATCTGCATTCACACTCCATAGTTCTTTCTCTGGATGGGGACAGCACTTTCCATCAAGAGTCTTTTACAATTGTCTTACATCATTTCATTGCTGAGAAGAGCTAAAGTCTGTCAAAGGTAGTCATCGCACAATGTGGCTGTTACCGTGTACAGTACAGAATAAACTTTTATTTAATAATATCTAAGAAATCACATGAATATTGCATCAAAGTTAAAAAATTCTATTCAATTCAATGTATGAAAACAATGTTAAGTTTGTGCTTAGTACAAAGTCCTATGTATATAAAGATGACATAAGACATAGTCCTTGCTCTCAAGGAGTTTCCAGTATAAGGTGAAAACCTTTCAACCAAATTTCTAATCCTTGTTCTTCTGGTGTAGGTAGGAGGATGAATAGAGAAGGAGCTACCAACTCCTCCCAGTCCTCCAGGCTTACAACCTGAGTATCATCCTTGACACTCTCTCCCCTATATCCAGTCTGTTGCAAAGGCCTGTCCATTTTACCTTTGGGATACTCTTGTATAAGCCCTCTTTTCTCCTTTGACACTGTGCCACCAGCCTTGTGCAGGCTCTTATCATCTTATGCCTGGACAATAGCCTGCTAGTGGTCTTCCTGCCTCAGTCTCTCCCTGATCTAGTGAAGTTTCCACTTAGCTGCTAAAATGATCTTCCTCAAGTGTAGGTCTGACCATGTAACCTCCCCTCTTCGATAAACTCAGTGACTGCATTCAAAGCCCTTCATAATCCGCCCTCCCTTTCTCACCTGTCCAGTCTTCTTACGCCTTATACCACCCTATGCACTCTTTGATCTAGCGATACTGGACTTCTTGCTGTTGCTCAAACAAAACACTCCATCCATCTCTTGACTCTAAACATTTTATCTGGCTGTCCCCCATGCCTGTGTCCACCTCCAGTGGCTTCCTTTAAGTTCCGCTAAAACCCCACCTTTTACAGGAATCCTTTCTTATTCCACCTTAATTCTTATGCCTTCCCTCTGTTGAGCATTTCCAACTTACCCTGTCTATAACTTATTTGCTCAGTATTGCATGCTGGCTCCCCTATTAGATGGTGAGTTCTTTGACCACAGACACTGTATTTTGCCTTTCTCTGTATCCCTGGTGTTTAGCACAGTGCATGGCACATTGTAGGTACTTAATGTTTTTTGACTGTTTAAAAAAAAAATCCCCCTTGACAACATTCCATTGATTAAAGATTTATTTTGATTAACAAGGTCATTTTTTAATGCAATTGCCCCCTGAAGGGTTGTGTTAGTTATTCAAACTTAAATATTACTTTTAACTAGATAATCTTCTAACACCTAGTTAGGTTAATTTAATTTAGCATTTCAGATTAAGACTGGTTTCTAATGGGGAAAGGGGAAAAGGAAAAGGAAAGGAAATGGAAGGATTTGGGATCATTGACTACTTCTAAAGAGGACACATTTGGACAGGACCCTGGCTTGGTACAGCATGAGGGTACTCTGGGCATGTGGAAGGCCTGGTAGAGCAAGAAGGTACACAGGGGATGAAAAAAAAATGGAAGTAAGAGGCTGTGAAAGTAAATTTCTCCCATTTTGCAGTTTAATCATACATTCTAGGGCAAGCAATCAGCCAAAACAGAAAATCAGTTTCTGACTACTTTTGATCCCTAGAGTAGAATATGATGAGTTGAACAGTTGTTTGGTTTGCTTTGGATCTGAAACTCTAACCTTGACCAAATGGCCTGCTATTATTATGACATCCCTGAGAGCCTTCAGTGGCCTTCTCACATTTTTCCACCTAACGTGATTAGCCACTGGAAGGAAGATCGGTCCATGATGTCTCCATATGGCCCTTCAAGGGGAGATACTAACCAGTGTTCTCGATATTCTATCTAGGATAAACTGTGAGGCTCAGGCAATAGGCTTGTATCTGTCAATTAACATGTTGGTCATTGGGATTCATAGGGTTGGAGGAGAGTAGAAACTAACACTCTGTCTGTCTGTCTGTCTCTCTCCCCCCCTCGGTCTCTCTCTCTCTCTCTCTGTCTCTCTTTGTTTCTGTTTCTCTCTCTGTCTCTCTGTCTCTCTCTACTCCCCTCTCATATAAGCTCTAATCGATTTTAATCAATCAAATTCCTAGTCTACATCTATATGCAATAAAGGCCCCACTTGATTATGGAATCTCTTACTACCCCAGGTTTGGGGATAACTGAAATTATAGTAAAAAAAAAAAGCTCAAGTTCCCATTGAGTGCTCTCCCTACCATCAGACTAGTTAGAATGATAAACAGAAACATATAATTAGGAGAGAAAAACATAGTAAATAGTAAGGGAAAGTTCAGTGGAAGAATTATTCTCTGCCACATCCATTAATAGACACGAAGGAGATGGTTTCCCATGACACTCAGGCAGTGTCCCCAAGGTATGTCATGCTCCCAGGGATATATCACATCTAGAGCATCTCTTGTGGCTCCATCTTCTTGCACATGGCAGCCTCACTGCCACTCTACTCTTCCCCCACTTCTGTTCCTTTTTGCCTTGGAAGGTACCATGTACCACCTTTCACCTAGTTTCTGTTGACATCTGTTGGAGCTGTCACCTACTGCTAAGGCCTCTTCATAAAGGATGCTTCTTTGAAGAATTCTTACCACTCTTTTGTGTGACCACCCTGAGCCAACATACTTGGGGTCTAGTCAATGCATTTTCAGCTTTTTTTTTTTATAAGACAGGACCCTTGTTCCCTTTTTTAGCTGGTAAACTTGGCCCTGAATTTTACTCATTATGGAAAAGATTCATCCCGCCCCCCCTCCCCCCTTACATACACATCTTTTTTTCCACAGACAAAACCAAAGCTTTCAGTGACTTTATATAGAGTTCCAAATAATACCAATGAGTGAGATATACAAGGTTGGGCTAGTAATGAGAATGTGAGGTATCTGGATGAACAAGTTACTGAATATCTCTCTTCATAAAATGAAGCTAATGACTTCCTTAGAGAAAAATATCAGAACCTTTTTACAAACTAACCATTTTAAGATTAAGTTTAAAATATTGCTAATGAGGAAATTACTGTAACAAAATTAAATTGATGACTTTGGGGATATATTTAAAACATAAAGGAAAGTCATTATTTATAGTCACTTTTTGGTCATTTATCTAAAACATTTTAGAATGACTTCATTTTGAGTTTAGAAACAATTTAACAATGGCAGACTATACTATGCAATTCTGGAAATTCTTATTTGGAAAAGCTATTTAAGCAGCATTTTAGTAGATAATGAATGAAATCAACTTCACAAAAATAATGAAGACAATTTGTCCATCTGCAAAATGCTGAAGAACTCATCCTGACTGGAGTTAAAACTTCCTACTAAGACACTCAATACTTTTCCTGTTCTTTAGAAATATTATACATACATAACAATTGTGAAAATTTATATATTTATCAAAGGCATTACTAATGTAGCCCTATGTCTTTCTCATGATAATAATGACAGCTAGCATTTATATGGTGCCTTAAGGGTGCATGCTATCTCATTTGGCCTTTGCAATGGCTCTGGGAGGTAGGATAATTATCTTCATTTCACAGATAAGGAAAGTGAAGCAGATAATATATTTTCCCAGTGTCACACAGCTAGTAAGGGTCTGTGGAAGACTCTGAATGCAGTTAGGTGGCACAATGGATATAGAGCTGGTTGGTGTCACAAAGATCGGAGTTAAAATACTGTTTTGGACCTCATTAGTTGTGTGGCCCTGGGTAAGTCATTTAACTTCTTTCTGCCCAGTTACTTTATCCAGAAAATGGGAATAATAAAAGCATCTACTTTCCAGGGTTACTGTGAGGATCAAATGAGATTGTAATTGTAAAGCCGGATCATAACAGTAAATAAGCACAATGGCTGGCACGTATATACGTATATGGGATCTATATCATTTGTACCATATATAAAATGTTAGCCATCGTTATTAAGCTTGAAGCCTCAGTTTTCTCCTCTGAAAAATGGAGATAATAAAACTAACCCACAAAATTGCTGTGATGATAACATGAAACAACATAGGTAAAAGGCTTTGCAAATCTCAGAGTGCTATATAAATGCCAGCTATTATTACACCGCAGGGTTTTCTCAATGAATTGAATGGTGAGCCATGGATAGGAACAGGACAACGAGGACAGTAATTGCACCCAACTCACAGAGCTGTTGCATGAACTGAATGACATATAGCAAGTGCTTTGCCAACTTGAAAGCACACTATAAATGTTAGCTATTGCTGTTGCTACTAATGCTATCATAATAACCAATCAGCCAATCAGGAACTATTTATTAAGTGCCTGCCATGTCCCAAGCCCCGTGGTACAACGAAAGGCAAAGGGCAGTTCCTATAGTTTATGAAGGATAAAAAAATGAGCTAATTGTCACTCAGAGGCTTCATGGACCTCGAATCTGAAACTCTGAGAAGGTTTATCAACAAGTTAGGAGATGCTAGCTGTTTTGTTTGACAAGCATTTCAAAAGAGATGCAATCTGGTTAATACACAGTCATCTTCTCCTTATTACTAGCACCATTCAATCACCACAAAGGACTTAGTTAATAAATTTCCTCCTAATTTCTATGCAGTGTCTGCCCACAGCGTCAGCCAAGGAAGGAGGACAAAGATACCAGCAGGATTTCACTCGTTTTGACCAAGCATAACACAACTGGATCTCAATGTTCCATCTTAAGTCAGAACCTAATTTCTGAAAAATGAACCAACCTAAAACGTCATTGTCCAGCTCTCAAGGTAAAAGAGAATGTGGGGGCAGCTAGGTGGCGCAGTGAATAGAGCACTGGCCCTGGAGTCAGGAGTACCTGAGTTCAAATCCGGCCTCAGACACTTAACACAAAAAACTAGCCGAGTGACACCTTGGGCAGGTTACTGGACCCCAAGTGCCCTCCAAAAAGCGAAAAAAAAAGAGAGAATGTGAACATCTTGACCTAGGAGGATTTTTTTTTAATGTCAAAGCTAAGCTTCCCTGTATGATGACATTGTAACTGTTTCATTATTCCTGCTCTGACTACATACTCACAAAGAGATGACAATACTGGCACAACCAAGGCTTAGCACAAATCTTCTCTTGGGTAACATGGGAAGTCTAAGGAGTTTATTTTTCCTTACGAAACTCTTTTCAAAGAGACTGTTGTTGTTCAAAGAGACTATATCCTTGGTGGAATTCATTTGTTTTTGGGATAAGAACTCACTATTTGACAAAAACTGCTGGGAAAGCTGGAATATAGAATGGCAGAAACTGGGCATAGACTATTATCTAACTCTGTATACCAAAATCAAGTCTAAATAGGTGCACGATGTAGGTATAAAAGCTGATACTGTAAGCAAGGAATAGTTTACCTGTCAGATTTATGGAGTAGGGAAGACTTTATGACCAAATAAGAGTTAGAGAGCATTATAAAATGCAAAATGGATAATCTTGATTACATTAAATTGAAAAGTTTCTGTACAAACAAAGCCAATATAACCAAGCTTAAGAGGGAAGTGGGAAATTGGGAAAGAATTTTTACAATCAGTGTCTCTGATAAAGGCCTCATTTCTAAAACATACAGGGAACTGAGTCAAATCTATAAGAATGCAAATCATTCCCCAATTGATAAATGGTCAAAGGATATGAACAGGCAATTTTCAGAGGTAGAAATTAAAGATACCTATAAGCATATAAAAATGCTCTAAATCACTATTGATTCAAGAAATGCAAATCAGAACAACTCTGAGGCATCACATCTCACTGGTCAGATTGGATAAGATGACAAAACAAGAAAATGATAAATGCTGGAGAGGATGCGGAAAAAATGGAATACTAATGCATTGTTGGTAGAGTTGTGAACTGATTCAGCCATTCTGGAGAGCAATCTGGAACTATGCCCAAAGGGCAATAAATAATTGCATACCCTTTGACCCACTTCTAGGTTTGTATCCCAAATAGATCACAGAAATGGGAGGAAGACCCATATGTACAAAAATATTTATTGTAGCTCCCTTTGTGGTGGCAAAAAATTGGAAATTAAGGGGACGTCCATCAATTGAGGAATGGCTAAACAAGTTGTGGTATATGCATGTAATGGAATACTATTGTGCTATAAGAAATTAGGAGCAGATAGACTTCATATTTACCTGGACAGGCTTATACAAACTGATGCTAAGTGAGAAGAGTAGAACCAGGAGAAATTTGAATGCAATGACAGATACAACATATGTGTGATCACCAACTTTGATAAACTGGACTTTTCTCAGCAATGCAAGGTTATAAGACAACTCTAAAACACTCAGGATGGAAGGAGATGTCTACATTCAAAGAAAGATCTAGAAAGAACAGAGTTTAAATGCAGACTGAAGCAAACTACACATTCTCTTTCTTTTCCATGTTTGGTTTTGTTTCCTCTTTCCCATTGTTCATTCCATTGGTTACAACCCTTTTATACAACCAGACTAATGTCCAGTGTGAAAGTATTTGCAGATCCTATACTTGATTGCATGCTGCCTTTGGGGGGGGCAAGGAAGGAGGGGAGAAAATTCGAAATTCAAGGGATTGTGGAACTGAATCTTGTAAACTAAAAGTAAATAATCAAATTTTTAAAATGAGCTGACATTAAGTTATAATAAGAATACTAAGTTCTTATGAAGCACCTGTCCATCTAAAGCATTTTAGAAGTTCTGTGAGATCTTAAGGCAAAAATTTATGGCCCTCTTCTCACAGGCACATTTGAACCAGCACAGAGTGATTGTAAGGCTTCTGTCTGGACAAGATAAGCTCAAGAAAAGCTTGAGGACATAGGGAAGTACTAAATCATTTGCTAGAAAACAAAACAAATCAACCAATGATGGAGGAGGAAAAGGAATTCAGAATAACTTTTGTTTTGAGTTTTTAAACAATGATGTGCTCTTCTCCTAATTGTGTGGTCCAGAATATTCCAGAATATTCACTGCATTTGTGCAGCTGTCTACAATTGTGTGTTTAGATCACATATTCTTTTCTTTGACAGCAACTGATACAAGCCCATCCTCCTTAATATAGCAACTTGTTTAGTATTTTCTCTGCTCCTTGGAATCATAAGGAAATTGAAATCATCCTTAATATAGAGATTTATTTAGTAACCATTTGTTCCTTGGAATCAGTGAAGTCCAGGGCATTAGGTTGAGTGCCATTTATATTTTTTATTTCTAGAGGCAGTGTGAAGAGTCGTGGTATCAGGTGAGAACTGGGTCATATCTCATTTCTGATACTTAGTAGTTCTGTGACCATGGATGCCTCCCTTAATCACACATTTGAAAAAGTATTTGCTGGGCAAGGAGCTTACGTTCTACTGAAGGAATCCAACATGTACATACATAATTAAATACGAAGCAATCTGGAGGAAGGATTGCTGTATTAAAGCAATTATCTGTTATTTTCAGTCTACTAATTTGGCTGATGGGAAGGAAAAAATTGGAGAAATGATTTTTTCTAACTTGACTGGTATTGAAGATTTATAGTTGTGATTCTAACTTTCATTGCTTTCACTTGCATTGGGAGGTCCTGTGTTAAGGGGTACACTTGATTTTGGGGAGCTCATATTTCAAGGGCCTCATTAGATACACTGGGTCCACCTGTTTCTATGTTTGCATGTATACACCTAATACAGTACATTGCTGCCCAAATGTCTCTTGTGTCACTATGGTGGAGAAAGACAAGCACAGATGGCCATGGAGACAGAAGAAAGCCCATATGGTGCATTTGCAACACATGAAAGACTTCCCTGAGAAGCTTCCACAGCGCTGGTGCCGGAGACTCTGCAGGCAGCTGTTATGAGGACAGCTGATCCATCCACACTTCTTCCTGAGATTACCGGAGCCAGATATTTAAAGGAACAAGACAGTGCAAATGTTACTTACTGGTATGTTCTCCAGAAAACCGGCTGTGATTTCTGCAGGTTGGCGATATGGGGTGTGGTGAGACAGCAAAGGGGGACCAAGTGCAGGTCTGGGGCATGGCTGGCTGAGCAGCACAGCCCTAGAATTCAGGGGCCCTGGTGGTATTCCTTATGTTCACTGAATTTGTGTTTGTCTTCTGAGAACTGTGTCCTTGATGTGTTGTGTGTGTTTTTCTGTGACTATGCAGAATACTGCCTGGACTCTGGGACATCTCACCTAAGGAGATGAAAAGACGGGTTCAGTATAAGGAAACGCTGTATCCTGGGAACACTCTTTATCACTGCACCTTGACTATATGGGTGTGCCAGTGCTAGAATATAGAGGCCCTTGGGTACCTGGGGTCCAAAGGACCTTGATAATAACATCAGTATGAGGAAGACTTCTACCCTCTCACCCCCAGCTAAGAGAATTTAGATGACAGAGGGGTTGGCTTGTGACTGCGTGGACCTGTCATGATTTCCTCATCCACATTTCAGTGACACCAGGAACAAATATAAACTATATTATCGGGGCTTGATATTTAAAATCAAGCTTTGTCAGGGACTGGGTTACACACACACACACATGCACACTCACATTCACACTCAGTTTGCATCCTAGGACTGGATCTAGATTATCAATTAAGAACATAACACGGCCCCTTTTGTCAGGTCTGGGGGCATCCCCACGGAAATACAGAATTCCAGAAATGACTGCTGGCTAGTTGAGCAAACTTTCCCAAATTCCCTGTGTCTCAGGGGCATTCCATTCAACCTGATACAGATTACAAAGAGTTTACAGGTATATTTGAGGTTGAACTTAAGGATATCAGTATGGTTGTAGGGTGACAAAGAAGCCATCACAGTACAATGGCAGCTGCAATTGAGAAACCAGGGTGGTGTGTTTAGCATGATCAAGAGAAAGGGATGCTGAGAACTTTCAGATAGAACACAGGGTTGGAATTTCTTTGCTGACCCAGCTGCAAACAAAGAAGAATGTAGACTGGCACTAGGAATGGTGAGGGAACTCAGCGTAGCTAACAACTCCTTTCTGCCCCTTTTTTGTCCCCTGTATGGTAAAATAACTTTCTAATTTTTGGTTCCTTAACTTTGACTTCTGCAGTCTAGAAAAATTCTTTTGTAGTCAGGGGTAGGGATAACAATTTCTTTAGTTTTACTTTCATTGCATTACCTAAAATGTGTGTATAATTTTTAAAGGCCATTAATACTGGTTTTGCTTTGTATGTATGTATGGACAGAGAGAGAGATAGATAGATAGATAGATACAGAGAGAGAGAGAGAGAGAGAGAATATTTCTCCTTCTTTCCTTCTTTTAGGAAAGGAAGATTTCTTTTTTTCTGCAAAAGTGGGCTGGGGGTAGAGAAAAACAGAGAAAAGAGTACTGGTGTTTTCTTCCACATGAGTCTTGCAAAAGAATCTATGACCAGTGAAAATGCCCCTAGGAACAACGGGCTAACAAAAGCACGAGCAAAATACACCCACCGGGAGCTCTGGTTCCGTCCTACTTTCCCACTTTAGTGGGGTCTCCATGCCTTTCAAAAAGTCTGGGGAGCTGCAATATTCCACTATTCCGGGCCAGGTTTTGCAGCCAGCCCAGCTTCAATAACCTCAGGAGCAAAGAGTGACCTTTGGGATGACCCAGCCCAGCAGTAGCTAAGACAAAGACTTATTTGGCAGGAATGCTGCACCTCAACATCAACTTGGTGGGACTAAGGCTATGTAAGAACTGAACTAAGTTTTGAGTCTGTTTCTTCCTATAGGCTGAGATGGTAGTGAGATGGTAGTGGGGAAAATGTGACCCCAAAGCATTTGCTGGAAGGGTAGAGGAAAATGTTTGTTCTAAAGTTCTTAGAAGCAAGTATCCCTTTGTAAAAGCTAATTGATATCAAGTTAGGAGGGGGAAGTTAGTGGGTTTGGGGACTACAGCAAGAGAGAACAGATACCTCGACACCTCAGAGTTACCCCCTAGAACTCTGAGGAGCAGATGCAGCTAACTTGGCTCGAGGAGTGCTTCAGAGCACATCCCCCTACACATGGGTGACTTGTCTGGAATGAAATTGAGCCCTTTAAATGTGCGGGGACTGGATAAAAATGGGGGATGGAGTCAAGATGGTGGCATAGGAGGAAAACTCCATGAACACCCCCCATAACCACCTCAAATACCTATAAAATATGACTCTAAATAAATTTGAGAGCTCCAGAACCCAGAAAGTGACAGAGAAACAAATCTCCTGCTGAAGGCAGCCCAGCAGCCCAACAGGAAGGGTTCATCACAGTGTGCTGTGAGCAGAGCAAAGCCCAGAGTGAACCCATGGCTTTAGCCCCAGGACAGCTGGAACCAGCTATGGCTGGAGCATTCAGGAGAGTGGATCACTGGGCAGCTGTGGTGGTTTCCAGAACTATCAAACCATAAATTCTAAAGACAAAGTGAAAGATCAGTAGAACTAGGCTAAATTTGGGGGGAGATGGAGGAGTGGGTCTGGCCCTCTGTCCCCAGAGCTAGAAACAGTGGAAGCAGTGGCCCTGCAGCCACCTCCATGTGGCTGCTTCAGAGCTCCTGGCCTGTAGATTGCAGGGGGGCCAAGCCACCATTCAGAGGCTAAGTGCTCTTGCCTTAACCTACCTGGATCAGAATCGTGGTCTTGGGTAGTGGTCCTAAAGTGTGTGACCAGTGAGACAAAGCTGGTGGGGGCTGCAGAGATAGCAGTGCCCTAATAGCTCTGGTCTTTGTGAAAACCACAGCGATTTGGGACAAAGCTATCCCCTAGGAAAGCAGAGTTCTACTGTGGCAAAGAACTCAAAAGTCAAGTTAGTTGACTTGGCAACATGAGCAGGCAAAGGAAGCAAAAAGCAAGCACAGAAATCCAACTTTAGATTCCTTTTTGGGGGACAAAAA
>CM053597.1:53039702-53050226 GCA_028646575.1 Pseudocheirus occidentalis
GCCGCGCCGGGGGCCGCGGGCGGGGGGGTGAGGTGGGGGGGATGTTCCTCCTTATCTAGCTTGGGCTGAGCCGCCATTTTTGTTGTTAACCCCGATCCGGGCCGGCCTGCGAGGAGGCGGCGGGGGCGGCCGCGGGCCGGGGCCCATCAGCGCCGCCGCCTCGCGGCCGTGCGGGCGGCCCGGGCCCGTGGGCGGCCGGCCTCGGGGAGCGGGCGGCCGGGGGTCCTGGGGGGCGGGGGACTGGCTTTTTTTCTGCTTGCCTCCCCCCCCCCCCCGAGTGCTAATGTCGCTGTCTGTCTTCCTGTTTTTCAGCTGTCACGACCGGAGGGGGGACTCGCAGCCCTACCAGGTACCAGCCGAGTCCTAGGGGAGGGGACAGCCGGGGAAGGTGGAGGGGGCCGGCGGGAGGAGGGAGGGACTGACTGCTGCTACTCGAGCTTAGGCTTGAGCCGTCGGCGCAGGCCCTGCAGGGCAACGAACCCAAAAGCAGCCCCCCAGAACCCCGAGAAGCCAGGCTGGGATTGGCGTAGCGCCTCCCCCCGGCCTGCGGGGGGGGGCGGGTGCTTTGGGGTGCTCCCAGGGAGAGCGGGGAGGCTGAGGGGAGCCAGTGACTTAGGAGGCCGCACCAGTTTCAGTGTTTGGGGAGAGCCTGGGCGTCCTGAATGGCAGCCTGCCGAAATTTTAAAAAGACAGCAAGTGGATCCTCTTAGTTAGGATAGTGTTTCAAAATTCTGAACCCCGGTGCCTAGGAATGACTCGGTTCCACTGCCTGTGCAGAGTAAGAAGCAGACGTGCAAACTTGGGATGTATGTTCTGATATATCTGGTGTTTGGGGCAACTGTTAACTGTGTAGGAAATTATGTAAGATAGTCTTTTGGTTCTTTTAAATTGGTGGCTTTTCAAAAGCCATCAAAAATGGATGACAGCTGTCAAAGGACACTTAGGGGTCTAAATGAGAGAGTAGATCCCTCAGCTACTAATTCTTATTCAAATTTATTGACTCTTTATATGTCTTATGCATCAAACTAAGTAGGTTACAATATGCAACAGTATGTGTAATATGGCATTATATTTGTATTGAAGATATTAAAACATAGGTTGTATTTTCCTTGATATAATTGCACATTATAATCTAAACTAATCTGCTTAATTCTCTAAGGAGAATGTAAGTCTGATTCTGTTACAAAGGCAGCATTTTTTCAGAGTTATCTTCTGCATTTCAGATTACCTTTAGAATTAAATAGTAACATAGGATCCCATAGTTAGAAAGAAACCTTAAGTCATTTAGCTTAGCTTTAAAATTAGGTTTTTAGTAACATAGGATCCCAGAGTCAGAAACTAACTTTTAGGTCATTTATTCTAATCCCTTCCTTTTTGCACATACAGAGATGAAGTCCTGTCATTAAAGGGCTTTTAAATGGAATCCATTAGTGCCTATTTAGATACATATATAAAATTTTAGGGTGGAAATGGATGACATGGTCCTCAAATGTTGATTTCTTATGCTTAAATTTTGGAAGTGGGTCCCTAGAAGAAGTGAGTAATGACAACTTAAATAGATACCAAAATGTCCAAATAATTTGAGGAATATAGACAAAAGGGAATCACCGTGGAACAGTAGAAAGAGTGCTGATTGTGTATAATCAGAGGATTTTAGTTCATATCCCAGTTCTGCTGTTTATTACCTCTGGCAGCAGCAGGTAACATAAACTATCCTGAACTTTGTTTCCTCATTTATAAAATGGAGTGGTGGGACTATATGACCTTTAAGTCCCTTCCGGCTCTCCTGTATGGTGTTATAAGGTCATTTCTCTCCCCACCTCATCCTTCCAGTATTAATAAAAAAACAAAGTTTTATTAAGGAGTGGTGACCTAACATTTTTTCAAGCAACTACTCTAAAATATTCCATGGAGTGATTATATAGCTCATACTTATTTTGAATCATGGCCATTTATAGACACATTGAGTTCTTGAATCATGTTTGATTAAAACTGAGATTTTGTTGTTATGAAATCATGAAACTTAATGAAATAGATTTCATGTTGTAATTAAGGACTCAAAGGTTCATGCTTTTTTTATGATATTTTGCAGGCTCTTAAATATTCATCGAAGAGTCACCCCAGTAGTGGCGATCACCGACATGAAAAGATGCGAGACACCACAGACCCTTCACCACCAAATAAAATGTTGCGACGATCTGATAGTCCTGAAAACAAATATAGTGACAGCACAGGTCATAGTAAAGCAAAAAGCGTGCATACTCACAGAGTTAGAGAGAGGGATGGTGGTAAGTAGTTTTACTTACAAAAAATTTTATGCCTATTGAAATTTTTTTGGTATGGTCAATCAGAATCAACCTGTGAAATCAAACAGAATTATATTGTTACTGGTGAATCCTGCCAATTTATCTCATCAATGTTTTTTTGTGTCAGAATATTTTGATCCTTTAGTTTATCTAGAAGTAAGATGTACATTTAGAGGTTGAAATCTGAATTCACCAAGAAGATTCTTAATGACTATAATAGTATCATTGCTTGGGACATGAGAAGTTAGGAATGGACTTTATGGGTGTATATAGAAAAGACCTATGATTATTTTGAAGTTAGAAAAATATATGGAAAAATTTTCACATTTTTAAAAGAAGCATAAACTTAATTTGAATTTCATTATTTGGGTTTTTTTTTAATTGCTCATTTGAAAGCATTCAAGTTCATTTCTTTCTGATGACTTTTAAATCCTCAGAGGCAATTGAAAACTCAAATTTTAGATATCTGTGGCAGATGTAAAAAATTTGTAACACTGAAAACATTTCCTAGACTTAATTTTTATTTTCCTCATGACTGGAGTTATTTTCATATTTTTCACCTTGTAGATAGAAAATTTAGAAAATTTTTATGGGGCAATATTTCATATTTTAATGAATGGCCAAATTCTGTATGCTTGCTTACTTGACCAGTTGTACACCTTTAAATAATGTTGAACTTTTGATGCAGTATCCTATGCATCAGAGATTCTGCTAATTTTAGATGGTTCTGTATACTTCTGTCTCTGTCACTTAGCTGAGCTATCATTAAGTTCCAGCATTAATTTTCTTAAAATTTCAGTTAAAGTGCTTAAACTACTCACTGAATTAAGTGCTAATGTTTTTCATACATTGTGGCTAACTTCTAGTATTTACCTTACAACACATAAGATCATCATAAAAGTTAACAGATTTAATAGTTTAAAGAATGATACAGATAGGGACTGGATCTATGATTTTATTGGTGCCTGAAACTTTGTTTATCAATGGATTCTTGAAACTTTGTTTATCAGTACAGAACCATACCTCCACAATATACAGTCTTAAGAGAGCTGCCTAGGGCAGGTAGATGCTAGGGACACAAAGTTGTTATGTATCAGACCTGGGCCTTTCCTGGTTCTGAGGTTTGCTCTCCAGTCGTTGTGCCACACAACTCTATAGGATGCTCTAGATAGAAAATGATCTCTTATAATGGAGTTGGTATGAGTTTTCAGAGTCTACCACTAAGTTTTTAATAATATGTTATTTTCCACTTCTTGGTGACTCTGTGATTGCATTAGTGAGGCTATACCCTCTACTTACACAAGTTGGAAACTTTTAATACTTCACTATCTCTATTGATTTCCTTCCATGTTTTTCTCAAAAAGTTCTCATAGTTGATCTTCCCAATAGATCAAAGACTTTTTTTTCTTTCAGTTTCCAGAGAATACCAGCATATATTCAGGCTGATAACAACTGTCACCTTCATAGATTACTGGCCCAGTTGTTGTTTTTGATTGTGCATGACCTCTAAACAAAAATTTGTAGTGAGGGGCAATTGACTCTAACATTACTTGATAGGGTAGACATAGTGCCTATTCAATTGATAGTGAAAGAAACAAGATTGGTTGTCTGTAGGCAGATGTGTTATATAGAAAGATTTAAAATAAACTAATGATTTATGTATATTCAAGAAAGAAATATGAGTTATCTGAGGTGTCCTGAGGGAGACATTTACTTCTCTTCTCCTTATAGTACTTTCTGATATATAGGGTGTTACAAGCCTTATCCTACTTTTGGATGGACTCTTTATGCTATATGAGTAGCAGCTTGTTTTGGTTACTTGGTTACATATAACATTTTTATGTGAAAAAAGCATTTTATTTTTTTAATGTTATTTTTCTTCCCAATTACAAATCAAGACAGTTTTTTAGCATTCAGTTTTACAAGATTTTGAGTTCCAAATTTTTTTCTTTGCCTTCTTCCCCTCCCCTCTTCTGAAAACAGTAGGACATTTTATATACATGTGCCATCATGTAAAGCGTATTTCCATATTATTCTTAATTGTGAAAGAAGAAACAGATCAAAAATAAAAAAACACAAAAAAGAATAAAGCGACAAAAATAAGCTTTGATCTGCATTCAGTCTTGTCCGTTCTTTACCTGGATGTGGATAGCATTTTCCTTCATGAGTCCTTTGTACTCGACTTGGATCATTTTGTTGCTGAGAAGAGCTGAGTCATTCATAGTTGGTCATCACACAGTGTTGTGGATGCTGTATAAAATCTTTTCTTGGTTCTGCTCATTTCACTTTGCATCAATTTGTACAAGTCTTTCCAGGTTTTGCCGAAAGGTGCCTGCTCCTCATTTCTTATTGCACAGTAGTATTCCGTTACATTCATATACCAAAGCTTCAGCCATTTCCCAATTGATTGGTATCCTCTCACTTTCCAATATTTTGCCACCATGAAAAGAGCTACTATAAATATTTTTGCACATGTAGGTCTTCCCCCCTTTTTAATGTTCTCTTTGGTATGTAGGCCTAGTAGTGATACTGCTGGATCAGAGGGTATGCAGAGTTTAGTTGCCCTTTGACCATAATTCCAAATAGTTTTCCAGAATGGTTGGATCAGTTCATAGCTCCATCATCAGGGCTTTAAGTGTACCAATTTTCCCACATTCTTTCCAACATTTGTCCTTTTCAGTTTTGTCATGTTAGCCAATCAGATAGGTGGGGAGTGGTACTTCAGAGTTGTATTAATGTTCATTTCTCTAATCAAGAGTGATTTAGAGCATTTTTTCATATGACTATAGATAGCTTTAATTTCTTCATCTGAAAACTGCCCGTTCATATCCTTTCACCATTTATCAGTTGGGGAAAGAATTGTATTCTTATAAGTTTGACTCATTTCTTTATTGAGACATGAGACCTTTAGCAGACACACTTTCTGTGAGGATTGTTTCCCAGCTTTCTGTTTTCCTTCTAATCTTGGTTGTGTTTGGTTTGTGTAAAAGCTTTTTATTTTAATATAACTAAAATGATTTATTTTACGTTTCATAATGTTCTTTCTCTTGTTTGGTCATGAATTCTTCCCTTCCCCATAGATCTGACAGGTAAACTAGTCTTTGCTTTCCTAATTTGCTTATGACTACTATCACTCTGAGTGCACTCTAATGCACCCATTTTGACTTTATGTTTGTATATGATGTGAGACGTTGGTCTATACCTAGTTTGTGTTTCCTTTCTTAGTTTTCCCAGCAGTTTTTGTCAGATAGTGAGTTCTTATCCCAAGGGCAGAGTTCTTTGGGTTTGTCAAACACTAGGTTACTATGGTCATTGACTACTGTGTCTTTTATTCCTATTATATTCTATTGATCCCACCACTGTATTTGTTAGCCAGTACTAGATAGTTTTGATGATTATTGCTTTATGATACAGTTTGGGATTCTGGTATTGCTAGGCCATCTTCTTTTTTATATTTTCATTAATTCCCTTAATATTCTTGACCTCTTGTTCTTCCAGATGAATTTTGTTAATTTTTTCTAGCTTCTTAAAATAATTTTTGGGTACTTTGATTGGTATGGCACTGAATAAGTAAATTAATTTAGGCAGAATTGTAATTTTTATTCTATTAGCTTAGCCTACCCATAAGCAATTGATATTTTTCCAGTTTAGATTCGACTTAGTGTGAAAAGTGTTTTGTAATTGTGTTCATATAGTTCCTGGGTTTGCCTTAGCAGGTAGACTCCCAAGTATTTAATATTGTTTGCAGTCATTTTAATTAGAATTTCTCTTTCTGTCTATTGCTACTGGGCTTTGTTGATCATATAAAGAAATGCTGATGATTTATGTGGGTTTATCTTACATCCTGCAGCTTTGCCAAAGTTGTTAATTATTTCAGTAAGTTCTTAGTTGATTCTCTAGGATTCTCTAAGTATACCATCATATCATTTGCAAAGAGTGATAGTTAAAAACAACATTTTCATATGGAATTAAAAGTGTAATAGTATAAGCTATTTAAACTGACAATATTTTTGTTTTCTGGGTGCACTGTCTAAGCTGTCAGTCAATAAGTTAATTCTTTACAACCTTGAGAATCCTATCTTCTAGAAAGTAGAGATTCCATTGGATAAATAGTACTTAAAATATAGATGGTATTTGGAAAGAAGATGGGGTACAACCTAGGATCTGTAGTTTTTACTCTCAGTATTCAAGCCTTGCATCTTACTCCAAATTGTAATCTTTTCTATCTGATCCATTCACAAGTAGCATCTTTAGTCACTTCATGTATTTAGTCACTTCATGTATAGTCACTTGCACTTCATGCAAGCTTTTGTATAATAGAAGGAATTTCAGATTAGTAAACTATAAAATTAAGGTTAAAAAAAAGAGAGAGGTTACATTTTAAAATTCTTTTGATTTAGCCTTAGAGTACTAAATAATCTCAGCTCCTCATTGTTCTTATCACTCCCTTTAGTCTGTAAATCTTCCCTTAGGTCCCTGACCTTTGGGTGTTATGTGTTCTTAGATTAGTCCACCTTTTTTAGTCCCTAGTGGAGCTATTTAATAAGCTTTCCCTTTGGTCTTTAGAAAATATATTTCATTGCTGCTTGGGCTCCACGTAGTTGTTCTTGGCGTCTGATTTAAACTGGGATTTTGCTGTTGTTTGTTTTACAGACTCAACAGGTACTGTTCTTGGGAATTATATTTTTTCTCACCTGCCTATGATTTTTGGTCCTTCTCTGAGGCTGCTTCTGTCCTGCATCAGGGTATCTTGAATGATCAATATTTAAGTCTCTTAGTGTTTTTTTCTTTTTCTTCTTTTTTTCCCCAGTAATTTCTCTCCCCCTACTTGCATCTTACCCCTAGCACCCTTTAGATCTGTGTACATCTTTACCATATCTCTATCCCTATCTCATCTGTATCTGATATACCTTATCACTTTATAAAATTCCTTTTCAGAGACTCATTTGCCCTAGTACATATACATTGTATCCCTCCAAAGATACTTAAGAAAGGATATTTGCATTTTAACATAGAAAAGCACTGTTTAAGGACCATATTTTAGTTCTCTGCTGTTTGGAAATGATGGAATTTGGAGTAGAGAAGGCATTTAACACAGCAAATAGCACTAACACTCATTCATAACTAATTTCAGGTGCAGATTTATTTCTGTAGAAATTGCTTTTAGGATTGCAAACTAAAGTTTTGCAAGTCTGGAAATGAAGCTTCGTTATTTTCTTATGGTTGTGATTTTCATGACTGTCATAATTTATATTTAAATATAAGAACAAAACAGACTCTTAAGTCGAGTTAAAGTAATTTTTAAATTACCTGTACCTTTCCCTCTATCATGCATAATGGAAAGTTGATTGTTTAATTCCATTGCTATAACTAGTTATTTTTTCTGTGAGTTAAAAATAATTTTAAAAAATGAAAGGTTGCCAAAATTGAAAACAAAATTTATCCAATTCAGTTTTTCTATTAATCACTAGAAACTTAGGAGCTACCTTCACAACTCTACACTAATTGTTGAGATACAAAGTAAATGAAACCTATATTAGTTTTTAAAATCAGAATTTGTGTTTTGAGTCTGGCAGTGATGGATACTAAATACACATATTAACCATGGTACCCTAACTTTCCATGTAATAATTGTAAGTCTTTCCTCTAGAGATCATAGGAACAGGAATATATCTCTAAGATAACATATTACATACTTCAGTGGCATGGTTCTTGGATCTGAACACAGTTTTGACTTTCTGGGTGATCCCAGGCTACTTGCTTAGGTGTCAGGGGGTTTATTTCCTCAGCTGTACAATGAAGGAGATAGAATAAAGGCTCTTTAAAGTCCCTTCCATTCTAACATCTGTGATTTACACAAAAATTTATTTATTGTATTGCTTATACAATTTAAGGATGTAGGTGACATTTTTCACTGTTAAGATTTGGAAGAAACTACTGAATATTTTATTAAAGAGTTTTGAAGGAATCCTACATTTGTAAAATGTTTTTAATACAGCAAAATAAGTCATGTGAGGAAAGTGGATTTTATCTGCTCTACCACTTCAAGTCTATGACCTGGGACCAGTTATCTACCCTTTCTGGCCCTCACATACTTTACCTGTAAAATGGTGGCTTACTTGGTGACTTTTAAAGAACTCTTCTGGCTCTAAATCTATGATGCAAAGAAATAAGTTCCATGCACATTTGGTTTTTAAAATTAACTTGTTACAATAAGAGTTCTGATATATATAGATCTTTTGAATTAGAAAGATTAAGGAGTTTGTTTTAGCCCTGCTACTATTTAGTTAGTAATTATAACTTATAATTGTTTTCCTAAATATCAGTTACCTAAATGTAAAGATCATTACTATGAGTGGTACACATTAAATTTGGTGTTTGATAAGATCTGTTGATTTGTTATTTATGCATCACTACTTTAAATGTTGTAAGATCTCATTAGTGGAAGTTCTCTTTCCCTTGATGTATGTTACATACTCTCTATGCTGTAGACTGTATGAATGGACAAGCATTTATTAAGCACTTGCTACATACTAGAGGCAGGTAGGTGACTTAGTGTATAGAGCATTGGGCTTGGAGTCAGGAAGACTCGGGTTCAAATTCAGCCGCAGACACTTAGTAGCTATATGACCCTGGGCAAGTCACTTAACTTCTGTTTGCCTTGCTCCACTGGAGAAGGAAGTGGCAAACTACTCCAATATCTTTGCCAAGAAGACCCCATGGAAAATAATGGCATGCTGTGAAAGAGTTGGAGACACACCTAAACTGCAGTAGTATACAGAAGCACCTGACTAAGCACCACGAATACAAATAAAAAGTGGACAATGCACCTGTTCTCAGTGGGTTTGCAGTTAGTTTTTTAGTTGCAGGTGAGATAGAAAGTCTCATGGTCTTTAGTATATATCAGCAAAACAAATAGTAAGCTATTTTCTTTAGTGTTATTTCCACTGACAAATGCATTTCCATTACGAATATCAAACTATTTGACTGTGGCAAGAACTCTCTTTTACAGGTCTTGCTTACATAAGGAGGCAGGGACCAGAGCATTTGGAACAGTCGTTGTCAGGTCATATCTCCACAAAGGCTGCTTCCCTCGATGACGGCAATTAGTTATCAGTTAGTGTTAGGGTTGGCAAGGATGGTAGGGCTGTGTGTTCATACAGGTTGCTCTTCTTGGTGATAGCTGCAGGGGCAGGGTGGTTGGTCATGAGGGAAGGTGTGTAGTATTTCTATTTTCAGGGCTTTTGGGCTCAGGGTCCTGAGTTGTTTCTATCTAGGTTTGAATGTAGTCAGTCGGTGAGTTGATAGTGAGGGTTTGTTTCTCCTGGCACATGCTGTCTCCTTTCTCTTGCTCTTTCAGCTTTGCTGTTTGGTCCATCTCAGGGGTGACATATGGTCAGAATTTAATGGGAATGGTTGGCTTCCTTCCCCATAGAAACTATGTTGCTGAATGATGGCTATGGGAGCTGAGCTTAAAGCAAGGCCAGTGGTCTTGGGGCAGCTGTTATTCCCTGGACACTTAAATTTACCAGGCTAGAACTTTATTCACATATGTGGCCAGAAATAATTGTCATTTAGTGGTTACCCTTTTCGTGATGAGCCTACTTGAACTTATCTCTCCTGTTTGTCCACTGACATAGGCTGTTGTTGTGTTTGTACTCAGCATAGAGGTTTAAAAATCCTTCCAGAACTTCGATTCTAAAGATTTATTTCTTCAGTGTTCATCATGATGAAGGATTGAAGTAGAACTTTGGAGTTGTTAAATTGTGCAATTTTAAATTTCATTAAATTTTGTTGCATTTTATTGTATGTTTATAGGCTAGGAAAGAACTATGAGAGTCTATTTAATTAGCCTTCTAAGGCATGAATATAATCCAGACTATTTCAGAGAGGGAGATTTCATAGTTTTGTAAAAATTTATGTAAAATATATGTAAAATACTTTTGGAGAAAGGATTAAGTTAAGGTAAGGGAGAAACCATGGGAACATGTAGTGAGGTGGGCACACTTAAGAACAATGTTTTGGTTTTGTTAGGCATGTTGAATTTTATATTTTGAATAAGCAGTTACAGGATGTAAGAATGTTAGACTATTGGTTTTATGTTTAAGGAAATGAGTCAAAATAAAATTGACTTTTTGTGATCATTTGACACAGAATGTATGTTGTCTTTTGTAACCTAAAAGTAGTAAATGTTATTAGGTTAGTAATGGAGAATATA
>CM053597.1:53050326-53061083 GCA_028646575.1 Pseudocheirus occidentalis
CCCCCCCCCCCCCCCCCCCCCCCCATTTGGGATTTTCTTGGCAGAGATACTGGAGTGGTTTGCCTTCTGTGGCTCATTTTTACAGATAAAGAAATTGAGGCAAATAGAGTTCGATGACTTGCTCAGGGTCACACAGCTGGTCTGAGACCAGATTTGAACTCAGGAAGATGAGTCTTCCTGACTCAAGGCCTGGAACTATCCAGTGCACTGAGCTACTGTCAAAAGCCTTTTTACTCATCTTACTTCATCCTCTCCATTCTTATTTCTTCAACTTTAGTGTGTCTTTGCATCCATTTAGCTTTAGCTTTGGTGTTTCTTTCCATCCATTACTTCACCATTTCCCCTCAAATTTGAGTTATGAAGCATGTTTGAATATCCAAATCACAAAAGTTAAATGAGAATGCCAGCATTTGTATTGCAGTGAATTTGTTGAAGACAGTCTTTTAAAAGTTCAAATAAATGAGAGATAATATGGAAATGAATAAGGCTTTAACTGGACAAGGAGCTTGAAGTCTCTTCTTAACTGCATGGCTATCTTGGCATGGAATTTTTAATAGTTTAGTTTTATAGTGATTTTATATGTTCTTGAGTAATTATATCAGTAATTTATTACCTATTCTATTTGTTCTCCCTAATAGTAAATGCTTATTTAATCAAACATTTCATAGTATTAAATATGATGTAGAATTTATGTGACACTTTTTGTAATTATTTTTCCTGAAGGCTATTGTGATAAGTATTATTTAGCGTAGGGAGTGTATGACTTTGAAAAGAGGAATTGAGGCACATAAAAACTGAAGCTTAAGGTTTTATCAACATAAGTGGTAGCAGAATGGATCCAAAAATCATTCTGATTGTGATTTCTGATCAAAGCAATCAGTGCAGTACATCTATGTACAGCACCAAAATTGTGTATTCAGATTGTGTCCTTATAAAGATGGACAGATTGTTTAACTGAAAGTTATGCTTGGAATAGTTATTAGAAACATTAAGCTACTCTTCGTGGCTATTAACCTATTAGTATTCAGTAAGCTGAATAGGTTAATTGGAGAAAATTTCTGCTAATTGGTTCCTAGCACTGTGATTTGTGCACCTCCTCCCAGTGCTTGCTTTTTGCTTTAATGTAAGTCCATAGACTTTTGCTAACTACTTGATAATGTGTTGATGAAGAGGCACTTGGTCTATAGTAAATGAGCCATAATTATTTTTAATTAGGCCCTTTATAAATACATGAATGAGTGAATATCTCTCTAGGTGTTCTGATAACTGTGCAGCTTTATATGTATAACTATTAACTTGGTACTTTTAATCATCAATAAAGAATGCTTTTTTGTAGTTTGGTAAGCCATTTAAAGATTTTAAAGCTATGAATCTTTAAAGTTCACTGCAACTTAATGAAGTAGATTATTATTACCTCTTTTCATTCTAAAAAGTATAGAGTTCTGTGTAGATATATATCTAGTATCAGAACTGTATCTTAGTATAACAAGAAATTAAGAAAAAATTCTATTATTCCTTTGAAAAGAAATTCATTCACTTAAGAATGTGTGGTATCAGTTATCTTTGGTATCAGTTGATATCAGTATTATCAATTACACTTGCACTTTGAGATAGACCAGTGATAATTTGAGTGAATTAATTTTAGATTGAGAAATTGCCTTGATTATAGACCCTTTTGAAAGTACTTCATGCAATTTTAGTAACGTTTAAATCTTCTTGACAGAGTGGGATAGTTCCATAGAACCAAAGGAGTTTTTAAATGCAAATTTAATATTAAAGTGAGAATACTTTTTATCTAGTGCCTTATACTTTTCAAAGTGTTTTCACATACATTATTAACTTTTATATCCTTGTGAGAAGTAAATAAAATAGAATTCTCCTTTTACATGAAAGGAATATGTCTTGCCCACAGTCACATATTTAGTGCTAGCATAATACTTGGCATGTTTTTTCTTTTTGGTGGCCTTTTAACAAGTGCTTTTTCCAAAATGTGATTTGTATTTACCAAAAAAAAAAAAATGGACTAAAAGAAGAATATTGGAAAATTGGCTCAATAGAACTTGTCTTACCTATAGCTCAAAGAGTTGTGAGGAAAGCATTTTGCAAACTTTATGAATACTATACAATCAGAGCTATGTTTTCTGTGTTTACTATTTACATGTTTGTATGCCTTCAGTAACGGGTGGTAGTATACTTAGTTAGCTTTTCGTGCTTAGGTAGATTATACCGTTGAGTAGACTTCTTGATGTAACTTTTTTCACTTTGCTTCGAAATTTATTAAAACTCTTTCTGACTTGTCTCATCATTTGACCAAAGCTGCTCTCACCATAGTTACTAGTGATCTCTCGATTGCCAAATCCAGTGTCCCTTTCTTGTTCCTCATCCCTGACCTCTCTGTAGCTTTTACCACTGTTGATCTCTCTCATAATACTGTCTTCTCCCTCGGGTTTTGGGACCATACTCTGTCGTAGTCCTCCTCTACCTATCTGACAGCTTCTTCTCAGTCTCCTTTACTGGGTCTTTACCCGGGTCACACCTTCTCTCTTGGTGTCCCACAGGACTCTGTCCTGTGCCTCTTTTACTTATTTCTCTATACTGTTTCTCTTACTGATCTCATCAGTTCCCATGGATTCAGTTTTCATCTCTGTGCTGTGATTTTCCAATTTATCTATCCCTAATTTTGCTGAGCTCCAGTCTCAGATTTCAAACTGCCTATTAACCATATAAAACTGGATGTCCTTTATAAAGAAATCTTAAACTGAACATGTCTAGAACAGAACTCATTCTGCCCTCCACTCTCCCCCCAACCTTCTCCCCTCCCAAACTATTCCCATAACTATCCAGGGGCACTACCATCTTCCCCGGTCACCTGGGCTCCCAATGTAAGCATCGTCCTAGATTCTTCATGATGTCTCATGCCAATCTCTCATCCAATCTGTTGCCAAGATCTATTTATTTTACCTATGTGACATCTTTCAAATATGTCTCATCTCCTCCGTACTACTGCTACCTTCTTGCAGATCCTCTTGTCTGCACGCCTGTATTATTGCAGTAGCCTGCTGGTCTGTCTGCCTTCCTCAAGTCTCTCTCCCTTCCAATCTATCCCCATACTAAGCTGACTATATTCCTCTCCTCTCAGTAAACTCCAGAGGCTCCCCATTGCTTCCAGAATCAAATACAAAAATCTTCTGTTTGATGTTCAAAGGCCTTTTTCAGTACCCATACCCTTGCTGACGCTGTCCTTGGTCTCCCCTCCCCTGCCCCCATGCACTTCTTCTTACACCTTAAACTCCACTCCCTCCTCCATTCACTATCTCCCCTACCTGGAAAGCTCTCTCCTCTAATGCTTACCTCCTG
Source organism: Pseudocheirus occidentalis (assembly GCA_028646575.1). Lineage (NCBI taxonomy): Eukaryota > Metazoa > Chordata > Mammalia > Diprotodontia > Pseudocheiridae > Pseudocheirus > Pseudocheirus occidentalis. Next base: position 53,053,684 of record CM053597.1, read on the forward strand.
ACTTTTTTCAGGTTTCAGCTAAAATCCACTTGATACTGGAATCTTTTCCCAATCCCTCCTTAGTTCTAGTGCCTTCCCTTTGTTGATTTATCCTGTCTGTAGCATGTTTATACATAGCTATTTTCATATTGTGTCCCTCTTTGGGTTATGAACACCTAGAGGGAGGGCAGGGACTGCCTTTTTCTTTTCTTTAAATTAATAATTGGACATGTTGCACCAAGAAGATTTTTAATTAAAACGATTAAGGGTTTGTTTTAACTTGGCAACTCTTTATTTAATAATTATAGATTACAGCTATAATTGTTTTCTTAAATACATTGGTTACCTCAGTAAGGAAATCATAGACACGAATTGTACATATTGAATTGGATTTTTTTTTTTAGGCTTGTAGGTTTGTTACTTATGTGGTAGTACTTTAAATATTCCAAAATATTATTAGTGCAGAATCTCCCTTCACTGATACATATTTCAAACTCTTCCATGCCATAGAATGAATGAATGAACAAAAAAGTGTTTGTTAAACATTTACTATGTGCAAAGCATCATGCTATGAACTGTCAGGAAGTATTTTAAAATATATACATTAAAGCATGACTTTGTACAACAGAGTTCTATGAAACAAGCATGCAGATTTTTGGAATATAGAAATCCTTTAAGAAATGTTTATCAGGTATCTGATATAATACATAGCACTGTGCATTTATGGAGAGAAAGTGGGATTATGAGAAGTGTAAAGTATGGTACCTATTCTTAAGGTGCTTATTATTTGGGAAGAGAAGTTAATTTAATGTTAGAAGAATTAAATACCAACACAAGCCTAGTAAAATAGGAGAAATGATAAGTATCAGTTTATTGGGGGAAAATAAAGCTCACTGGACTTGAAATTTCTTGGAAAAGCTTAATGAAAAAGGAGGCAATAAAGCCAGGCTTTAAAGTATATGGATAAGTGGAAAGGTAGGACAGAAGGTAGGGTATTTGCCTGTTGTAGAGAATGTGCTATGTAAATAGAGTTTGCACCTGTGGTTTCACTAGTATAAATGACTCTGTTCATCCTAATTCCCTTCACTAATTGGCACCTTCTCTGTAGTTTTAGAATTATTTGGGGCAGTGGGAGGTCATGATGACAGCTGGTGTGTTTTGAAAGAGGCAGAACTTAAGCTAGGGAGGGTCTTCCTGACCCTAGGGGTAGCCCTCTATCTCATATGCCAGTCTTGACTCTTTATAGTCATATGGTAAGACTAACATTGACTAGGGTTCATGAAATCACAAAATCATCAAAAGAAAGTCTCTGATGTTTTTTTTTTTGAGGGCAGTTGTTGTGACTTGCCCAAGGTCACATGGCTAGTTGTGTGTGTGTGTGTGTGTGTGTGTGTGTGTGTGTGTGTGTGTGTGTGTGTAAGTAAGTGTCTGAAGCTGGACTGGAACTCAGGTCCTTCTGACTCCTAGGCTGATGCTCTATTCACTGTACCACCTAGCCTTCCCCTCTGATATTTTTTTTTTTTTAAAGAATTAATGGAAAGCTTAGACAAATCCTCCATGGACTTAGAGGATATGAATGAATTATATTTTGTCCTGGGAGCGGAGAGGTCATGGATCCATTGATATGTTGCTTCCTTGGTGTCAGGTTTTTAGTGTGCTGTTTGCTCTTTTTGCACACAGTAGGTATTTTATGAGTGTTTTAAATGATAGCTAATATGTATCATATTTGATAAAAGGAATATTTAGTCACAATATATGGATTTTCCATTATGACATTGGCAGTCTCCAATATGGATGTAAAAATCATCAAGTGCTATAATTCTGGTGACACTATGATCTTAGGTAAAGCTATTGAATTAGCCTACATAATTTTCTCTCTTCCTTTTAGGTGTTCATTGTACTCCAGTTGTCGTACGTCCCTTTACTTTGTACTGTACCCATTCCTCTCTTAACCCTGAAATGGCTAATGTGACAAAAATTCAGACCATCTTCTTTCCAGTTTCCCTAACAGAATCAAAACTCCTGTTCTTTAAGTAAGGCAGATGTGTGTCATATATTAGGACAAAAGCAAGCCTTCTGTGTAGTATGCCTGTTTTTAAGGATAGAGTCACCTCTTCAGCATCTTTATTCCTGAAAGTTTCCTGACCTTTGATACAAAACTTAAAACTTAAAGTAATAGCAATTAAAACTTATTTTGGAAGATTTTTATTAGATAGAATTGGGAGGAATGGTATAACCAGTTATTAGATTTTAAAAACACATTTGCAAAGTAAACTTCTGAAATGATTTGTCCTAAGAGTAACTTAAAGAGAGGTGATAAATTGTAGGTGCAGAGAATACATTTTCAGGTGTGGCCCATCAATATGTGGTAGATAGGGAAACTGGCTGGTTGGTGGTATTAGGGAGAAGAATGTAGATGAAATAGTTATCTTTTGGAAAATTTGAGCTTTAATTGATAAGATATCACATCTTTGCTATTTCACCTTTGAAACATTCTGCTTATTGTTTAATATAATAAAACCTCAGTAATTTGGATTATTCTTAATAATTCCTACTTATTGATAATTTAGACAGGAGTCTCAATTTCAAACCTTGCCAGGAGGTTATTTTTATTTTACTAAGTAATAGTGTAAATAGAATTGGTGGGGAAGTTTTTTAGCAAGAAAAAAAAGTTTTTAAAAGTTTTATTTGTGCCTTTTGTTTCTGCTGTAGGACTTTTTTTTCTTGACTATTTTTTTTTGTGTCTCTGTGTCCCCTTCTTCTCCCCCAACATACACTGAAACATTTCTATAGGGAAAAAAAATTGATACTAGTCCACACGTATCATCTTTTACCTCTTTACTTAGAGTGGGAATTGTCATTACAAGTAGAATTGAACTACTTTTTATTTTCTCTATTGAACTGCTTATTATTGTAGCCATTATGTATATTCTGGTTCTATATATATATATATATATATATATATATTTTTTTTTTTTTCCTAGCACAAAAGTGTTATAGACAGCAGTACATATATTTCTGTGATCTCCTTAAGGTAGATACCTAGTAATGGGATCACTAAATTAAAGAGTTGTATAGTGGCATCTATAATTTGGTTTTTTTTTCCAGAATGGTGGAACAAATTCACAGCTTTATTAATTGTGGGTTTGTGTCCCTGTATTCACATTGCCTCCCCTCAAGCACTTATTGTATACAAATAATTGATAAGACTTGTTACTGAGCATTTTGGCTCTTTTTGTTAAAACAGATCTCCAGAGGACTGAATAATAATAACTTGGTAAATGTAGTCATTTACTTTGAGCCTTTTTCTCTTAATTTTTGAAGTAAAAAATCTAGAGCAGTTGATCCTCTGAGGTCTCTTTTTCTATAGGTAATATTCCATGACTTTGTTATATGTACTTGAAAGAAATGAAACTGTTGGAAAAAATTCTGTAACTGAAGTCTTGAACACTAATTCTGTCTGAACTTGCTAACTAGTAAAGTTTTATTTTAATATTACAATAGGAATACAGTATGTTTAAAAGATATATTCTTTGCACATTTTGTATTTTTATGAAGCTTGGATTATTTTTGTTTATGACTAATGATTGGTCTATAAATACAGAAATATTAAATCTTGCACTACTCCACAACTTTACATTTCTTGTCGTCTGCTTCCACTTGCCGAGCCCTGGATTGTAAAAGCATTTGTTAGGTGTGGTGTATAAAGCAAATATTTTTAGAAACTTGCTAAAATCATATGAAAAAGCTCCTTTGGGGGACTTTAAGCTGTGATAGTATTCTATTTAAGTGCTTTATCGGCTTGCTTCTGCGAAAGCTTTCCATCAACTTTACTGTTTTAGAATTCTTTACTACTCTACATTTCCTGATAGGTGGAATTTTATTTTTTAATTTTTTGGAGGGGTTAGGGAATACTACTTTTTCCTGACATGACAGATATTCTACCTTTCTCCTCATATCCTTTAAAACTGCTTATAAGAGATAAAAGTATTAGATTTAACTTGTGTATTTGTAGGACTGTTGTTTTAATTAATCACTTTTAGAGGATATGCTGTACAAAAATTGGCATAACCATAAAATTTCTATGATAGCGTCTTGTGAGATTTGTTTGTGACTACAAATAAAGAGTTCATTGCTCCTAGGAGCATCAGATTTGTTTTATCGTTTTATTTTTAAATTTAATGCAGTCATATTTGGGGCACATTTTATCCGTACAGCTGTATTTATATTTTCATTTGTTTGATGGCTTTCAGAAATAAAATAGACTTGCCCATGTGGGAGCTATTGATGTATGCTTTATTCCATTATCTCTTAGGTGAACCTTTCTTCATCTCCCCAATAAATATTTTGCCTAACATTCCCATTGAATATGATTCTGCAGTGTTTTGTGTTTGGTGGAATGGAGAATCCAGTGCTTTCCCTTCCACTTTTGCTTATTGGCTATGTTGGACTTGAAATAAAAACATTTATCATGAGGCAAAGAGGACCAAGGGCCAGTTCCCTCTGGTCTCTCCTGCTGATTTTTGCTTAGAAGTGATGAATTTGGTCTATTTGTAAATTGATAAAACCAACTATATTTTATAGTGGACCTTGATTGGGAAGAAATAAGGTAGGACCAAATCTAAGGAGGAAGAAAATGTAGAGTTGGGGGACAAGAACAGAATTAGGGGTGAGAAAGATGAATTGTTTGACGACATAGATGGAACTTGGGACTAGAAGGGAGTGGTGAGATCATTGCCCAATAAATCAGATAAACCAGAAGACCAGAAGAATGACAGTGATAGAATTGGGAATAACCATTGAGATTAAGAAAGATAGGGAGATGTATGCCAGGAGAAAACAGTATCATAATGTATTTTTCCTAATTGGGAATAACCATTGAGATTAAGAAAGAGATAGGGAGATGTATGCCAGGAGAAAACAGTATCATAATGTATTTTTCCTATCTATCCCACATTTCCCATACAGAACCAAAAAACAAGTCTAAAAGTGTGGATTAAGCATTGTTTGGATATTGACGTTAATGTTATTTGATGTAAATGTTGTTTCATTCCTCAGTGGTCAGTGCTACTAACTGGCATTATTTAACATTAACAAATAGTCCAAAATAGGCAGTGTACCATAGAATCTTCATGCTTATGCAAAAACTCTAAGCTCTTTTGCATAATGAATTCCAAGACTGCAGAGGTGAATTGCATTGAGATGTCTTAAGGTTGTGAGTAAAAAGAAGTCATAAATGAGCCTTCAAATTGAGTAAGGATAAAGGAAAAGTTATCCAAAGTACAGATGGAAGATGATGTGCTTTCAGCTGCTGGTAAAAGGGACATTATGATCACTGTAATTGTTGCCTGAAGATATGGTTCCATATTGTTGCTGTTGTCAAAAAGACTTGCCAAATATGTTGACGTTACTGTCAGGAGAAAGAATATTTGTATACAAACCAGGAAGCATTTTTGTATCCTTTCAAGAAACTATTGTTTGTGCAGTTCTCATGAAAGATCTGAAGGAACAAAATGTTATGAAATCTGAAAAATGTCCATAGAAAGATTAGGTTAGAAGATCTCTTAAGGTCCTTTTTAGCCCTAAATCTGTAAACCTGTGAGAAAGGTAGGTTAAAAAAAAGTATAAAGGGAAAGGAAATGGCTATCATGAAGATAAAATTAGGATGTTTAACCCTGGAAATATGAAGCTTTGGGAGTATTGTTGAATGTCATTGAAAAGCTTGGCTATTATAAACAAATATTTATTTTAGATAAATTTTTTTGAGGGGGGAGGGCAAGGCAATTAGGATTAAGTGATTTGCCCAAGGTTACACAGCTACGTAAGTGTCAAGTGTCTGAGGCTGGATTTGAACTCAGGTCTTCCTGAATCCAAAGCGGGTGCTTTATTCACTGTGCCACCTAGCTGCCCCTAAATTTTTTTTTAAAAGATCATTGATAGGATCAAAGACCATGTAGATCAACCTCAGTTAGAATGTAGAGTACTAAGTGGTTTTTAAAATATTCTTTAGCAGTTTGACATTTAATAAAGAGATACTTTTAAAGCCCATTCTTGTAAAAAGAAAAGTCCTTTAATTAAATATTTTATTTGTTTTTCAGAGACTGTACTATCTATGACTTTTACTGGAAGACTGTAGGTATTAAAAAGATGGGCTTTTCAGGGAGAAGTTTGGGGTTATTAAAGGAGCTCTGCAATTTCCCAGAGGAAGTCCAACTTTCTATTCTCTGGTGTTCTCCCATTTGTACTTTTGCAGTATGTGTCTGATGACAAATGTTATAAATACTGATGGACACATATGATAGGTTTATTCGTATGACTTACATGTCATAGTCTGGACAGCAGGTATTCTGGATGGTTAGGCTAAATACATCTCATTCAAAAAGTTTAAGAGACTTTGCAGCATCCTAGAGTGTGACTGCAATCAGTATAGTGTCATCTGAAAACAGAAGCATGTGGAAGATTTCGTTGTCTATAGTGTATTCCTTTTCAACCTTGCTATCATTCTGAAGGCAGTAGATAGGTATATAATGACCACAAGGCAGAACTATTAATAAGAAATATGGTTTCATGAAGAGAGTAAAGATTGTGTCATCAAAGAAATGGATGATGGGCTTGTTATGAGCTCTTAACATCATGGTATCCCCATGATGTTAAGAGAAGAGAAATCATTGAAGTACCCCAGTATCTTGGCTTAATAAGCTTCTGTGATGAAATTATGGCAGAAGAACATAGGCAAGAATTGCATAGGGTAGACAGGCATAAATGGTCTGTGATCACTGCCTTAAAGACTTTCTTCACTAAGTAAGATGTGCTGATCTTTGCCGGCTGTATACTTTGTGCACGTTTTTCTGTTTGCTAACAGAGTACCTAACATGCCGTACGAAACATCTCAATATAGTGTTCTGTGGAAGGTTATGAAAGTGATAATCTTTGGATTTACCTCTAAGAATGAATTCTATTCATTTGAATTGATTTTATTACTTGGTGGATATATTATGATTTGTCAGTGTTAAGGAGGAATTTGGAATTCCTGTAGTGACTGGGCTGAAGTTCACATTTGCTGTGTTAATGAAAAGGTAAACTAAGCAAATGATCTTTAGCAATTCAGGGAAATTGTTTAAACTACTAGAGGGTAAATTGTTTTCAAGGACCCTTAGCAGTAAGCTGATTAAAAATCCTTAATATAGAGTAAACATATCCTTGAGCACTCAGTAGCCTAATGTGTTGGTCTTGTTTCAATTCTTTTTTTTTTTAATGTAAATTTTAATTTATTTCTTGGTTACATCATTCATTTCTACAAGGTTTTGAGTTACAAATTTTCTCCCCTTTTTGCCCCTACCCCCCAGCCCAGAACATTGATCCCACTGTAAGGCCCCTCCCACAATATGTTCTCTTTTATGCCCTCCTCCCACACCCCTCTA
>CM053597.1:53061583-53114338 GCA_028646575.1 Pseudocheirus occidentalis
CCTTCAGCGAGAGATGTGTTTTCTTTTTTTTTTTTTTTTTTGCTTTTTTTTTTGGAGGGCAGTTGGGGTTAAGCGACTTGCCCAAGGTCACACGGCTAGTTTTTGTGTTAAGTGTCTGAGGCCGGATTTGAACTCAGGTACTCCTGACTCCAGGGCCGGTGCTCTATTCACTGCGCCACCTAGCCGCCCCGAGAGATGTGTTTTCTGTATTTTTGTGAGTATGAGAGTCCTAGACTTTGTCTGGGGTCATATTTTATGAGTGTTTAGGGTGGTTGTATGGGAGCTGTGAAGCCTTGCTGCTTCTACACTGCCATCTTGGCTCCGCCCCGGTATCCCTAGCCATTTGTTAACACTGTAAGTTAGACATACAAAATTCCCACACTGAAAAAAAGCACAAGTTCTTGACATACAATGAATCTAATTCTCCACCCCTCCCCATTACCGTAAAAATTAATGTGAAAATTTCCAAGAATTAAATTATAAAAAAAAAACTTGGCATTTTATTTAGGTATCGTGACATGTTTAGGTCAGAATTTTTCTGTTCTCTAATGTTTTACTTTTTATAGAATTAACCATAACTATCTATATTAAAAGAATTGCACACATAGTCAACCTGTGCCAGATATAACAAAGGAAAATTAAGGGATGTGTGTGTGTTTCTTTTTTTTTGTTTTAATTTTTTATTGACTTGTTTGTTTACTTTTAGTTTACAGTATTCAGTTCCAGAGTCACTTGAGTTTCAGATTTTTCTCCCCTTCCTCCCCACCCCCTACCCCCACCATGGTAGCATACAATCATGTGTAGGATCTGCAAACTCTATCACATTGTACAATAGTCTGGTTGAATAGGTGTTATAGCCAATGGTGTGAACAGTGAGAAAAGAGAAAGAAAAACCAAACATTGAAAAGAGTGATAGCATGCACTGCTTCAGTCTCCATTCAAACTCTGCCCTGAATGTAGACATCTCCTTCCGTCCTGAGACTTGGAGAGTTGTGTTTCAATTGTGCATTGCTGAGAGGAGTCCAGTTTTTCAAAGTTGGTCCTTACACAAAAGATGTATCTGTGACTGTGTACAAATTTTTCCTGGTTCTGCTTCTCTCACTTAGCATCAATTCATATAAGCCTCTCCAGGTAATTATGGAGTCCATCTCCTTCCTATTTCTTATTGCACAATAATATTCCATCACATTCTTATACCATAACTTGTTCAGCCATTCCCCAATTGATGGGCATCCCTTAAATTTCCAGTTTTTTGCCACCACAAAGAGAGCTGCATCAAATATTTTTGTACATATGGGACCTTTTCCCACTTCCATGATCTCTTTGGGATACAACCCTAAAAGTGGTATTACTGGGTCAAAGGGTATGCAATTGTTTATAGCCCTTTGGGCATAGTTCCAGATTGCCCTCCAGAATGGTTGTATCAGTTCACAGCTTGTGTGTGTGTGTGTGTGTGTGTGTGTGTGTGTGTGTGTGTATTTCAGTGCAACAATCCATTTTGATGGATAGAGTGAGGAGAGATTCAGGAAGAATTAGTTTGAGATCCTGTCTCTAATACTTAGCTAGTTTTGTCACTAAACACATAGTTTTTCAGAAAATGAGGGTAGTAACTATCTCACAGGGTTGTTGTGGAACTCAAATGAAATTATGTATGTAATATATTTTAAAAACTTAAAGCATGTTGATTATCATTGAGTCACTCCCACCAACAGCATAATTGCAATCCTTTCATGTTTTGTAATCCTTTGCTGTTTGTCTATTTCTTCATATAAATTATTCACTAAGGTCAACCCTGTATGTTGAGGGCTTACTTTATAAAAGAGGTTCTTAATCTGAGATTTCTTAATTGTTTTCTTAAATATTTTTTTGTAATATTGTGCAGTTTATTTTGAACACTTAAACATTGTTTTGAGAAAGTGTCCATGGATTTTTTGCCAGAAGAGGTATCTGTGGCACAAAGAAAGGTTAAAAGCTACTCTGTTCTATAAGTTTTGTTTGACATTGCGTGGATTGAAATGGTGTACATGTCTTGGTCACCACTGTTAACTTGCTCTCACTACACTTATCTTTCTGTTCATACTTAGGTAATTTTCACATAAGATGATAAGGTTAAATTCATATAAGAATGACTGTGTAGTCATTCATTGGTAATAGGTTTCAGCCTATGAGTACATTTATACCACACATCTTTCCATTCCCCTTTGAGCAGTCTACAACTTTAATAATTGTTCAAAAACTGTTATTGTGCATTACTCTTATTCGCATAAGGATCCTTGGGGAAAATATTTTTGCAAACAAATTATTGATATGTTTTGTTTTTACCTTACCTGTATTTCCCAATATTTATCTAAATTCCCAATAAGCTTCAGTAGCTTAAAATTACATTGACTTTTGGGGCAGCCTGTATACCTCTTTTCTCCTCTTCCTTAAAAAGCCATCTTTGGCAACAAAGAATAGTGGAGTACAAAGGGTCTGCCAAAACTAACCAGTGTTTTAACAGTGTGTGCTGTGGTATGCTGAGTTGCATTTCTGCAAAGAAGCAGGGGGGAGATGCCTTCTCATTTTTTTTTCTTTGGAGTCAAGCTTTGTCATTATAATTTCCTGGCATTCCATTTTGTTGGGGTTTTTTTGACCATTTCTTTCATTTACTTATTATGTATGATTTCCTGATTCTTCTTTGTTTGGGGAAATCAGCATTGTACAATGGAAAAGCATTGACTATCAAGTCTCAGTTTCTATTCTGTCGCTTAATACCTATGGTAACTTTGGGGCAAATTACTCCATCTCCCCATGTATAAAATGAGGGGATTAGACTAAATGTCCTCTTAGGTCTTTCTATGCTGTTGTGAGTCCATACTTTGTATCAGTTCATGTAAGCGTTCTCATGCTTCTTATCCTATTCATTGTTTTATTTGTCAAAGTTAATATTCTGTTAACATTTCTGTAAACGCTTTCTGTAAACAAAGCACTTTGTTTAGCTACTTCCCAGCTAACCATCATCTGCTTTGTTTCCTATTCTTTGCTGTCTTGAAAAGTACTGCTGTAAGTATTTTGATATAAATAAAGCTTTACTTTTTGTCATTGAAATTTTTGTAATATATATTAGCAGTGGAGCCTTTGTGTCAGAGAGTTTGGATTTTAGTTACTTTCTTCATCTTATTCCATATGCCTTCTGCATTAGTTAGACCAATTCATATCAATAATGAATTGTTATTATTTTCTTTCTATCTTTTCCTATTTGCTGAGTGTGAGATTAAACCTTCAGGTTGTTCTTCTCTTAGTAAATGGGTTAGTATATTCTTACACTAAGTTAAGAGGTTTAAATTTTTCTTGTGAAAACTGAATCATATCCTTTGACCAGTTGTCTGTTATGGAGTGTGTTTTGTTCATATATGTTTCTCTAAATCTCCTGTATATTTTAGTTATCATGTTTACCCCATGTTGAGAGCTTTGAGAGAGAGAAAAATCTGATTTAGTTGATAAAACTGAGCTTGGGTATGAGATCTCTACGAGAGAAACTTGTCATAACTTTTTTTTTCAGTTAACCATTTGCCTTCTAATTTTAGCTAATTTTGTATTTTGTATAAATCTTTTTAATGCAATCAAAATTGTCCACTTTTATCTTATGTGATCTTCTTAGACCTTTGGTCAAACATTCTTTCCCCAAACTAGAGTTGTGAAAAGTGTCTTCTAATTTGTCCATGTTGTGCCCTATTATAGCTGTTATTTATCCATTTGGAGCTTATTTTTATATATGGTGTAAGATACTAATATGAATATAGTTTCTACCAAGCCAGTTTCTAATTTTCTTAGGAATTTGTGTCAGTTTGTGAGTAAATCCTTTTCTCCAATAGCTAGGGTTTTGGGACTTGCCCAGTATTATGCAACTATCTGTTTCTTTCTGGTTCCTGGGTTCCTATTCTGTCCTAGTCAACTTTTTTCTTTTTCCTTTTTTAATCCAACACCAAATAGTTTTGCTAATACCTCTAGATGAATTTTGTTTTATTATCTAGTTTTATGAAATAACTCTTTGGCCTTTTCAATTGGTATTGTAGTGAATAAGTTAATTTAGTTAGCGTTATCATTTTTATTTTATTGTCACAGTCTGACCATAAGCAGTGAATATATTCAGTCATTTAGGTCTAACTTTTATTTATGTCAAGAGGTTTAAAACTTCTTGCATGTGTTTTGGTAGGTGAACTCCAACAATATTTTATGCATGCTATAATTTCCATATCTATTTGAGATGTGAGACCTCTGTCTGAAAAACTGTCTGTAGGATTCCCCGGGCCCCCCCCCCCTCCTATTTTCTGCTTTCCTTCTAATGTTGGCTACACTGCTTTTATCTGTACAAAATCTTTTTAATATGATCACAATTATCCATTTTATATCCCATAGTATTCTCTATCTCTTGTTATTCACAAATTGTTCTCCTGTTCATAAGTCTGATATGTAACATACTTCATGATCTAATTTTCTTATATTTCCCTTAGTCATGTATCTATTTTGACCTTATTTTGATAAATGATATGATATGGGTCTATAACAAATTTCTGCCAGACTGCTTTCCAATTTTCCCAACAATTTTTACCAAATAATGAATTCTTATTCCATGAGCTTAAATCTTTAAATTTGTCGAACACTAGGTTACTATAATCATTTACTGCTGTGATTTGTATGTCTATTCTTTACCACTGATACAGCTTTCTATTTCTTAGGTAGATAATTTTAATAGTATAAAATTAGTATAAAATTATTATTGTATAAAAGATCTGTCACTGCTAAGTCTCTTTCCTTTACATTAGGTTTGAGTAACTTATAATCATTTAGCCAAAACTTATTTTAAGTTCCTATTCTGTAGGACTGTGACACATACTGAGATGTAAGAAATAAGAAAAAAAATCCCTGACCTTAATGAGCTAATATGTTCTAGTTCATAATCAGAATTTTAGATCAAGAAGAAATATTTGTTATTGCAAATGGATTTGGACTCAGTTATTCTTATATGGTATAATCAAGTTGAGTTTATTTTAATATAAATTTTTTTGTGCTTGATGTTTGCCTTTTCTAGTTCGGTTTGCAAGTAAGCATAGAAGGTAAGCTCTAGACTGAATGAGAGCGGTTTATATCTATATGAGTAAATGGAAGTAGAAGTTTGGCTTGATCATATCATTTTCTGTATTTTTTTATTCTGTGATAATAATGTAGGATGATTTTAAAAGTACTTAAATATTTTACTTACTCTGTAGTTTCATTAATATATACTGACATCCAGTGGTGCAGATCACAAATTAGTGGGCCTTCATACCTGTGTAATTTTTGTTCATGTTCTTCTATAATCTTTTATAAAGGAACTACATAACATGACAGAGTGGTCCCTTTAGTGTAGCACTTGAACTTTTCCATCTGTTGTTTCTTAGCCTTGCTTTTTGTGATAAGTTCACTTTCTTTTGGTTTCACTTTACTGAATTATAACTTCTGTGCTGCTTTACAATTTATCCTTGGTAATTTGTTTGTCTTCCATCTGTCTGTCTTCATTGTTCTTTAGTTCACTTGAAATTTTAATTCTTTGAAGATTGTCATATTTCATGTTTCTCTCTGCCTTATAGTATTGTTGGGACAATGTTGGTGTTAAAAAAAACCCACTGGCATTTTATGTCAAAAGCCAGCTATTTTGTAATTCAGAAATGTACTAGTATAGTAGTCATTTCCAACTGCATGTTCTTGCAGTTGACATTCTGGTTTTTTTCCTAGAGATTATTAAGCTAAACTCATGAATGGATCTAATTGAAATAGCACTATATTAATATGAGACCTGGTTTAGTCAGCAGAGTATCATTGGCAAACAGTATCTGGATACCATATATAGGGAATAGGACTCTGTATAGACATATTTGAGGACAAGAGCGAACACCTTTGACAGAGCTTGATTCTTCTTCTTTTATTGGTATTAATAGTTGGCAGATTATTGAACAGTTCTCTCTGAAGAAATCTTACGATCATCACATGCATCAGAGACAGCTTATTAAAGGAAAGCCCCATAATAGATGGAAGATTTACCTTTCAAAAATCTCCTCTTTACTGTTTTGAGTAAATACAGTAGAACACGGTCTAGTGTAATAAATCTCTACACAATAATCTCATCTAGTTTTACTTTGTTACTGTAAAAAAAATTCGAAAAAAATAGTGAACAGGATATGCAGACTTTATGAAATGCACATTCAGTTTAGCCTATACAATGAAAAATTAAAACACAATATATACTAATAGCAATTTTGTCATGATGCTTTCCTTCCTTCCACTTTTCCTCCCCCCTCCTCCTCCCATTCTCAGATGGGAGATGTATATTCTTTTACTTCCTTCTTTCAGTCCAAGCTTGGTCATTATAATTTCATAGCTTTCAATTTTGATTGTTACTGTAATATTCCATGTTTCACAACACATTTATATGCATTTCCTAATAAAAGACTTTTACTATGTTTCCAGTTCTCTCCAACTAAAAAAATTGTTGCTATAAATATTTTGATATATTTAAGAACCTCTTGGAGGTACACGCCTGGCTTTTCAGATATGTGAACTAAAGCATATGAGCGTTTTTAGTCATTTTTGTATAATACGCTCCTTCAACCAGTCAACATTTATTAAATGCCTACTATGTGGCGCCCCCCCCCACTCTATTTATTATTGGAGATGCAAAGACAAAAATGGAAGTATACATTCTATTGGATATAGTCTTTAAGGAAATAAAAAAGAGGAGCTAGGTAGTTCAGCGGATAGAACCAACCCACTCTAGAGTCAAGAGGACCTTAGTGCAAATCCAGCCTCAGAAACTTAATAATTATGTGACCCTGGGCAAGTCCTTAACCCTGTTTACCTCAGTTTTCTCATCTATAAAATGATCCGGAGAAGGAAATGACAAACTCCTCCAGTGTCCTTCCCAAGAAAACCCCAAATGGTGTCATGAAGAGTCGGATATAACTGAAGCGACTGAATAACAGCACTTGTTTTAGATGAAATTTGAAAGAACAATCTGGGGAAGTTAAAAGACAGAGATTAAGAGGGAGAGTGTTCCAAACATGGGGAACAGCTAGAAAAAATACTAGAAGTTGGGAGATGGAGAATCTAATCGGAAAAATGGCATGGAGTTCCTTGTCAGCCGGATCGAAAAGTACATGAAGGGGAAGAAGATGAGGAAAGTAGGAAGGGACCAGGTTATAAAAGGCTTTAAAAGCCAAATCAGATCTTATATTTCATCTGGGAGATTCACAGGGAACGATTGAAATTTATTGAATAGGGGTCAGGCCTGCACTTTAGGAAGATTGATAGTTCAGTGGAGTATGGATTGGAATGGGGAGAGATTTGAAACAAGGAGACCATCCAGCATCTTACTGCTACACTGCTGGTATGAGATGATGAAGGCTTGTGTCAGGGCTGTGGCAGTATCAGAGAAGACATGTTATAAAGGGTGAAAATGACAGAGTCTGGTAAGTGATCGGCTATGGGGATGAGAGAGGGCTCCAGGGTGATACCTATGTTGTAAGCCTGGGTGCCTGGGAGGATGCTCATACCCTCAACAGTAATAGGAAATTAGGAAGAGAGGTTGGTTTGGAAGGAAATAAGAGTTCAGTTGTTGACATGTTGAGTTTAAGATATGTAAAAAAGTAGTTGGAGATTTGAGTCTGGATGTCAGAGAGGCTACATAGATTTTAGTTATCTGCATAAAGGTAGTAATTGAATCCATGGGCTCTGACTAGGTAGCTTTTTGAAATATAGTTGGAGAAGAGAAGAGGACTCAGGACAGAACCTTGGTAGACACCCAGGTTAGTAGACATGACCTAGATGAAGATCAACTAAAGGAGACAGCATGAGAACCAGGAGAGTTCAGTGTTAGAAAAACTTAATGAGAAGAGAGTTTGAAGGAGAAAACTGATCATCAGTGTCTGAGACTGCAGAGAGGTCAAGAAAGGATGAGGGTTGAGAACAGGTTATTAGATTTGGCAGTTAAGAGATCATTAGTACCTCTGGAGAGAGCAGTTTCAGTTAAAAGTTGGAAGCCAGCCTGCAAAGTTAAGAAGGGAGAAGAAACCTGTTTAACCACAGTAGGGAGGAGAAATTGAGGACAGTAACCTAGCAGAGGTTGGATGGTTCAAATGCAGCTGTTTTTTAAGGATGGGATAGAAGTATAGACTAATAGAGAGGAGGGAATTCGGTGGACAATATGATATAGAATGGGATCATTGTAAAGGGACATTAAAGGAATATTCATTTAGAGCAGCAGTTCTCAACCTGTGGGTTATGTTAAATTTGTAACAATGAAAATACTTCCTCCATATCAGATATTTACATTATGATTCATTACAGTAGCAAAATTACAGTTATGAAGTAGCAACAAAAATAATTTTATGGTTGGGGGTTCCCACAACATGAAGAATTCTATTAAGGGATCACAGCATTAGGAAGGTTGAGGACCACTGATTTAGAGGAACAAAAATGATCTAGAAAATAATGAAAAGTAGGAATAAAGGGGAAATTACTTTCAGAACTTAAACTTTCATATGCTCCCATATTATAAAGCAATAATCATGAAAACTGTGATACCTAGTTAAAAAACAAAACCAGAAAAATAGATCCATGAAACAGACTTCTCAGAGAATAAAAATAATTGAACTCACCCCAGTGTATGATAAACCCCTAAATATTAATTACATGGTACCTTATACTGTAAGAAACCCAAAATGATTAATACAGGGACTTACGTTAAAGGTCATACCATAGAGAAAACCATAAGGAACCTGAGAATTTGACTTTCACAGCTATGAATAGGGAGTTACTTCTTTTATTAAATTAAATTTTATTTTCAGATTTGCATTCTCTCCCCTCCACTCCATCCCTTCCCCCTATTGAGAAAGCAAGACAAACTCTTGCATTGGCTGCTTTAAAAAAAAAAGTCTCAAATCTGTAGTCAGTTACCTCTCTTATTAGGAGGTGGGTTGCATGTGCCACCTTGAGCCCTCTGGAATGAACAGTTAGTAATTGTGTTGATCAGAGTTCCTAAGACTTTCAATGGTGTTTGTCTTTTTATTTATACAATAACAGCTGTATTGCTGTTACTATATAAATCAGTGGTTCTCAACCTTCCTAATGCTGTGACTCTTTAATGCTCGTATTGGGTGTATCTGCATGTGGTTGGACCCGCCTTTAGACAGAGGAGCAGTGTCTCAGTTCCTAAGACCGTTGGAAATATGTGTTTTCTGATGGTCTTTGGCAACCCTTGTGACCCTTGTGAAAGGGTCGTTCCACCCCCGAAGGGGTCGTGACCCACAGGTTGAGAAATCCTGATATTAATTGTTCTTTTTCTGCTCACTTGATAGTATCAGTTCATACCAGTCTTCTCAGATTAAAAAAAAAAACATCTACGGCAGCAGTTCTCAACCTGAGGGTTATGTTCAATTTGTAACAATGAAAATACATCCTGCATATCAGATATTTACATTACAATTCATAACAGTAGCAAAATTACAGTTATGAAGTGGTAACTAAAATAATTTTATGGTTGAGGGTCACCACAACATGAGGAACTGTATTAAAGAGTTGCAGCATTAGGAAGGTTGAGAACCACTGATCTAGAGGTTAATTCTTAAACAAGGAATAAAAACAATTGTAAGAGACAAAATGCCCAATTTCAGTTGTCATGAGCACAAAATCAGTAAACCCAGGCTAAGAGGAGGGACATGTTCATTCTGTTTTCACTTGTTCATCTCTTTCACTAGTCCAAGTGAAATGTGATGATAGTGTGACTTAGGGTGGGGTATGAGAAAGGTTGGGGTGAGAGAAATGTCATGGAGAAAAAATTGATGACTTGGAAGAAGATTGGATATGCCTGATGAGAAAAGGAGGTTGTGTTGGTCATGGAGGGTGAGGAGTGGAGGATGATCCCTATATTGTGAATCTGAGTGACTGGAAGAATAATGCTTCTTTTAATAATGAAATTTGGAAGAACTATGACAGACAACGTTTTGCTTTGGATGTAGTGAGTTTGAGATGCCTGTGGGAAATCTGGTTGTATAGGCACTCAGGAGAGACTAGGACTGAGGAAATAAGGATACAAAGAAAAAGCTGTAGCTTGTTTCTAACACCTGACTGTGAAGAAAAAAATTTTCAGGAGCATGTAACCATGAAATGATCACCTGACTTTTTCTGATGGACTTTTTAGAAGAAACTTTTCTCTCAGTATTTTATTTCTTTCACATAATATACAGTATTAAATTGAATTGTTACTGTGCTAGTTATATTTTTTATATGTCATTTTCCTTTTGGGGAAAGTAAAGATGAAGGGAGAAGTGATAAGAGCCAAAAAAGAAGAAAAGCAGAAAGAATAGGAGAGAGTAGAAAATGAAGATTAGCTATTGCTGAAACAACCATTAGTGAACAGGTGAGCTATGGACTCTGATATGACAGTGGAGTAGAAAAAAACAACAAGAAGAGAGAAAAAAGTAGAACAACTCAAAGTTTTAAGGGTTTCTAAACCCTGTTTAGTGCCTAGTTGCTCTAATATTAGAGTGATTATTTGGTGATGATTTGGAAAACCTGCATATCTAGAATAACTTATTTGCCAAAGAGGTCAGATGGGGGCTAAGCAGAGAGGAAAAAACTTAATTATTAAGTGCCTACTATGTATTAGGCATTGTGCTAAGTTCATATTATCTAGTTTGATCCTTACCAAAACCTTGGGATGTAAGTGCTATTGTTATTACTCCTTTTTTTGCAGTTGAGGAGACTTGAGATAAACAGGTTAAGTGACTTGCCCAGGGTCGCACAGCTATTAAGTGTTTGAGGCTAGATTTGAACTTAGGTCTTCCTGCTTCCAGACCCAGCGTCCTATCCATTGTACCGTCTAGCTTCTTCTAATGTTGATCTTTGCTGTTCCTGTTTTAAACTGATATGCTGATATCAAAATCCATAGTTGTTGACAGTCAATGAATTTCAGGTGTGTACTTTTAGACTGGGAGTTAAGTTGAATAGATCAGCTAGGTATTGCTATGTAGGCATTATATCCATAAGATGAACCTAAAGCATCCTTCCATATTCGCTTTTGTGCTCACATATACTATAATTTCCCCCTTTCTATTATAGTAGATTAATTTAGACATAATTTTTCATTTAAATTTAGGAATTAGCGTCAGAATAGCCTATTTAGTATAACAGCTGGCATTTATATAGGAGGTTTGTATGCTGTGCTCTGTACAGTATTTCATTTGATTCTCATAATTCCATGATATGGTGTTTTTCTTCCTATTATACAGATTAGGAAACTGAAGTTTAAAGTGGTTAAGTGATTTGCACAGAATCACACAGGTAGTATGTGGGGCAGGATTCTTTCTCAAGCCTTCCTATTAAGTTAGCATTCTCATCTTTATGCTAACGGTTTCTAAACTTTTATAATCATATACCCCGTTAGTAAAAAAAATTTTTTGAGCACAAACCTCCAATATATGTATATTATGTCTATATCTCTGTATATATAATATTCATGTAATGCATATTAATGTATTTTTAAATTGTAAAATGTAAAAACAGGAATTAAAATTAAAGGTGAAATAGACCATTAAATTTATAAGAAAAATTGTTGTCATTAACCCTTTTTCCTCTTGAGAGCAATGTGATTAAATAAGCATTATTTTTGAAAAATACCTCTATATGTCATGAAGCAGATTTGTAAATACTAATTGTTAGTGATTAATTCAGTTCATTTGGTCAGTGTAGTTAACTAAAACAGGTGAATTTTTTTATTGATAGATATTCTATATAGTAATCAAATCCTAGATCATGGCAGTCATTGAACATAACTTTTCAGTGGGAGTCATGTTTCTCTTTATGTTAACATTCAACATACACAATGCAAAAAAAATTTATAAGCAAAATGAATGCCTCTGATTTTAATAAATCTCATTCTTTTATGAATCTGCTTAATGGATGGTTCATACTTGCATTTTCTATTCATGTCTGGATATTTTGGTTGTGTTTTTGCATCGCTTTGAGAAATAGCAAGAAATACAAAAGTAGGGAGGGGGGTGGGGCAGAGAAAGTTATGTGTAATAAAGATGGAAAAGTAGATTGGAACCAGGTTGTAAAGAGCTTTAAATGCCAAACAGGGATTTATTTTTGATCCTAGTTAGTCAGCTAACATTCATGTACTGTACACTGGCCTAATCACTGGGAATACAAGTAGAAAGACAGTCTCTGCTCTCAAGGAAATTATGATTGTGGGGAAGGGAAGAAAACCTTAATAAGATGCTGGAAAATGGGGGTGCAGTAGGATGGGGACAAAGGTACCTGGACTTAGGAAAGTGGGACAGGAAGCATGGTAGAGAAAGTAAGTTTGCACCTCAGCTTGAAGAGAAATGAGAAATAATGGGAAGCCACTGGAGTGTATTGAGTTAGAGGAGTGACTGGTCTGATGAGACTTTTGGACAGTAGCTTTGATAAGTGGATTGAGTAAAAGCCTAGGACATGTGAAGTCTAACTGAATGACTGAAAGGATGGTGGCGCCCTCCATAGAAACAGAAGTTGGTAAGAAGGAGAGAGTTTGGGGAAAGATAACTTAAGGAATTCTGTGTTAGAAATTACAACTCATCATTTCTCTCCCCACTCCCGTTGGGGGTTGGGGACAGCCCCCAACCCCAATCCTCACTTCCCTCACCTCACATTTGCTGCAGCTGAACTCACCTATTTTGGAGATTGCTGCTCAGTGTTCAATCTGTCTGTCAGTGTTTTGTGCTTAATGGATTTCAGTGACTTTTTGGGAGTTACTCCTTTAAGGAGGATTTATGGAAAAACAGGTTAAGAAAAAAAAGTTTGTACTCTGTATCAGTAAAGAGAAGATTCATATTAATCAAAGTAGATGCCTCAAAGTGTTTAGACTCCAGCTGCTATATTAACTGTTTAAGAAGTAAGTTGACTCAACCAATAAGATGGTATTAGTTTGACTAGAGTCATTGTTACAAAGCAACTTAATTTCCAACCATTGAATCATTTTTTTCATGTTATCGGATACATTATACTTTAATGCAGTGGTTCCCAACCTTCCTAATGCCATGACCCTTGAATACTTTTATGTGGGCGTATCTGCATATGGGCAGACCCGCCCAGAGACAGAGGAGCAGTGTCTTGGTTCCTAAAACCACTGGAAATATGTGTTTTCCAGTGATTTTAGGTGACCCCATATGACCCCCAAAGGGGTCACGACCCACAGGTTGAGAACTTCTGCTCTGATGGATTCTAGTTAATTTAAATTAGGTTAACTTAATTTTGACAGTTTCTAAAATGCCTCGGTGATATTCACTAATTATGATTTTTATGTTTTCTTGTGTGAGAATTTAGTTTTAACTTTCTTTTCTAAATATAGGTTTTAAGATAAGTGAGCAAGAAAATAAGAAAAAACAAGAAAAATAAACACATAAAGACTTTGGCATGTGGATAAACTTCCATTAATTATTATTATCCCTTAACTTTAAAGTTTACATCAGTTGATGGTATTAGTTTGACTAATGTCAACGAGTCAGACACAAGAGTCCCAAGGCATGTTCAAAATCTCTGATAATAAGATAAATGAAGATTAAACCAACTCTTGATATCTGACACCTATCATGTTAGTAAGAAAGTAAAAAGCAACTGGAACTCATGAATGAAACAACCCTGGTGAAACAATATTATACTGCTGATGAAGTTATGAATTGTTCCAATTTTCTTAGAGAACGTAATAGAATTGTATGATTATATAGACCTTGTTTTTGTGATCCTTTTTTACGTGTGTGTGTGAAATTATGTTTTTTGTTCCTTTGTATAATTACAATGTTGTACTTAGTTTGTGCAGTGTTCTTTGTTTCCTCTTTTTCACCCACTATATATTATGACATGTAGGACTTTGAATTTTTATTTGAATTTCTTACTACATAATAATACTGCCTTGTATTTGTATACCATAATTTGACCATTCTCCAATCTTGAAAGTTCTTTTTTTGTTTCTCTTTTTTGGGGATTGGCAGTCTTCCAAGTAGTGTTGCATGGAATGTTTACATGCACACAGATGGTTCTCTTTTTTTACCTTGTCAATAACCCTGTAGTATATTCCTGTTGATCAAAGATTTCAACTCTAATCATATAATTCTATTATGTTCTTTAAGAAAATTGGAACAATTCATAACTTCATCAGCAGTATGATATTGTTTCACCAGGGTTGTTTCATTCATGAGTTCCAGTTGCTTTTTACTTTCTTACTAATATGATAGGTGTCAGATATTAAGAGTTGGTTTAATCTTCATTTATCTTATTAGAGATTTTGAACATGCCTTGGGACTCTGTGTCTGACTTGTTGACATTTTAAGTTCACTTTTAAATTGTGTTGTGTAAACTTTATCTTAGGTTGTCTAGTTCGTTATCTGCCCAGCTTGAGTATCTTCATGTGATATTTAAAAATATTTTTGCTATTAAAGGTAGCTTGTCAAATGTTAGAATTATTTTAGTGCAGAAATGCATTTACTTGGACGTATTTTTTATCCTAATTCTTATTTTTAGAGAACCCCATTAAGGAACTAAGGATTAAATTGAAATTAACACAGCAATCTCTGTAACATAAAATTCTCAGGGAAAGGAGTGTTCTTGTTAACTAAGGTTAACCATATCTACTATGAATAGATTGCCAGTTTTCTAAGAATCCAGTTATAATACTGAACAGAATTTAGGTTGCACTTGATGATCGAGAGGGCAATTTGAGTTTTTGTTGTGAGTCAGAAGTAGGAGTTTGAACATTGTCGTTTTGCTTTATAAATCTGAACAAATGTTCATCCTGTATCTAAGGTCTATATTCTAGTTTCAGACTTCTGTGATTTGATACAAGTTAATTATATAGTTCTAGCAAGTAGAATGCTAGCAAGGAGTATTGTCTTGGAAAAAAGTATCATGAGAAAGGCCCCAAACTGAATATTAAAGGAAAGAAGATCAAAGAAAAATGTAGTATCTTTATTTTTAAGTATATTATCACATTTTAAAAAGGAGTACATGTAATTCATGTCTCACTACTGTGTGACTTTTAAAGGATCTTTGCATACAATACTTGAAAAAAGTTTTAATGATGAAATTGTAAAAAGGATGCTCATCAAAGTACGTTAAGTTCTTACAATGTAAACTCATTAGGAAAAGTGAAAATTTGCATATTTTAAACTACTAACATTTGTTGGACAATTTTAGTACAAAAATAAGTTCAACTTCTTGTAAAAACACTTGTCAGAAATGAAACGCTTGGAGAGAATAATTAAAAATTAGAAACAGTCATCAATGTTGAATAAGATGCTTTTTGGTCTTAGCATTTGGGGCATACTGTGTACAGCCAACTATTCATGATGCAACTATCATTTTGCCCTGTTTGATAGTTTTCTTATAGGACACAATTACATGCAATATGAATTCAGTTCTAATATTCTACATTATATTCTTTAATTCCATAATTCATACTTCTTGGGGTTGAGGTAAATTTAGTCATTGTCTTAATAAATTCCTGATTGATTATATTGTGTTGGGCAAGCTATTTAGTTTTGAAACACACCTTTTTACAAGGTATAAAAAGAGAGAGAGATGGACTAGACCCCTCACATTTCTAACATTCCATGATTTTTTTGATAAGCTTATAGATTTTATAACCTTCAAAGTCAGGAGAAACTCATGGATGTTTTATTAAGAGCTTTGAACAACAGATCTTATTGTGATTTGTAAACACTATTTAGAATGAAGCATTATTTGAATAATAGGCAGCGTGATTCAGTTGAGACAGAATGCTGCATTGGTAGTTTAAAGGCCTGAATTCCACTTGAAAACTATGCCTGAAACAGGTCAACCCCATGGTACTTTAACAGTTAACAGAAGTTTAAATTTAAAAATTAAGTTAAATTAAAAAAAATTTTTTTAATTTAAAAGTTAACAAAAGAAGGGTTTGCTTAGCTGTGATATAGATGCAATACTCAAAAAAGATATAGCAGTTTAAGGTTTCTGGTTAACAGGGCAAGGCATATTGACTCTGGTCCTTGAAATATCTCCTAAGTTTGAAAGGCCCAGATTCCATGTGAGTGCGCTTTTTTATGTCTTTTAAGATGACCAAGACATCATGTCAGAATGGCTTAAAGGCTACCGGGAAGTTGCCTCTACAAAGAGATAGTTTGAATCTTAACGCCATGAGCTAGTCAAATGTTAGAGCTTCCTTGCTTTTTAGGGAGAGAACTGTCTGAATATATATTAATATATATTATATATTACTTTTTTTAAATATAAGAAGTGGGGAAGACAAGGGACTCCTGCTAGATTTTGATTTTTTAATACTATGTGATGATGGGTAAGTCACAGTTTTTCTGGGCTTGGAGGTTCCTCATTTGTGCTCTCGCTCTTGTCATTTCCCCACTCTAGATATTCCAGACTTTCTCTTCCTAACATCCCCTGCCCCAGTCTCCTGCTCTTACCTCTTTAATGAAAAATAAGAAATTAAGGTTTTTTTAAAAAAATGTTACCTTTTATCCTAATTTTCTTATTTCAAAACTCTTTATCATGTCCCACTCTCTCCTCCTTTCCACCTTTCCTGACCAAAAAGGTGGCCCTTCTCCTTGCCATGGACAAACTACTCCATGTGTGTACTTGATCCACCCCATCCCTCCTGCCTTCTCTAGGGAATTGCACTCTCAGTCAATCATCCCAACTCTCTTAAATCTTCATCAGATACTTCTTTCCCTACTACCTTCAAACATGCCCAAATCTCCTCCATCCTTAAGGAACTTTCACTAACTATATTACATTTAAGCTCTTCTAGTCTATCTTGCATTTTCTCAGCCAAATGCCCTGAAAAAGTTGTTTGCCCTCTTCCACTTGCTTCATCTCACTTCTTACCCCTTTGCACTCTAGCTTTCAGTATCAAACTCAAATACTCAGCTCAAACTACTTTCTCCAAAGTCATATTTTATATACCCAATCTGGTGCTCTTAATTCAGTCCTAGCACCTGTTGACCTCACTCTTCTCTGGGTTTTCACGGCATTGCTTTCTGCTTCAGCTCCTACTTGTCTGCTTCTTCTCAGTCTCTTTTACTGTCTCATCATCTATATTGTTCCCTTTGACCATGGTGGCTCTCCAGAGTTCTTTCCTGGTTTTCTTCTTCTTTGGTAACCCTATCAATCTATCTATGCAAATAACTCCCATTCCTTTCCCCCCTCATTTTCAGTCCTGGATCATCAGTTGCATATTGAACATTTTGAACTGTTAACATCTTAACATCTTAAACTCAACAAGACTAAAACTGAACTCATAATCTTATTATCTTCTCCCCTAAACCTTCTCCTTTTCCAGACTTTCCTATTTCTGTCTCAGGCACCACTATCCTTCCAGTGTTTAGGTTTGTTGTCTTGGCACTAATTCTGAATTCACTCACATCACATGTCCATTCACTTGCCAGGTCTTGCCATCTTTACCTACATAACACAACTTTATTCGACCTCTTTTCCTCCTCTCACATAGCTACCACCTTAATTCAGACCTTCATCACTTCTAGTTATTGTAACAGCAATATTGATCTCTCTTTTCTGTCTCTCTACTTAATCCATTTTACATGCCGCTGTCAAAGCAGTTTTCCTTAATCATAGACTTGACTGTCATTCCCCCATTCAGCCAACTCTAGTGACTTTCTGTTACTTCTAGGTAGGAACAAATAGGCATTTCTGGTTTTAGCTTTCCAGCCTGATTGAGTTCCTGCACTCTTTAAGATCCAGCTGCATTGAGGGTCTTTTTTGCAACATTTTCATCTCCTCCATATCTTTACACTGTCACGTACTCCATCCTTACTTGTCTTATAGAGTCTCCCTCTTCCTTTAAAATGGAGCTCAGGGATCATCTTCTGCTTGAAGCTTTTCCTGATTCTTTCCAGTTCTTCCCCTCTCCCCAATTAGTATTACCTGTATTTAACTATTTTGTGTGTTTTCTATGCTTATTTTTATATTCGTGCTATATATATATATATATGTTATGTATTTTCTCCTGTTAGGATGTAAGTAAGCTCAATGAGTAGGGACTGTTTCGTTCTTTGGATTTCTATCCTCAGCTTTCTAACACATTGATGGCACATAGTAGGTAGTATATCTTGATTATATATAGATTCTGTTTTCCAAATCTGTCATCCTTTTATATATAGATCTGTGATCATGTGTCAGTGTGTGCACATGTGTCTGTCTGTCTACATATACACACGTGTACTCTCTCTCTCTCTCTCTCTCTCTTTTATCCTAGTTTATCCTCTTTCTCCCCCTCCTTCCCTCTTAATGTTTATGTCAAAAGATTTCAGAAAGGTCAGTTCACAGAATTCAGGAAGAATTTAGCAAAAAGATTTTAATTTAATTTAAAGCAAGATATGAGATATATGTGGGCATTTAGGTGGCACAGTCAGACACTATGGAAACAACTGAACAACAAAGGTAATGCAGTGAACAGAGCACTGGGTTTGGAATCAGGGAAGCTCCTCTTCATGAGTTTAAAATCCGGCCTCTGACACTCATTAGCTGTGTGACCTTGGGCTGGGCAAGTCACATAACCCTGTGTGCCTCTGTTCTTCATCTGTAAAATGTGCTGGAGAAATGTCAAACCACTCTAGTATCTTTGCCAAGAAAACCTCAAAAGAGGATGTTGAAGTGTTTGGACATGAAACAAAAAAGGAGACAAGAAATGTCTTTACAGAATTACTTTAATGACATTAAATTTGCCATAGAAACTAATGCACATCTATTTAATACCAATCTTCTACCAATGATAATGTATGACTGAGTCTTGTAACAATAGATTCTCTGAAGAAATTGAGTTGAATTATCAGATGGCAATGCATGACTCATGTGTTTGTATAGATTCTATGTAAGACATAACAAACTAGGAACTCTGAATAAAAAACGATTTTTTTTTAAAGAATGGAGTAACAAAATTTCTTTTGCTTTTTTACTGTTGATGCCATTTGTTTATTAGTGTCATTTAAATCGTATTTCCAGTCAGTTTTTGAAATAGCCCCTATTCTACTCTCAGAATAAATTGTTGCCAATAAAGTAAAAATGGAGTCAGTCAGTAAACATTTGTTAAGCACCTACTGTATGCCAAGTACCAGCTAAAGTTTAGCAGGTACAAGAAAGGCAGAAGACAGTCCCTGCTCTCATGGAGCTAATAGTCTAATGGGGGCAGACAGCATGTAAACAACTATCTATAAAAAGCTATATACAGGAAAACACTGACGAAATCTGACAATGCATGTATCCTCTTTCTCCCCTTCCTTCCCTCTTAACGTTTATGCATGTACATATTAGTCCCCTGCCTTTTTTAAAAAATTGATTTATTTATTTAAAAATTAAATTTTTATTTTGAATGTAAATACTACAAAAAGAGCATTTCTATACATATAGCATATAGAAAAGAAACTGTCAATCTTTATTTCATACAGCTTGCTTTTCTTTTCGAAGTATTATATTCTACACATTACTTTTTGAATTGTCCTACTTGTCTTATGTTCTTTTCTGAAATACTATGAATTCTGAGAAATGTTTGAATGGCTCTTTTAAAAAAAATTATTTGTAATCCCCCTTTTCTGCCTCAGCATTTCTGCTACCTCCACCCCCTGAGTAAAAAAGCTTTGAAGGAAAAGTTATTATTGGTTGTAAGCTTCTCTTTTTTGCCATTTGGAATATTGTATTATGAGATTTCATCTCTTACTTATGGTAGAAGCTGATAGCTCTTGTATGATCTTGACTCTCATCCTTTGGAAGCTCTAGATCAGTGGTTCTCAACCTGTGGGTCATGACCCCACTGGGCTCGAAGGACCCTGTCACAGGGGTCTCCTATATTTTTGATTGTCTTAGGAACCTCCTCTATCTGTCTCCAGGTGGGTCTGCCCACATGCAGATATACCCACATTAAAGAGTATTAAAGGGTGGTGGCATTAGGAACGTTGAGAACCACTGCTCTAGCTTTTGTCTCCGCATCATAGAACTTTTCTTTCAGGAGTTTGTTTCAAAATGTTTGAAGGAGTCTTTATATTTGCTCTCTGGTTCTAATAAATCTGAGCAGTTTTCATTTATAATTTCTTGAAACATAGTGTCCAAGCTTTTTTTTTTTTTAAATAATTGCTTTGAGGTAATTGATTGATCTTTGACTTCTTTCCCAGATTAGTTGTTTTTGATATCATAGATTACATTTGATATCATAGCTTACATTTTCCCCCTATTTTAAAAATATTTTGATTCCAATATTTATTTCTGATTCATGAAATCACGGGGCACCTAGATGACGCAGTGGATAGAGTCAGGAAGACCCATTTTCCTGAGTTCACATTTGGCCTTAGACATTACCTGTATGACCCAGGGCAAGTCACTTAACCTCTCTCTGGCTTGATTTTTTCATTTGTCAAATAGGGTAGTAACAGTAACTACCTCCCAGGGTTGGTGTAAGGATCAAATGAGATAATATTTGTAAAGTGCTTTGTAAACTTTAAAGTGCTGTTTAAATGCCAGTTATTATTTAGCTCTCTTCTTCTGCCTCCTTGCAAAGCCATTTCATTTTATCTGCTACTTTGTTCCTTCTAGGTATTCATGTAATCCCTATGTTAAATCCATTTTTCGAGTCTTAGCTTGCCATTACAGAGTTACTCTCCTTTTTAAAAAAACAAAACAAAGCTATCTTTCTACATGAAATTATTTTGGATACAGGTATTTTTGTTTTTTAAATATTCTTTTCTTCAACTTTTATTTTCTGAACTGGGACTTTGTGTCTAGACCCAGCTTTTTAACTCTACTTTTGGGTGTGGTGGTATGGTAGTTGTCTCTGCTTGGCTTGCCTTTTGTCCCATTGTCTGTTTTCCCCCACTCTCCCCCCGTTTTCAAAACAATATATGGTTGGCCTCCTAGCTCTTTGTGCTAATCTTAGTCATCTGTAGTTTCCCAATGCCACTAAAATTGATAGATATCAAATATTACAGGAGGAGACTCTTGTATGTGGATGGATTAGATGGCTTTTCAGGTTCCTTCTAATTCTCTGTATTTTATTGCTGATAGTATATAGGTAGCTTGCCTGGGGAATCATATATAGTCAACCTCTAAGCAGCAGAGTTGTAAATACTTTTTTTTTCTTAATTTAACATTATTAAATTTGCTAATTTAAAGCTTTTAATACTGATGTTACAGAAGATAATCTTTTAAATAGATAAATATTTTGATAAAAGATAATCTTTTAAATCCTATTTGTGTTAGTCCTTGTACAGTGCCTCAAGTCCCTGTTATGAAATGGTAACCCATGACATTTAAGAGAATTTCTTAATTCATAATCAGTGCAGAATATCATTCCTAAAATAGAATAAACGGGGCGGCTAGGTGGCGCAGTGAATAGAGCGCCAGCCCTGGAGTCAGGAGTACCTGAGTTCGGATCCGGCCTCAGACACTTAACACAAAAAACTAGCCGTGTGACCTTGGGCAAGTCACTTAACCCCAACTGCCCTCCAAAAAGCAAAAAACAAAAAACAAAAAAAACCAAAATAAAATAGAATAAACGATTAACAGCAGAATAAAGCAGAGTCCTGGTATACTAGTGTGTTTGCCTTTTGTTTTTTTCTAGGTATAGCCTTCAGTAGTGATTAAATTATTTTTTTTTTTGGCTGCTTTTTAGAGGGGGAAAGGTAAGGCAGTTGGAGTTAAGTGACTTGCCCAAGGTCACATGGCTAGTTTTGTGTTAAGTGTCTGAGGCTGGATTTGAACTCGGGTCCTCCTGACTCCAGGGCCAGTGCTCTCTTCACTGTGCCACCTAGCTGCCCCTGTTTAAAACATTTTTAAAGAAAAGTTCCTATCACTGCCAGATCAATAGAAGAGATACATTTACTAGGGAAATAATTTGTAAGTTGTATTCAACATGAATTTTGAAATATTTGTATAAGAGGGGGTTTAACTAAATGCTAGTTTATCTTACGCAGACTAATGTGATTATTATATTGAACATGCCATATAACAGAAGCTCCTTAAATGGTGGTCAAATATTTTTGTGGATTATATTTCATCTGACTTTGGGCTTTATTATTGGGAGGTTGCTTTTTTTCAATAGTTATTTAAAAGTAGAACTTATATTAAGCAGCTGTTGTATTAGGTTGTTTATTAGTCCTTTCCTGTACCTTGTTTTTTATCTCTGGTATTTTGAGTTTCCTTTCCAAAACACCATTCTCCTTTCCATGAACAGTTCCCTCACAAAAGCAAGCATCAGCCTGAAGCCAGAGAATCATTTTATTTCATTGAATTTAAATCTCTCAGTAATCTTAAACTTAAAAGAATTTGCAAAATTTGAAACTGTACATTAGCATCATAGTCCAGATAAAGTGCATAATGCTTAAGAATGCTTGTTAATTGATTGAGGTTTACTACATAGTATTAGACTTTATAAAGTGACTTTGCTCTAATGAATTCATCAGTTTTACTTCATAAGCATCTTTTTCCCAGTCCCTAGCAGCTCTTGGTAGTTCCACCGTAGGGCTGAACCGAATTTATTGGTAACTGAGTGTGTTCACTTAACACATCACGTCTCTTGACTCATCCCCTGCCTTAGCTTCACATCCCATCTAGTCATTCTACCTAGATCCGCTCATTTGTTGTCTGCTCTTGTGTGTACCTTCTCCTATCACTTAAACCTTCTTGAACAAAACACCATTCCTTAGTCACAGCTGCTCGCTATATTATCTTTCACTATAAGAATGTAAACTTGTGGGCAGTAACTTTTCTTTTTTTTGTTTTTAATATTTGTATCCTATGTACTTAGCACAGTACATAGCATGCATAGCCCATAAGTACTCTAAATTTTAATATTTTTCTTCCTGTACCCCAGTGGATCATCATGTGCACATCCTACTTTGGAGACCTATGACTGTATGGAATTGAAACTAAATTTTTACTTCTCAGATATGAACTTGACATCATGTGATCTTCTTTTAGTCTTATTATTTCTCTGTTTTTCATATACTTTTAAAACCAGTATATTGCTTTGTCATAGATGACTACTTTAATTGAATAAATTTTTGCATTCATATTTCGCAGAAGGCCATTTGCCTGTGCTATATCTCTAGAATTTTATGATTTTTCAACATTACTCCCTGATATTTTTTGAACTAATCATGGGCACAGCCATATGGTAGAAAACATGTAAGACTTGGAGAAAGATTACCCTGGATTCAGATTCTGGCTTGCTACCCCTCAGGCCAACTACTTCAGGCCAAATTACTTAATCTCTCAGGTCCTTAGTTTTCTTAGCTCTAAAATGAGATGACTGGAATAGTAACCTAAAATTTTTGAACTTGAGAAATAATGAGATTGAATATTTAGGAAATCCCTTTGATATTTTCTGAGAGACGGTTTAGAGCAATACCAAGGTAATCAAGAATGATCAGTGTGATCATAAGAAATGTTAACCTTTAATTTTCAAAAGACTGGTAATTCTTAGAGAAGTTTTTTCAGTTGAAGAAAATGAATAGTACCAAGTAAGAGGGAGAATAGTACTAATTAGGGCCATAAGTAGTGTTGGCCCCTTTTGTACTTAAATTAAGTTAACAAATTGCTAGTTGGTTTTACTTTTACTATTTCTTGTTATTCTGCTTAGAAACTGAGCAGGGCAAGAATAGCTAGCTTTATTATGGCTTGTTTGTTTGGCAAAATTCTGGTCAGTCTTGAAACTATGTAGGAAAGTTAACTACTGGAAATTTAGTTAAGGAGGGTGAAGCCTTGAATTAGTCTTCTTGTTTACTCCTGCTCTCTTCCAACAATAGCAATAGATTTAAAATCTTAACTAGAATTTTTATTTTTAGAAATTTCTATGCTTATTTCTTAGAATTCAGGGTTTCTTAGTAAGAATTTGTTTAATCATTGCACTTGATATTGCATATAATAAGCATACAGGTCTAATGTATTTATTATGTCCTGTGTACTATATTATGCCATAAATTGCATAACTCTTAGGCATTTGTGTATATAGACAATGACTGGAAGGTGAGGGAAGAGTAGCTGCTTTACATGTATTTACATGGTTGTTCCATAGGCTGATGACGTGTTGAATAGAAAATGCCTATAAAGTAAGACACCACCAGGGAGGGTAACTTCCCCTGTTGCTATTTGCCAGTATAGAATAGTTTTCCATATATAGCATGATTGTATTAATTGGTACCAAAGCTTAAGCATGCCTTTCAGGTTTCTCAAAACCCAAAAAAGATAATTTGGATCAGTAGACAGATTTCAGTAGGACATGTACCTCTATCGTAAGAGCCAATAATAATTTGGTACTGTACAGAAATTGCCAGGTATCTAACATACTTTCCTAGGAATAGTTCTTAAAGAATCTATAGATTACCTTATTGTTCCCTGGAGACCGTGGTTCTAGGGATGTAGTTGGAAGTGAATGTTGAATATACATATATATTCTCTTGCTCTCTCCCTCTTTTGCTCTCCTCCCCCCATCTCCCTCCCCTCCTTTTCCTCCCTTCTCTCTCCTCCCCCATTTTCCTCTCCCTCTGTCTACTTATCTATACATATATATCCATACACATTATTAATATATATGGTGTGTTTGTGTGTGTGTGTGTGTGAAATGTATATATCCCATCTTTTCTAGATTTGTTAAAAGCAGCTATAGATAGAACAGTGGATAGAGTGCTGAACTCAGAGTCAGAAAGACCTAAGTTTAAATCCTCCCTTAGCCACCTAGTAACTGTCTGATCTTTGACAAATTACTTAACCTCTCTGAGCCTCAGTTTCTCCATCTTTAAAATGGGGGTGATTGCGCCTCATAAAATTATGAGGATCAAATGGGATAATAGATGCAAAGTACTTTGCAAAACTTAAAGCTCTAGTTAGCTGTGAATATTTCCACTAAAATCTGCTTCCTTTTCATTCCAGTTTGTGCAGTTCTCAGATGATACTTATCTTCTACGTCTTAGTATCTAGTATAGTGCTTTCTTGATACATGGGAGGCATTGAATAAATGTTAATTGAAGAGAAATTACTTTGAGAACCACTGCCTATGGAATTCTCTTTCCACTCCATTTTTATCCTTAAGCTTTTTGCAGTTCCACACCTTGTTATCTGGATCTCCATTATTCCTTCTTATAAGATTAGAGCTCCATAATGATATAAACCTCAAGTGACATTTCCATCTTTGTTAAATTCTTAGGCTATACCACTCCTATCCCTTTTCTTATTAAACCCTAAGAATTAGTCCATCTGTTGCTCTCTCCAGTGGTACCATTTTTTGTTTCTGACCATTGTCTATCTGTTCCCTGGACTATTCCCCTATCACGTTGTCACTGAAGCAAATATATAACCCTTTTTCAGCAATTAAAAAAACATACAGTTGGGGAAACTGTGAACTGATCTGACTATTTTGGGGAGCAATCTGGAATTATGCCCAAGCTGTGTACAGTAAATACCACTTTAGCAAACCTGTTTCCCAGGGTTAGGCAGGAAAAAAGGAAAAGAACTGTGTTCTAAAATGTTTACAGCAGTTCTGTTTGGGGTGGCAGAGAACTAGAAATTGAGGTAAATTGGGGAATGGCTAAACAAGATGTGGTATATGACTGATCGAAAATGAGGAGCTGCATGGATCCTCCCATTTCTTCTAATTCTTCTATACAACATGACTAATGTGAAAATATATTTAATAGGAATGTATAAGTAGAGCCTATATCAGAGTGCGTGCCATCTTGGGGAGGGGGAGAAAATTCATGAAACAATAAAGAATTAAATGCACAGAACCAAGAGAACATTGCATACAGTAACAGCAGTATTGTTTGAAGAACAAGTGTGAATGACTAAGTTATTCTGAATACTAATATAAATACTCAAATCAACTACAAAGGACCTGTGATGGTAGATTGTCTTGTACCTCCAGAGAGATAACTGATAAGTATGTTTAGTAAGGTCACACACACACATACATATATATGCACATGCATACATATGTGTGTATGCATTTGTGTCAAATGGTCACCTTCTCTGATGTGGAGTAGGGAAAGAGCAGGGCACTCTGTAGCACAGTGGAGAGGACATTCTGATAGTTCAGAATATAAAATGCAGCAAGAAAATAGCGCTCCTCACCCATAATTTGGGTTTTCTGGTTCTGCTTTTGTTTTACTTAGTGGGAGAAAAAAACTGAGTTAGAAATATATGGTGAGAGAACAGTTTTTCTGAAAAATGCTAGAAGAGTAGCAGCAACAGATAATGGATATTACTCTTTCTTCTTTTCTTTTTACACAAAAATCATCCTGTCCTGACTCTAGTTGGCCAGTTTCACCAACTGCTTTTACAATGCAGGCTTACCTCTTTTTTGTAAAAGTTCTGAAATTTGGAGGGTAAATCAAATCAATAAAAACACTATAAAAGGAAAAAAAAACATGATGAAGAATCCATCTATAAAACAAGTAATTTTAAACAATGAGTTTAATATAACTCTTTGGTTAATTTGTTTGGGAAATTTAGATTTTCTTATAGTACGTAAAGCATAGCAATATGCCAAAGCACAGTCTAGCACAACTATGTATCTTAACTAGATTGCTAGTTAAGAGTCTTGAATTCTCCCCCATAGTATAATGTATACTATTACACAGTGTATAAGTGAGCCATGTACATGTGGCTCTGTATACCACGTTTATAATACTTTCACAAACTCAGTTTATGAGTTATATTAGGAGCATTTATGTGCATTGTTTATGAATAATAAGATCATAGATTTAGTTTGCAAATCTTTGAGTTAAAATAAAATATAGAGACAAGTTTTATATTGAACTTATCTAAATTTAATTTGAAAAACAATTTGTTTTTTTAGGGACCAGTTACTCTCCACAAGAAAATTCACATAACCACAGTGCTCTTCATAGTTCAAATTCACATTCTTCTAATCCAAGCAATAATCCAAATCCAAGCAAAACTTCAGACGCAGTAAGTATTTATAGTGTTAACTAATTTAAAACTATCCTTCAGTTGTTGGCACAAGAAGAATGAAATGTATATGTCTAGCAAAAGACCTTTTTAAAAAATACACTATATAAGGTGGTTTTTGTTTTGTTTTGTTTTGGAGGGAGGAAGGCAGGGCAGTTGGGGTTAAGTGACTTGTCCAAGGTCACATGGCTAGTAAGTGTAAAGTGTCTGAGGTCCAATTTGAACCCAGGTCCTCCTGACTCCAGGGCCAGTGCTCTATTCACTGTGCCATCTAGTCTCCCCTAAATTCTTTCCTTTTAAAGTAAAGAATTTTTGTTTGATCATTTTTTTCAAAACTTGAATTAGATTTACCACATGTACCAAATGTACCATAATCAGATGCTTATTTCCCCTTGTAAAGAACAAACATTTTACTCTTAATATTGAGGTGTTTAGGAGATGGGTAATGTTATAATATTCTAGAAGCATTACAGCTGAGAGCTTAATTTTCACATAAGTTTATGAAATAAATACTACTGTGTCTATCTTGATCTTTAGATAAAAGCTTTTGGAATCATGCTGAGTGATTTGAGAATTGTGAAATTATCTGTGTAGCAGATAAACTTAGGATAAAATATCCTAACATTTTACCCCAAGAATTTGCAACTCACGCCCTACCTCCTTCCAACTTCTTGGGATTTTATTTTGAAAAAGAGTTCAAAACAATAAATTAGCTGTTCAGTGTAGCCATTTTGTTTTTGGAGGGGGGAAGGGAAGGTCAGTTGAGGTTAAGTGACTTGCCCAAGGTCATACAGCTAGTGTGTCAACTGACTGAGGCTGCATTTGAACTCTGGTCCTCCTGACTCCAGGGCTGGTGCTCTATTCACTGCACCATCTAGCTGCCCCCTAAATCATTTTTTATGCACATGTGAATCTTTCTGTCTTCAAAACTTCAGAATAATAGATATAATTTCTATGCCAGTTAATCTAGAATCAGTAATGAAAGTAATTTTTAAAAATAATTCTACATGCAGCTTAATCTTATTTTTTCAAGAATATATTTGAAGAGGGATTAAATAATGAAATGTGGATGCAGTGTTTTTGATATCATTGTTACAGAAAAAAGCCCGAGCTCATATAAAAATTTTGTAGCATAGAGAATATTGGCAATATTTTTGAATACAGGAAAGTTGTATTTTATCACTTTTTTCCTATATAAGTAGTGTGATAGCTTTGAGTTTGATTTTACCCAGAGAGAAATTATTATTAATAACCAGTGATTTGGGGGAGATTCAGATTTCCCCCTGTTTTTCAAGACTTCTATTTCTGAAGGCTGAGCCACCTTTCTCTCTCCACACACCACCTCAGTGTACTCTATTAAGATTTGGATGGGAATAAATTCTTTGAATAGATAGATTGCTTAAGGCAAGTGGTAGCTTAGAAACAAATGATATGATCAAAGGTCAGGTCCAGCCCCTCATTGTAATATTCATTCTCTCGTTAATTGCCAACCAGTCAGAATTGATTGCAGCAGAGCCACAGCCCTGATTGTTTTGATCTAAGAGAGAAATGACCAAATGATCATCCTTTTATTAAAATGCTGGCATTATTTTAAGAAGTGATTAAATTGTCTAGGAATTATGGGTCTCAAACCTTTTTAAACAGCACAACCCTGTTTTTTGTGGGATTCCCTAAGGCATTTATAAATATTTAATAAGCTTAACTTTTAATTGATACCTGCCTTGTTCCATATATTCCTTATAACCTTGTGTGTTATATTGTTATTTTTTATGTAATTGATCTTGTTATTTAATATTCAGATGTTACACAATATAGCCTAACCTTTTAAGCATTTGGATTTGTTTTAGTCTTATGATTCTGCAGATGACTGGTCTGAACACATCAGTTCTTCTGGGAAAAAATACTACTACAACTGTCGAACAGAAGTTTCACAGTGGGAAAAACCAAAAGAGTGGCTTGAAAGGTATTTCTTTTTAACTTAAAGGATGAACACATATTCATTTTTTTCTACAGATTAAAATACTATTTTTATGAATTACTGTCCTGTTGAATCTGTAATTCCTTTGTCAGATGGCACCTCAAGCAAAGAAACGTATTTTGTCAGTGTAGATGGAACATCTATCTGCTCTGCAGCTTTCATTTTTAGAAAGGCAGCCTTTGGTTGCCTGTAGAGAGGAAGCTATCTCCATCAAGGAGATCTGGGTTCAGTTTCCACTTCTGACACTTGCTGGCTGTCTCATTCTGGGCAGAGTATTTAATTTTTCAGTACTCTATGCAACTTTTGATGTAAATACTATTGAACACTTTTTCTGGTGGTCCCAGTGGATATTCCTTAGTCTGTTCTTTACAAAGTATGATTTAGTGAAAAGTCTCACAGAGCAGATTTACTTAAAAGCTCCTATCCTGGAAACCATTTATTTAATGAAATCATTTGTTTTGGTACAACATTAATGCTTCTGCTGTAATGTTATTTGTGTGCTAAAGTCACGTTGAATTGCAAGAAGGAAGACTGAATGTAGTGGGGTGGCAAGACCAGTGGGAAACGGAAGAATTGAGAAAACTAGATCAGAATTCTATACAGTTACTTGAGAGGGCATAAATACATTGCTATTCTCAGGTACTGAAACAATGTACATAATATACATTGATACATTTGCTATTTTAATCTAAATAAGCAAATCCTGCCTTTGTTTAAACAAGTCTGTTATTGCAATGTAAGTATTTTGAATTAATAGAGAATTTTATTCTCTCTTTAAAATGTTTAAGTTAATTTTTTGAGTCCCATCTTCCTGTGAATTTTATTTTTTGTTTCTACCTTTATCCAGTCCTAGGATGAAAATACTTCTCCATTTATATTCAATACAGTTTTTTTTGGGGGGGGGGTGCTTTTTTGGAGCAGGGAGGGCTGGGCAGTTGGGTTTAAGTGACTTGGCCAAGGCCACACAGGGGTGTGTGTGTGTGTGTCTGTGTGTGTGTCTGTGTGTGTGTGTGTGTGTCTGTGTGTGTGTGTGTGTGTCTGTGTGTGTGTGTGGTCCTCCTGACTCTAGGACCGGTGCTCTATTCACTGTGCCACCTAGTCACCCCAGTATAGTTCTTTTATAGATATTTCTTGATGTAAGTATTCCCTTCACCTCCCACTCCCAAGATTATTACACTCATTCCATATTAATCTATAGTTGTCATTTTTTCCATTCTTTGGGCTACCCTTTATATATAACTGGGATATAGCTGAACAGTATTGTAAGTTTTACCATTTTTTCCCTGTAGCACTGTGCTCTTGGGCAAAGCCCTTTTAGTCATTTACTAAGCTTTTTCAATTGAGTTTTTGTTACAAAACTTCATAGTAATCATTGCTATTTAATTTACATCCGAAATTCAGGATTAGATAAAGGATACATCCTAAAATCAGGATAGATTTCTTGAAAAAGAAAATAGCATTAGTTAACCTAATAACATATCTTATCTTTTACTACAGTGGTTTTGAACCTTCCTGATGCCGTACCCTTTAATACTCCTGTGTGGGTGTATCTGCATGTGGACAGACCCGCCTGGAGACTGATAGAGGAGCCGTGTCTAGATTCCTCAGACCATTGGAAATATGTGTTTTTCGATGGTCTTAGATGACCCCATTTGACCCCCAAAGGGGTCACAACCCACAGGTTGAGAACCACTGCTTTAATAGCTGTGAAAGATCAATAGTAAACATCTGTCTTTTATGCTCATATGCAGGTGTGAGGGTGAACCTCCTTAGAACTGGTTGTAATGGGAATGGACTGGTAATGGAAAGATGGGATATAATTTGGTAGCAGCCTAAAAGAAGAATTTTAGTCAACTTCTTGTTTCCTACTTTTTCCCCATCCCAGTTGAGCTACAGCCAGATTCTCACCTCTTTATATCCTGCACTTTACTGCAATAAAAGAATTTAGATAAATGCCTATATGCCCAGTGTGCTTGGTTTGTCAGAAGTATTGGATTTATTTAGAACTTACTTGTAATGCATAGACTTCCATATCTTTCATTCAATTTTTACTGGGCATACGCATTTATTTTTTTTTCAGAGAACAGAGACAAAAAGAAGCAAGTAAAATGGCAGTTAACAGCTTCCCAAAAGATAGGGATTACAGAAGAGAGGTGATGCAGACCACAGCTACCAGTGGGTTTGCGGGTGGAAGTAAGTATGTTTTTGTGAAAGTGTCTCTAAATATCTCTACTCTTCTCTAAATTTATTTTATACTACAAATGCATGTTATGTTTACAAACAGTATACTGATGATGC
The DNA here is from genome assembly GCA_028646575.1 of Pseudocheirus occidentalis. NCBI lineage: Eukaryota > Metazoa > Chordata > Mammalia > Diprotodontia > Pseudocheiridae > Pseudocheirus > Pseudocheirus occidentalis. The sequence goes on from CM053597.1 coordinate 53,092,869, forward strand.
CTCTTAGTGTAGGGACGTGTGTGTATACATACATGTATGCACACACGCATGTTGTGCTTAGCCCTGATAGATACCTGAGAGGATAGTGTGCACACCCCACCCCTTTGCATATCGTATTATCATTTAAAAACAGATGCTTATTTAAAAATTAATAGTGACATAGCATTCTGGCAATACTAGTTCCTATCTGACAAATCCTTAGAGATACTGGGAAGATCTAAGTGGGTTTATGATGTAGCCTAGCAGATTATAGAGGAGAGACACTTTTATGTACATGCTTCTCTAACAGATTCTGGTGCCATGATAATACTAATTCTGGGAATTTAGTTTTCATACTCAAGTACTGTCCTGGGAATTAAATTTCAACAGTGTGATTTTAAATGCCGTCAGTTACACTTTAACCTTTATCTATTTCATTAAAATCTGTTAAAAATAATAGAAAATATGTCTGTTAAAACACTTTTGTTAGCTACTATATTGTTTGAGAATAGTGACCTGAGCAGCATGTACATATATATATATATATCTTTGGCATGGTTTAGCGTTGTATAAAATTTTGTCAGAATTAGTCAATTCCTTCCGAACATTTCCATGAACAATATGCAAAAAACGTTGAGTCATATTTATGATAGAGACTTTTTTTATCCATGTAGAGGAGAACAGAATGTTAGTTACAGAAAAGATGCAGATTATGTTCATATCAGTAACACTGGTACACAATTCATTAATTCTGTAGACTTAAAATGCCACCAAAGAGTTCAGTATATTTCATTCCAGAGACATCATCAATATTTGACCCAGTAGAGAATCCACAATAAGAACATGTGGTTTTTTATCAAGTTGAGGGGTTGGAGGTAAGGGAAGGCAGTTCTGGAAATTCTTAAACATTACTCTTTTGGTTAAAAATTTTTTTTTTTAAAAGACAAAGTATTGTAGCAACGCTACAGAGGTAGTTTTTTTTTTAAGGTGGTTAAAAAAAAGTGTAAGAGCATCAAAATAGTGATACTTTTTTATGGTGTTTCGTTACTTTGCCATAAAAATCTTTCGTAGGACAATTAGTTTTAGCCTCCTTGTAGATATTTCTGAGAGGTAAGAAACAAGTAACAGCTTTGGTTTAGTCATATTTACAGAATACATTCACATATTTTTTCTTCTTTACTACGTAGAAAAATCCCATAAGGTAATAAATCTAAAAGTTGTAAAATACATTTGTAATTTTTTACATTTTGGACTTTTTAAGAGATTATTTATATTTTGAAAGTATGCTTATGCTGAAGGCAAAATTCATCTTTGATGTGTCTTATAGTAAGATATTTAATTATTTAATACATAACAGTAGTTATGATTTTTTTGTTTTGTGATGAATTTATTTAATATAATTAAACTCTGTAAATCGTGCTGTCCTTTGACCATTCAGTTTCAAAGGCTGGTGGAAATTTGAATTCCTCAGGATGTGGAAAGGACTTTTGAGATGATACAATTCCCCTTACCATCCCAATCACTTTTATTTTTCAGATTAGAAAACAGAGTAAATGATATTTTGTTGTGTTGTTGTTTTTGTTGTTTAATTTTTAAAGGATCATTTGTAAAGAAACAGAGGTGGCAAAATTTTGTTGCCTAGGTAGAAACTTTATATTAACAGTGATTGTGCTGATATAGTTTTTGACATTAAAAGGTACTAAGGTGTATTTAAAAGTTTCTTCTTGTTAAACTTTAATAGATATTTTAAAATTCCTGTTTTTGGGGAAAAAACTTTGGTATTTTCAATTTGTTTACTCTTGAACATATGGGTTTTTTGGGGTTTTTTTTTGGTATTATGGGTGTATGGCTTTTATGGGTTTATTTCTTAGTAAATTAGAGGTGCACCTGGAAAAATGACAGATAAAAATGGCTTTCAGAATATAGTGCCCAATTTCCCTCTTAACTCCTTGTTTTGGGATTGTTGATATTTTTAAAATGGTGAAAACCTCATTTTTTTTTACATAGACCCATATAGAAGATCCAGGGTCTAGGGAGAAGAAGCCTGAGGTTGCCCTGTCTCATGCCCCAGTTTCTCGTGGTAACTTTTGATACTTTTGTACAATGATAGTGCAGTAGGAGAGAAAAAAAACCTGCTTCATTTTTTTGTTCTCTTGCCTTTCATCTGTAAGCATCCTTGCCTACATAAGCATAACCTTTGGTAGGATGTCCCTGGTATCCCCTATACATTGGTGCTCAAAATTCTAACTATATGACACTTGAAATTTATTTTCCTCTAAGCATTGAATTAGAGGGCTTTTGGGAGAACGGATGCTGGGCTCTTTCTCTACAACTTGGAGAAGTTAATTGGGTCCGACAGCTGTTGTGGGTCAGAGTCTGGACTTGAATCCAAGTCTTCCTTTCTTCAAAGTCAGCTTTATCTACCATGCCATAGTGACTCACTTACACAGAGAATTGGGAATTTTAAATCCATCTTCCTTACAGTTGTGTGGGAAGGGATAAATGTTTATACTGACATGCTTAATTGAACATCAGAAAGAGTTTGAATGTGGTAAAAAGTCTGAAACATTTTTAATATCGTGTTAGTATTTAGCCAGCAAATGATACAGCATATACTATCACTTTTTTCCCCCTTCAGTTTCATTATGTCTCATCTGATACGTTCTGTAGAAATCCATTTCTTTGGGGCAGCTAGGTGGCGCAGTGAGTAGAGCACTGGTCCTGGAGTGAGGAGGACCTAAGTTCAAATCCAGCCTCAGACACTTAACACAAAAACCTAGCCATGTGACCTTGGGCAAGTCACTTAACCCCAATTGCCCTCCAAAAAGAAAAAAAAAATCCATTTCATTATAGGCTGTTGACTTTGTATGGTGATTATAGAATTATGAGTGAAATTTATGTGGGTGAAGTTTACATATTCACTGCCTAATTCTTGGTTTACCTACATATAGTTTTGGAAGGAATAGCATATATTTGCAACATTAAAATGTGAAAATGTTAATTAGAACATATTTTACTACTTTTGTGTAATAGTTTGTCTGATAGAAGGATTTTTCTTTAGTGGACAAAAATGAATTTTATGTCCAGTTAATCATAGAGATTGACCTTGGGAGTTCTTGTTTGGTGGGACAATATAAGGTAACCATCAAATAGAAAATTGGACAGGGCATTGGGAAAACTATCCTTGAAATACTTCTTCACTTACCCAGGCAGAAGTTTTCTCTTGGCAATCAATCACATTTCTAATGCATTTTACAGAATAGTTACATTTCGTTTTTTAGGATGACAACTAATACAATAAAAAGCTAATTATTGTTCATCTTTTGGTAGTTTACTCATTTTCTAACCAATAAAAGCCTTTTTCTTCACAGCCAAGTTATAAGTTGATTGGTATGCTCTTTAAATAATAATCTTTTATTAACAGCCTACACTTCTCTTTCTAATAGTAAAGTTTCTTCAGTCAGTTAACATTGTAACCTTAATTGGAGGCAGTTTTTTGGTTGTTGTTATACCAATTAATAATTTTGTACAAAATTACATGATTCTCATTAAAGTGCTTTGGTTATACCTTTTACTATATTCACATCCTAAGAGATTATAAGATTGTTGGCTGATGTTCACAGATGTCAAAGTGTTGTAAAACCAGAAAACGAATTCTTGTCCTATCATTTTTTTGTGGTGGTTTTTGGATATTAGGAGTAGTTGCAGGTATCAGTTGCAGTGGGGGATGGAAAGTAGAGAGGACACCATTAATCTTAAATCAAGAAAGTTTGTTTTAGCAAGGAAGATGATGGTAAGCTAAGGGAGCAGGCTAATACTTAGCATTATAGATAATAGCTGCTTGGAACATGCAATGCGAAAGGATAACTTTTTGTATTAATTTTTATAAATGTGAATATTTTTATTTCCTGAAAATTCCATTCTCCTTGGCGCATAAATATTTGGTGATAAATTGTTATATTTTGTTGTGGTAGTGGCTCAAAGTAGAGTTGTGTTCAGCTTGTGTTAAGCATTAAAGCCTTATCCTCACTTGAATATTAAGACATTCATATTTTTAGTTTTTCCATATTAACTTCAGAGCTAGTAGAACTACTTCAGTTCAGGTTATATTGGGGGGTTTTATTTGTTTGAGACAAGAGGGGCGGGGGGGACAAAGAGAGAGAGAGAGAGAAAGAGAGAGAGAGTGAGTGTACACATAAGTATTGTTAATAGCAAAATTTCTGTGCAGATCAGTTTTATGTGCCTTTTTTTTTTTAGTTGTAATAAGGTATCTGCATCTAAATGGTATCAACTAGGCTTTTTTAAAAAAGAAGATTTTGATACAGACTGTTTTCAGGTAGTTTTAATTGTGTTCCATGATTTACATTTAAATCTTTTAAAAAAAACCATCATAATCTTATAATTAGCTTAATTTAATATATTGTTTATCAAATAATCAGCTACCCCCAAACAGAATTATCTAACCTTTAGTTTACACTAAAATGACCTACAGTTGTATAGGTAATAATTTAGAAATAGGGCCAGTAATACATATGATATCACCTATATTCGTTTTTGTATTGTGTCCCTTTTTTTTTTTATATTAGTGATTAGGATCCAGCTATTTTGAAAAAGCCTTACTGTATTTTCTATTAAATTTTAAAAACCTGTTAAAATATTTTTATTTAAAAGGTGCTGTACTTCTAAATGCACAGAGATAGACACAAAATAATTAAGGTATATTTCAGTAATTTCTGTTGATCACATTTCTCAAAATTTAAAAAGCTTGTGACTTAGAGAAGGCATTTTGGCATTTAAGTTTAGATACGAGAAGGGTGCGTTTTATAGTTGAGAGTTAACTCTTCCATTGATCTTTGAGAATTTGCATGATTATGATAGAATTTCAGAAGCTAAATAGGGTTGGAATTTTATAAAAAGAGACTTAAGTATTAGCATGTTGCTCAATAAAACAATGTTAAAGACAGGTTTCTAACGTAATCTTTTTTTTTTCCCCTCATTCCAACATTCCTTTGCGAACTGAACAAAAGTGGAAGACAAGCATTCCAGTGATGCCAGTAGTATGCTCCCACAGAATATTTTGTCTCAGACAAGCAGACACAATGACAGAGACTACAGACTGCCAAGAGCAGAGACTCACAGTAGTTCTACGCCAGTACAGCACCCCATCAAACCAGTGGTTCATCCAACTGCTACCCCAAGCACTCTTCCTTCTAGTCCATTTCCTCTACAATCTGATCACCAGCCAAAGAAATCATTTGATGCTAATGGAGCATCTACTTTATCAAAACTGCCTACACCCACATCTTCCATCCCTGCACAGAAAACAGAAAGAAAAGGTATGCCTGGTATGACCTCTATTGTTAGATATTGCACGTTGAAGTGAAATTTCTGGTATTAGTGTAAGATATCCATTTGGTTTAAGAATTATCTTAAAATTAACAAAGAAAAAGAAAAATAATAAGTTCTCTAGAATGACTTAATAAACATTCAATTACAGAGTAAGCTGTATGCAGTTAAAAAAAACATTGATTTAATCAAACCATTTAAAAATTTAAAAACTTAATTTATAATGGATGTTACTAATTTAAATGACCTGCTTAAAAAAAAAATGAACTTCCCTTCAGATTTGTATAAATTTTCACCTATTTCTAGAATTGCGTTAATGTTTCATCTGTTAAACTTTCTAGGAATCAGGAATTTTAATAATAGGTGACATTTATGACACAATTTCAAAGTACTTTATAATTAGTTTATGTATTACATTTATTTACATAACTTTATTCATAATATTTAGATTAAAAAGCAGACATAATGATTTCTTTAACAGAATGATCCCAAAATCAATTAATAGCACTCTCCGGATTAAAGTATGAGACATAATAGTGAAGTGAATTAAACTGATTAAAGCATTAATCTCTACACCTAGTCAATGGTCAGATTGTGGGATAATAATAACTGCAGCAGCAAATACTATTTCTTCCATTAAGAAGACAACATGTTGGCAAGAGAGGCTTGTGACACATTGTGAATGTGAGATTTTAGGGGGGGAAAGTCTCTTCATTTCATAGTCAAAGCACATTTTTATGTAAATGTCCTAAAGAATAGCTGTAAAGCCCTGTATAACGAAATCTGAGGGTATATATCCAACATAGATGCTGAGAATAATTCTAAAGAGGGTGGGACTATGAAAGCATTTGTGGAAGGAGGTAACCAATGAGCCTCTGCTCAGATATTCATTTCACCTTGCCTTTTATTTTGTGAATGTATGATTCAACATACAACATTAATACTATGATTATTTTAGATTTCCTTGTGAATTTTCTTAGCATTTAAGGTGTGTCACATCAGTAATAAATAACCCCATGATGAAATATTTAACATGCAGTGGTATTGATTCCACAAAAATATGTTATACCAAATACTTTTTACTTACTAACAATTATTTTTAGTGATAGCACATTCCTTAATTAAAGTTTTATGCCAGAAATTTTAAAGAAATTTCTTATTTACCGTGAATACACATATAGAGCCCTTTGGAGACGAGAGTCTATAAAACTAGATTTACCATTTCTTCTTTTTAAAGAGTTCCTTTGACTATATGTCTTCCTTAATTCCAAAATGGTTCCATATTTTCTATTATATTTGAGCCTTTCAAGAGTAAACTTGATAAGATTTCCATGAGAAAAAGCTAATTGTGATAGACAAATGTGGAATTAATCATAAATTTCATAGTCTTATTTGAGTAACCACTGCTCAATTTACATAAAAAGAAATTACTGTTAAAGCTTTTCATAGCTTTAGTGTAAGAATTTCTTAACTTAGAGAACTTTCTCAATTATATTCACTCATTGTAGAACTACCGTTAATTTACAGAACATCAATAATACAAATTGCTCATATTTACTCATTAAAATAGGATTGTCTCTCATTGCATTGTCTGTCTCCCCAAACCTCTTCTTGAGTATCTACTTAGCTTAGTGATAGACTTTGCACGCATGGACTTAAAAGAAAGAAATTTCCTTATGATATAATCTATAATTCACCTTCATTCAGGATTATATTACATCTAGTCTAAATGGTTTTAAATTTAAAAAATTTAAATACATAAACATACAATTTAAATTATTTTTTAATTAGAAAATTGATCTTTGAGGGATATTTTATCAAAATAGGAATTTTTAAATGGCTAGATTTTGTATTTGCTCATTTCTGGAAGGTAGTGATATTCCTTGACTAGATGTTCCGTATTCAAGTTCAGTTAACATTTCTTAAGGGCTTAAAGTATGTCAAATGCTGAACATACAAACAAAGATATGACACTAGGATCAAGGGTTTTAAGAAATTTAATAGGAAGGAAAGAGCAATGGATTTGATGTTAAAGTAACTGGATATAATTTCCCAGTGAATAATTGAGGATAATTCTAGCTGTGTAAACTGCAGTAACTGTCAGGATGATTCTTTCATTAATAGAAAGAGCAGAAATAGAGGTAGATAAATGAGTTCAGTTTTAATCATGTTATTTTTGAAATGCATAAGAAATTGGAGGGAGATAGATAGATTTGACTTTTTTCTGGATACATTTGATCATTGAAGCCAGAGGTGTTAATAAAATTAGAAAGAGAAATTAAAGAGATAGGAGAGAAGATGACCAAACAAAGGGTCTGAGGAGGTTCAGAATGATACTGTGTGAGTGCCTATCACAGAAGCCAAATTTTTGAGTCTTAACATTGTTCCAGTGAACTTGGTTTATAACCTCAGTTATCTTCCTTTCTTCCCTCTTTCTCCATGTTGAATCATTTGCCAAGTGTTGTCTGTTCTGCATCTACAACATCTCTCATGTGTCTCTTCTCTACCCAGATAGCCACCAGCCTTGTTCACGCCTTCACTTTTTACCCAGACTATTTCAATAGCCTCTTTTTTTTTTTTTTTTTTTTTTTGCTTTTTGGAGGGCAATTGGGGTTAAGTGACTTGCCCAAGGTCACACGGCTAGTTTTTGTGTTAAGTGTCTGAGGCCGGATTTGAACTCAGGTACTCCTGACTCCAGGGCCGTTGCTCTACTCACTGTGCCACCTAGCCGCCCCTCAATAGCCTCTTAATTGGTTTCCCTGCTGTGCAATAGTGGATAAAATGATTGACCTGGAGTCAGGAATACCTGGATTCAAACTCTGTTTCTGATAATGAATTGGCTTTGTGACCTTGAGTAACTTCACCTACTGAGCCTTGGTTTCCTTATCTGTAATGAGGGAGTGATATTTGTAGCTTATACCACATAAGACTGTTGTGAGGATCAAATTATATCATTCCAACAGAACATTTTGACATTCAGTAGTAATTACTTAGTCTCTTCCTTCTTCAATCCATCCTTTATGCAGAAGCCAAATTGATATTCCCAAAGCACAAATTTTGTCATGCTTCTTCAGCTCTAGAAACTCCACTGTCTCCCTTTTATTTGAGTCATAATAACAATCCTAGTATTTAGACCCATTCACAGCCTTAACTCCAGCTACCACACATTCTCCTTTATCCGTTCTACATTCCAGCCATATTGGTCTCCCTACTGTTCTTATGTAGCATTCCATTTCAGGACATTTTGTTGCCTATGCTTCAAATGCACTATGTTCTTGTCTCTGTCTTGTATAGCTTTATGTACCTCTTCCTACAGGAGACCTGTCCTAGTCTCCTTAAGTTTCTAGTTGCCCCATCCTCTCTTCTACCCACCCCATTTGCTTTGTATTTCTATTTGTATAAGTGATTTTCCTGCCTTACAAGGTAAACTCCTTGAGGGCAAGAAGAGGTTTCATTTCTGTTATTGTATTCCCAGAACCTATCATCTTGACTAACCCATAACAGGCATTTAATAAATACTTTATGAATGAAGAAGGGAGAATATAGCAAAAAAGAAGGGAAAGTCAGTACTTTGAGATGCTGCTGCTAATTTACTGTTGATCTGGATAAGGATTGAGGAGGGAAAAGTCCTTATGTTTTAACAACAGCCCAGAAATTAATAGAGAGCGGTTTCTTTGGAATGGTAGGGATAGAAAGCAGATTGCAAGAGATTTAAGAGTTAATTGATGGTAAAGTAGTAGGAGCAGTAAGCATAACTCTTGTTTGGTGGTAAAGACAAAAAGATAGTTTGGGAATGTGAAGTAGGTAACTGAGGTCAGTTATAATTTTAGAATCATTCAGAAGGTGCTAAATGAGGATAGTCTGCAAGGAAATGAGGGATTTGGAGGAGAAGAATATATTCCAGGAAGGAGAGACAAGAGATAGGTATTCTTGTGAGAATTAGCAAGTATGTCAGTGTGGTTGAAACATAGAATCCTGGAATGGAGAAGTGTGTAAGAAGACTAAAGAGCTAAACATGAAGAGTTTTAAAAACCTAAAGACTTTATATTGGATCTTTGAGTTGGTAGGAAGCCACTAGACTTAATTGAGGGACATATTCAGACCAGGATTTTAAAGGGGAAAAAAACCTTGGCAGTATAGTCACCAGAAGGTGGACTGGATGGGTACCTAGGTGTCGCAGTGAATAGAGCACTGGCCCTGGAGTCAAGAGGACCTGAGTTCAAATCTGGCCTCAGCCACTTGACCTTGGGCAAGTCACTTAACCCCAACTGCCCTCCCCCCCCCCCCCCAAAAAAAAAGCAAAAAAAAAAAAAGGGTTGATTAGAGAGAGATTTCAGGCAAGACCAAATGGAGTGCAAATAAAATGTTGTAGGGATGGAAAATTTCTACTGTTAGATGCAGAGCATTTAAATAAATTTTTTCCTTGGTTTTCCTCACAGTTGTATCCTTGAGATTGTAGAGGAATTGCTCAGGGGGACCATTCTTCTAATAAAGACAGTTTTTGTTGGCCACATAGAGTGATTGGTGACTTTCAGAGTCACATTTTTATTTATATTTTTTCACAACCATTTCTAGTTGCATCGAACCTGCTACTCTTACACCCTTTAGGAATGATTTCCCAAAGTGATGCTTTGGACTCTGTCTCTAAAAAGAGAAGAGGGCTGTCTCAGGAGGCAGCAAATTTTTATAATTTCTTAAGACATTAAGAGAGGCAGTGGGATTTATTTTGTTAAACATTTCCTGATTACCTTTTAATCAGTTTGGGGACACTGGGGATTTGGCACATGATCTAGGCAGAGAAATTGCTTATCTGTGTTAGTAGCATTCCCTCATTCCCATAACTGAGAATTTCCTAAATCATGAAACTTAAAATCCAGTTACTCCTTAGTACTTTAAGCACTCTTTCCTACAACACAGTGAGATAGGCAAGGCGAGAATTCTGAGCACTCACACCTGAGGAAGCTGAGAGCCGGTGAATTGCTTCAGGTCACAAAACTAATGACATTCAGAGCCTGATTAAAAGTCAGAACTTAATGAATTTAGAGCTAAAAGGGACTGCAGAAGCTGTCCCCCTTCATTTCACAAATATGCAAACCGAGGCACCAAGAGGCCGGATGATTTTCTCAAGTTTACACAAGGCAGTAAATGTTAGAGATGGGGTGTAAACCAGAGTTCACTAGATTGCTTTCATTGTGCCGTGCCGCCTCTAATTTTTCCTCACTCTACATCCAACACGCTTTCCTTTACGTCATTCTACCTCTCTAGTCTCCCAAACAGAATTTTGATGGCACAATTTCAAATGAATCCAATGGCACCATCTAAAGAAAACAACTGGGAGTCTTCTGAGTTATAATGTTTGTTGTTATTTAAGGAAATGGGGGGGCACGCTACTAAACTAAAGAAGAGTCATTGATTTGGGACGGTTTTGTTTGTTTTTAAAGTGAATGACTTAAAACACTGTTGTGAGGACAAACCCAAGGATAAAAGTCTTAGGGAAAAAATGAACAGCACAACAAAAAACTTATGGGAAAGGATTTGCTTAGCATAGTACCTGGCACAAGAAGCACTTACTAAATGCTTATTGGTGATTGGAGTACATGAAATAAATAGATGATGTTGTTTGAAATGCTGATTTTAACTTTTCAGTCTGAGGAACTTTTACTCTCAGATAATTTTGTCTGATTAATGGCATGAGCTTAACCTTTATTTTGATAATGAAAATGTTTCTATTTCTATACCCATATTTTGTATTTTTATTTATTTATTTTTTTAGTTGGTGGAAGGGATCTTAAGAGTCCATCCGTTATTGGTCAATAAATCACTCAGTCTATATGTATTTTGTAAGTACTTGTGTTAGGTCCTGTGGTGCTACAAAGACAAAACAAGGCAACAGTGGCTGCTCTCAGACAGCTTTCAGTCTAACAAAAGAAAACCACACATACACAACTATCAAGTAATAGAGAATAGGGGAGCACTGACAATGGGCTTGGGATGGGGAGGAAATCTTCCTCATTTCACATATGTAGAAAATTCGGCTTCTGTGCAGCACTACATAATTAGTGGCAGAGACTACTGGAATCCACTCTCCTGGCTCATTGTTTCTTCTGTACCATGAGTCTGGAATTGGGGGGGTATTTGGGGGTGGAAATGATTAATTTGGTTTTGAAACAAGATAGATTTTATACCTTCTCACTAATAATATAACAAGCTTTACTACATGTTTCAGTCAAGGGTCCCATATTTATTCTTTTCTTACTGTGATACTCTCCTTCCCAACCTCTTCTTTCCCTGGCTTCTTTCACTTGGCTCAAGTCAATGTCTTTAGAAGGCCTTTCTCAGTACCTCCATTTGCCTTCCCCCACAAATTTACTGTTCATTCTACTCTGTATAAATAGTGTATGTACCTGTTTATTTACATGTTGTCTCCTCTGTTATGTTAATTTCTTCAGAACAGGGACTGTTTTTTGCCTATATTTCTTATTCCCAACCTCAAGCCAGTACCTGGGAATTGAGTGTCTCCTGTAATTTCTATTGTTACCACCTACTCTCACCAATCACTTTTTCTATCCTGATCCAATATGGAATGAAGCAGTTTCATATCTTTTCTTATCTTTTCACATCTTCAGATTTTCAGAGGGTTTATTATTGTTAGTAACAATGAACAGCTGGGCAAAAAGACTTCTTACCTATGTTGGAAGGCAGAATTTGGAGCCCAAAGATCTGCACTCAAATTCGGGCTGCATCTACTACCTGTGTGGCCTTGGGCAAATCAGTTTACCCCTTTAGGTGTCAATTTCCTCATCTCTCAAATGAAAGGTTTGAGATCTCTCTTCTTGGGGACCACATGTGGCCTGATGTTGTTTTATCTTTTCTTTAAATCCCAGTATGCTTCCCATTCATAAAATAAATAATATCCCTATTGAATAAAAATATCCAAGTTTTAAAATTAAGTATTTTGATATTTCAGTGGATATATGTTCTCAATGGTGTGGGAATACCCTTAGTTGTTACAGATCCCAACCTTAGTCATATTGGTTTATTCTTTGTGATTCTTGTTCATTAAGAATTTACCTGATACTCTCTAAATCTTCTGATTCTTTCAGTAATTTGGGAATTTTGCAGGATTGAGTTTTGAATGTTTTATCCTTGAATCCTATAAAGTTATAATGACCAATCTTGGCCCGAAAGAAGAGACATCAGATGACAACCTCTCCCTTTCTTTGTAGAAATGGAATGATAGTGGATATAGGATACTGCATATAATGGCAGACTCTTTCAGAATGTTTAGTTCTGAGGCGTTTATTTCTTATTACTTCATACTTTAAAAAGGACTGTCCTCTGGGAAGGGTTGCAGGGCAGGTATAGTTGGGAAAAATAAATGGATACTAGTGAACACATGGACTTCTTTTCCTTTCCCAACATAACTGGTCTGACTGCTTTTCCATTCATGCATATCCTCAATAATCTTTTGTCACATTGTCATTAATATACTGTAGCCTAATTAGTATGTGTCTTTCCTTTGTTCATTAGAATTTTTATGCCCCTGAGGTCTTAATGTTCCCTGATTCTAGTCAGTGTTAATAAAAAAAACTACAAAAAACATTTTTGTCCGTGCTATGGTACTGTACTAATGATTCACAGATATATAATCATTACTGAGAGATTATTAGCATCAGAAAAAGATAAATTTTCATCATAAATAGCATTTTAGGGTTACTGAAAGTACAGTTTGCTAATGTAATCCAGTCTAGTCATCAGCTGTTCTTTTCTGCATACAACATGAGATCTGTTTGTGGTACCTGTGTAAGATCTAGTACAGTGGACTGTTTATCCAAATGTATGTTAATAGTTTGACTTGGATTTTTGTTTTCCAGCATAGGGCAGCAAGGTCAATTTGTTTTAAAGACTTGAATAGTAGACTTAAAATGACCAGGAAATCTTAAAAGGATATCCAAGTGTCATTTTTATTGGTTGTCATATCAAGCTAAATAAGTGCATTCAACCAAGTGTCATCAAATAGAAGTATTAAATATACTTAACCCATTCTGGATTTGTGTAATTGGTCAGTGAAATAATCACATAGACCAGGGGTCAGCAAACTCCATCCTATTTTGGTTTAACCCCAGCTAAGAATACTTTTTGCATCTTAAAATAAAGTTTACTGCTTTTAAAAATGTGAAAGCCACTATTAACCTGGGCTGCATACAAAAAAAGTCTCTGGACTGTAGTTTGCCTACTCCCAATCTAGATGACAGCATGCTAATCTGGTTATAGGATATTCTGTGAATGCATACACTCCTTTTAAAGGTAATGTGGACCAGCGGAAAAGTTTTGTATTGCAATTTAAGAAACCTAGATATTATTTGTGATTGTACCATCCTTTGACCTTAGACAAATCACAGTCTTTCTGGGGCTATTCTGTCATTGTTTAAAAGCAATAAAAATAAACAAATTTAATTTCATCTTTGCTTCCATTTGGCCATTAAGCTTTTTCTTTGATCATTTCCTTGTTTTCAGTGAGTCCTTTTTTAGTATACATTTTTTTATTCTTGAACCAACCGATCATTTGAGGCCCCAAAATGTACTTTATTTATGTAACTTAGTATCTAGTGTCATCATCATTTTTATTAAAATTTTTAAAAATATGAACTTAAAAATTAACCTGAAGCATAGAGATTGTTTCATTCTTTTATTTTTGTCCCCATACCTAGCAAAGTTCATAACACATGCTTATTAAGATCACCAAATATAAAAACATTCCATTACTCAGAAATAAAAAATGAGAAATGTACATTAAACTGTGAACTTGAGAAATTTTATTTATGTCTATTTTCATCCTCTTCTAAACTTTTCTGTTCTATAGATTTTTGTTTTATTGATGCTTTTTTCTTTTTCCATTTGCATTTCTGTAATTTCTCAGTAATTTATCCCATGATCCCCAGTTCCCAGCCACAACAGCCAAATAAACAAGTCAGACCTGGGACTGGATCACGCACTGACACTTAGTAGCTTTTATGGGCAAGTCATTTGACTGCAGTGTCCCTCTAGTAATTTTCTTCAGCTTTATCTAGTATGACACAGAACTGGCAGTCTGTTAGTGGAAGAGGTTCGCAACACTGCGCATCTCCCAGATCTTTTCCTGTATTTTTAAAAAACCCTTTCTAGTTCTCTTTCTTCTAGAATCTTTTATGGTGATATTGTGAAACATAGGCACTGCCTTCTGGTTGGCTTGTTGTTGTTTTTTTAAATAATGCATTTCTGTTGTTGTAAACTTTAATTTATGGTTGTGGTTGTCAAAATTTCACCCTGTAACTGATGTTCTTCCTTCAGCATAAAGGGAAGCCAGGTGTTGCCACACTGTGACTGTTTGCATCATAATTGAGTTCTCCCTTTTAGTGTGTCAGCAAGTTTTTACACATGGAGAGAAAAGCAAAACCCTTAATAGGTGGATGAAATTTTAAGTACCAAAAGGCTTTAGAATGTCTGTAGAATTCAACTTGATATTCCTTACTGGATCTTAACCCAGATTTTAGAAAAACTGGTTTTTCTATTAAACACTTTTTGTTTGACATTGTAGTTCTTCATAAAACTTGTCAGCTTTTCATGTGTAGTTGAGTTGACAGTAGTCATCTTAATGTGTTCTGGGTGTATATGGTGTTAGTTTTTGTTGATAAACTTTTAGATGCATCAGTAGCATTTTTAGAATGGTTTTATAGCTGTTGTATAAAATTGATCCTGAGGAAAAGTTAATTGAATGGTATTAGAAACTTTAAAAAAAATTAGTATTATTGGCTTCCCATGCATTAAAATAAGAAAATGCTCTTTCTCAGCACAGGTCAGCAGCTGTTGTGCAGCATGAGTTGTAGTGAGTTTCTGAGGGTTCTTGGGAGGTTAAGTGACTTGCCTAGTGTATCCCATTCAGCATGTGTCAGATTCCTTTGAATCCACAATGATATATTTTTCCAGAGTGTCTCTCACTTTACGGTTATGCTACTTTAAAATACTTAATGTTCATGGGGCTGTCAGATCTGTTAATTTATAATTCAGATTTAAAAATTGTAATTTATGTATTTTGTTTTTCTATTATTTATATTCATTCCTGAATATGTGCTGCTGCCCCCTCCCATGGCAGTGACTGCATTCTGGGGGAAAACAATGAAAAAGTAGGAAAAAACCAAACAAATAGCATTTCAACAAATTCACTGGATATACCAATCAGCAGTCATTTATTACATGCCTTTCGTATACTAGACAAGACATCATGCTAAGTATTAGGATACAAAGACAAAAATTAAATCATCAGTGTGTTCTTGGAATTTACATTTTATTGGAGGATAACAGTATATGTCAGGGATTCTTAACTTTTTTTGGTGGCATTTACTCCATTGGCAATCTGATAAAGCTTATCTACCCCTTCTCAGAATGTTTTTAAATACATAAAGCACATGGAGTTACAAAGGAAGCTAATTACATTGAAATAGTTATCAGAATATCAAAACAAGTTCACAGACCCTATTAGAACGTCTGGTTTATGCAATATTTCCCTTTGGTAACCAAGCATCAAAATGCTTGCATTATTGTAGACCTGGACATAGGAAACTCAAATTTGAAATTGCAGAAATACAATACAGAGCCAACTTCATTGCTTAAACTTATATAGTTCTGGGCCATTTCTGTAAAATGCAGCTTAGTAATTTTGCTACTGTTTGCGATTGTTAATGGTGTAATTTTGATAAATTCTCTTGCCTGTGAGTCTAAAATAATTTTATGAATCATTCGTTGGTAATTAGCTCCCCCTACTGGCAAAACTGCAGCATTGGTTGATAGTTGAGTAGTTAATAGTAATATAATTGGAAAGTAAACAACTAACAAGTAGAACTATTGCTTTTACCTAAAACTAAGAAACCTCCAACATTATATTCCCTGGAAAATTATTTTCATTTTTGTACCTATTGATTAAAGTATTAAAGATCACGATTTCACTTGATTTTTGTTCCAGTTACATGTAATAACAATTTTTTAACATTCATTCAATTTGGAGTTCCACATTTTCTCCCTTCCCTCCACCCTCCTAGAGAAGGTATGTAATTTGATATAAATTATATATGTGCAGTCATACAAAACATTTCCATATTAGCCACGTTGCAAAAGAAAACAGTCAAGAACAGTGTTTTAAAGTATGTTTTCATCTACATTCAGACTTCTTCTGGACTTTTTTCTCTGGAGGTGGATAGCATTTTTCATCATTTTCATCCTTTGGAATTGTCTTGGGTCATTATATTGCTGAGAATAGCTAAGTCATTCATAGTTGGATCATCATACAATATCGCTGTTACTTTGTACAATGTTTTCCTGGTTCTCACTTAACTTTGCATCAGTTCCTGTAATTTCTGAAACCATTCTGCTTGTTATTTCTTAAAGCACAATAGTATTCCATCACGATGAGTGATGAGTATATTTTTTTAAGGAAGCATTTACTTTGACAGAGTATCGAGGCTCAGCAAGCTTATCACATTGCTTGCTAGGGTCATACAACTGCTTAGTGGTTGAGCCAGGACATGTATTTTGGCCTTTTGACATCTAGTTCATTTTACTTCTGTAATTCCATGGTCTTCTAGATAAATAGTCCAGGTTCTGCTTTTAGTTTTGATTCTTTATAAAATCTGGTTAGGGAAATGAAAGAAAACAGCAGAGAAGCAGCATGATATAGTTAATGGCTAGAGTCGTAGACTTGGCATTAGGTAGAACTAGGTTCAGATCATTCCTCAGACACTTATTAGCTATGTGACTCTTGCCAGGTCACATAATCTCTCTTGCCCCTTGTCAGATGAAATTAGTAGGTGACCTCAAAGGTCCCTTCCATAAATTTATGATCCTATGATCCCCTTATTATGCTTCTGTCTCAAGAAAAACGAAGTTCAGAACAGAAAAGATAAAATAAATGTATGGTGAGAAAGGAATGAAGAGATGATGAAGGAGCACTTGGCCACTTAAAAATGAATTTAGGTCTCTAGACCTACGGTGATCATACTCTAGAAAACTAAGAAACAGACCCTTAGATGTCTAATCGTAAACCATTGTTGATATTTGGGGAAAAAAAAACCACCATGGAGGGTCTGGAGAAGATTAGAGACAAGTAACTGTTCAAAAAGGTGAATGTTTTTGAGATAAGATCATAGATCTAGAACTAACATGGATCTTAGAGGTCCTCTTTTCCAACTTTCTGAAAAAGAAGAGATTGTACAGCACAGATAAGGAAATTGGGTCCAGAGAATTCAAGTGTCAAAGTTGAGATTTTAACCCAGGTCCTGTTATTTGAAAAGCAGAGTTCTTTCTGTGATGCCACAGTTTTCCTGTGGTGGAATGATGTTGTATTAGAATTGAGAAGATGGAGTTGGGAGGCCAGGGAACACAACAAAAATCAACATGTATGTAGTAGTACTCAAGCAAGACAGGGTAGAGAAGATGCCTAGACCATCTGAACACTGAGAAATGAGGAAGAACCTTGACCAATGTGTTGTTATTGGTGGCGTGCTGCCAGTTGTTTGCACATACCATGTATCTCCATTGACCTTTGAGTGATATGATTTGTAAGAATATAGTATCCCTCAAAGATGCCTGATGTTATCAAAATATTCTATATTTTGGGTAAATCTTCAGGTCATCAAAAGTGCATCCTAGTTTGTTTTTCTTCTTTTGTCTTGGATCTAGTACATGGTGTCCATTTGTAGTATCTATCTAGCCAGTTTTCGGGTTGTCTATGCAGTTAAGTACATCATAATCTAGATAACAGATACCTTTCATCAACTTGTGTGTTTTCCTGATTGTTAGGCCAAACTCTTTTGAGTGATTGTGGATTTCTTTTAGGAGGCTCTGCAGTGTTCCAGGGCTTGATGCAGTCAACGCACTATCATCCACAAACAGGAGCATCTACAAGACCACCATCTCTAAGGAATCCTTCTTCTGTTTGGACTCTGTGCTGGATGTCCTTCATGATGGTGGCACACTTTGCCAACATACATATATCCCGCTTGATGTTAATAGAGGAGTGTTAAACAAGGCGAGCATATATATCCTTATTTTATTCCTTGCTTGATAGTAATCACCAATTGATTTTCAACCAGGGTTTTCTCTATACTTATAATTATCTGTATAACCAATACATACATGGGAGATACTGTTTTGGGTATTTGAGGTGGCTATGGGGGAGCTGCGAAATCTTGATGCTTCTACGCCGTGATCTTGGCTCCGCCCCAGAGATACTGTTTTGGAGAAGTTCTTTAAGGCTGCATTTTGATTGAAAAACTTTTTTTAAATAGGCAGTATCAGGCTCTGGTATTACTTGGACTTTTTGGTTCATGGTGTGACTGAAAAGATAGGGTGTGCTGTACAGTATCACTTTTAAAAGTCCCTTGATCTTCTCTGGCATTTTCCTCAAGCATAATTTGACCTATGTTTAGATTATTTTCATGAATATTTTATAAAGATGGGAAAATCAGGAATATGAGTCTATTTTGCCTGGTTTTGTGTAATCTTTTTTGAGTCATTTTATGCTCTCAGATTTTTCCACACTTTTGGCATATTCCCCATATTCCTCAACACTCTCACTTATGTTATCTCCTCCATAAATCTCTGTGGTGTATACTTAACTTGGTCTGGCTGCTCTTCCTATCTTTGTTTTATTTTGTACCACAGCTATTTCCTCATGTAACACCTAATGAACTAAAATGTTGAGTTCAAACATCAACAAGTGTATGTTCTTGTGCATGTGTGTATGTGTGTGTACATACACGAAGAATAAATATAAAGATAATACAAAGTAGTTAAATACATGTTACTTAGGGCACTAGCAGTTGAGAGGAACAAGAAATATGTTGAAGGAAGAAAAGAATTCTGTAAGGTGATGATGGGGAGTGAGTGTATTCTAAGCACAGAAGATGGCCAGTGCAAAGACATGGAGAAGAGAGGTGGACATTGTGAGTGTGGAACCAGAGATAAGGCAAATGTGACTGAAGCACAGAGAGTGAGCAGGGAGAAAAATATCCAGTGAGACTGGAAGGATAGGTTGGGGAAATTTCTTAAGGGCTTTGCAGTTAAAACATAAGAGTTTGTATTTGATTCTAGTGTTAATAGGGAGACATTGGTGTTGATTTAGTAAAGAAAATGCATGATCTCATCTATCCTACGGGAAGATGACTTTGATAGCAGTGTGGATGGTGGATTTAAATGGGAAGACATGAGATAGAGAGATCAATCAGGAGGCTGTTGTAAAATAATAAGAGAGAGGTGATGAACACCTGAAAACTAAGGTGGTAGCTGTATGAATAAAGAGAAGTCATTAAACGTGGGAGACACTGTGGAGATAGAAGTGACAAGTTTTGTCAACTGATTGGAAATATGGGGTGAGAGGAAGTGAGGAATTGAAGGTGATGCCAGAGTTAGTATAATGTGGGAAACTAAATGGATAGAGTGGTGCCTTTGAGAGAAAAAAAGAAGTTCTAAAGCAGTGGTTCTCAACCTTCCTAATGCTGTGACCCTTTAATACTCATATGTGGGTGTATCTGCACGTGGGCTGACCCACCTGGAGATGGATAGAGGAGGTTCCTAAGACCATCAGAAATATGTGTTTTCCCATGGTCTTAGGCACTCCGTGAAAGGGTCATTCAATCCCCAAAGGGGTTGCAACCCACAGGTTGAGAGCTGCTGTTCTAAAAAGATGCTTTTGGGAAGAAAGGTAATGAATTCAGTTTTGGACATGATGAATTTAGTATATCTCTTGGACATAAGCAATGTAACAGAAGCTGAGAGGAGATACTCAAGCTGGATATATAGGTCCTCATTGGAATTGAAGAGAGTATAGAGAGGACAAGAGTAGGAAGCCTAGGACAGAGGCTTGTGGAATGCTCACAGAGGAGAGATGAACTGTCAAGGAGGGTTTAGATAAGTAAAAGGCAAGCCAGGAGTGAGTACTTTCCAGAGAGCCCAGAGAAGAAAGCTGAGTGGTCAGCTGTAGCTATGTGAAGGAAGAGAACTGAACAAAGACCATCGATTTGACTGCCAGTGACTTGAGAGAGAATCTATTGTAAAGCTAGAATAGAATAGAATCATCACCTAGTGATTATTTATGAGGATTCATGGGGAGAAGGAAGAGTCATTAATGATTATAGGTTCTGATTATGAGTTACTGGGAAGATGGTGGTGCCCTCAGCAGAGATAGAAAAGCTTCGAAATTTGATTTGGAGGGGACATATAGATCCAGTATCACTTCCACCTTAAGATAAAGCTGAGGATAACTTTGTTGAATATATGTACATACACACACACACACACACAAGATTTGTGATACTGTCAGTGTGGCTCTCTCCATCAGTGCAGACTGTAAGCCACCTGTGTTTATCTGCCCAGTGTATCACTTGTCTGTAGCTTCACAGAAGTCTGTCATAGGGAAGTCGACCCAGTATGTGGGAGGCCAGTCCTTAATTTTTCCTGATAATATTCTCATGCTGTCTACTGCTTGACTCATTATTGTTTTACCTAGGAAGCCAGGTGGTGCAGTGAAGACAGGACTAGTCTGGGAGTCAGGAAGACCCAAATTAAAATCTGGTCCCAGATATTTACTAGCTATGTAACCCTGGGGCAAGCCACTTCACTTCTCTTTGCCTTAGTTTCTTCATCTATAAAATGGGGATGATAGTAATAGCACCTACCTCCCAGGGCTGTGAGGATCAAAAGAGATAAAAATTGCTAAATGCTTATCACAGTGTCTGCTGGCGCATAATAATCATATAAATGTTGGCTATTATATTGTCATTATTGTCATAAAGAAGCTAGGTTGTGGGGCGGCTAGGTGGCGCAGTGAATAGAGCACCGGCCCTGGAGTCAGGAGTACCTGAGTTCAAATCCGGCCTCAGACACTTAACACACACACACACACACACACACACACACACACACACACACACACAACAACAACAACAACAACAACAACAACACCACCACCAAAACCTAGCCGTGTGACCTTGGGCAAGTCACTTAACCCCAACTGCCCTCTTAAAAAAAAAAAGCAAAAAAAAAGAAGAAGCTAGGTTGTGCAGTGGATAGAGTGTTGGTCCTGGGGTCAGGAAGACCTAAGTTCAAGGTGGGGT
>CM053597.1:53114438-53152665 GCA_028646575.1 Pseudocheirus occidentalis
GCTAACTGTGTAAATCTGGGTAAGGCCCTTAACATCTGTGTGCTGCTGTTTCCTTGTCTGTGAAATGAGGATAATAAATCAGCGCCTGCCTCCCAGAGTTGTGAGAATTGAATGAAACAGTATATGTAAAGCACCTGGAGCATGCCTGGTACATCACACATACTTAATACATTATTATTTTTGCTTAATCCTTTCTTTCCTCTTTCCCTCCCTCCTTTCCTCTTCTTTGATATTCCTAATTTGTTAAATTTTGCGGTGGCTTCACACTCACCATGAGCCTGTCCATAATCCACTTTGTCATAATACTTTTTGGTTCTGTGAAAAGTCTTGTATTCTAAGGCTTGAAGATAGACAACAACATTGTTAAAAAAAAAATTGGTATTAATTAAAGACATGGACCTTTCTGTGAGAACTTTGGGGTCATAATCTATCCCACCTTTTTAAATTTTGGGCTTAATTTACTACCTATCGAAACTCCATCCCAAATTGAGAGATGTATTGATAGGCAATATGTGTAGGTTAATTGCCATAATTTGGGTTCATCCATTTGGTTTTTTCAATGTGGGTGGGTTAAGTCAAACTCTTGGGACTTGACAGAAGTAGAATGATGTAATCTACCCACAAGAGCACTTTCAAAACCTCACCATCCCTAGCCTGTCCTATAGGCAGATGCTTTTGGCTAGGGTATTTTGACCTGTGTTATGTCTCACCTGATGTTTGAGATTAGTGATTTGAATGAATTTATCTCAGTTTTTATATATTTCAAGGAGTCTTTGAGGGATCTTTCCATCTTCTGAATCAAAGGCTTCTTTCTAGTTAATATCATTTGCATAAACCTGCTTTTTTTCCCTTGCTAATATGTTAATGGAGGATGCCCTTCATGCATGTGTCAGTGTTTTGTGTACATTTGGAAGTAGGTAAAAAGGCCGTAGTTCTTGATGGCCTCTCACACATCTAAATGATGATGTTATTGTCCTGGATGGTGAAAATAATTGCTCATGAAATTTTTTTTATGTATTTACTGGTTTTCTTCTGTTATCTACCTTTAATTTTTTACTTTTATATTTTCTAGGGACTGTTTGGGTTACATGGGCATCTCAAAGGCTTTCTTTAAGCTATTTGTGCTTTCTACTGCTTTCTTCTGTTTTTTGGATGATGCTGTTCATAATCTTCCATCATCCTTCTTCTTAAGATTCTACATATTTATTTCTAAACTATTCTTAACTATTTTCTCTTTGTCATCTCCATCACTTTGGCAAATAATTAGCATATTTCTAAGTAAGGCACACTTTGGTCTTGTTCCTTCTTTGTTGTGGCATTGATTTGCATTAATTAAATGTCTGGATTTTGTTACAGTTGATTTCCTTTCTGTTATCCCTTTCCTGTTTTTCATTATTTAGTGACTTTTTTGAATAGGTCCGTATTGAGCTGCATCAATTGCATATCATTTTCCCCTTTTATGTTTATTCTCTTAGCTTTCTACCAGTTTAGGTCTTCTAACAAATTGTCAGATGCAATTGTGCCCTTTTTTGTTTATGTCTGTACTTCTAGATGTCTGATTTTCTTGATGTAGAGAACCTCCTGGTGAAGAAATTCCCTCTACTAATATGAATATTCTGTAACTTAGTCTTAGTTGCTTGGGACAATGAGAGATTTAAAATAGAAAGTTTTTATTACTGAGAGGGTTAGATTACTTGTTCAGATTACTCCTGCAGGCCCTTGATCTGTTGCAAAGCATCTCTTTTGTGGGGATTCCCTCCCTTCTTTCTCATTTTCTGCCTTGGAACATTGCAGGACAAAGTATAGTTGGGTGGAAGCAAAAATTGGTTCTGGGAATCTTCTTGTGCCTAACAGCTCTTTATAGTATTAGAAAACGTGCACATTTTGCAGGGAGAACACATCCCCTCTTCTATCGCTGTCTTTCCATGTCTGTCTGTCTCTTCTGCTAGGTGGAGTGCGGGTGTGTTTCTTTGTATCTTCATCTCTAAGGCAGTCAGGGTAGGGATTCAGGCAGTCAGTGGAAGCATACCATGCATTCAAAGTGCTCAGCATCCTTACCTTGTTAGTACTGACAGCTTTGTGTGTCTAAGAGAGATGTTGTGTGTATGTGTGTAAGTTGCTACTGCTTCAGCTGCAATTATTGAAGAGACCAGCAAAGCTTAAATTATGTCTGTGGTAATAACTCTTATTATATGGTGCCCTTGGCATTATGTAACTTGTATTTGTAAAAACAGTCTTTAGTGACTTTTGACCAATACAAAAGTTGTCTTTAGCCAGATCTAGAGATACAAGTGATTAAATTAGTTTTAAACTGTTTTTCATCGCCATCCTATTATTTTGCTAGATAACTGAGGGCATTATTTTTCAAATAACATTAATTTACCACCTTCTTTGCAGTTGTTCTTATGCTGTCATATCATCTTTTCCCATTATTGCTATCAGAATTTGGCTACCTTTCCCCCCCCCCCCAACTGTCTTTGAATAAAAAACTCTCTATTCAGGTCTACATGGTCTACATGGGGCATGTATACCCATATAAATGATATTATGGTTGTCTGAATGATTTTCTTTTTGTCTTTTCTAATTTTAGATATTATTTTCCTGGGACCAAAAGAATTCCATTATAAAATGCCTTGACATATATTAAGAAAGTTGACTAGGCATCTAAATTTAGAAAAGGAAATAGAAGAAAAGTGGAACACCTGAACTTTCACATTTGATTTAAATATCTGTGCTAAATATTTATTTCAGAAGAAAATGGAAATAAGCTGACTAGTGAAGAGGCTTTTACTGAATGTGTTAATTGATTTTTGTTGTTTTTAAAAAATCAGATTCTGATTCAGTTACATAGTGTTAAAATTACTGGAGAGAGGTGACCATTACAGATGAGAGAGAATGAGTCAACTAAATAACCTGACATTGTAAAGAAAATAATCAAAGGTAGATAAACCTAATCAACAGATATTTACTGTGGGTGAAATAAGCTTAAAATGTGGAAAAAGAGACCTTGTGGAACTTCTAAGAAAGAAAAAACTTAATCTAGATTTAAATTGTATTAGAATCACCTAATACTTTTATTGTAAGGTAAGGCAGAAGGAGATTTTACATTAAAACTAATTGATCTTGAAATCTTACACTTTGAGAGGCTGTCACACATTTCTCATTTCCAGTTCTTTGGTGATCAAATAAGAAAGCATGGATGACTGAAATGGTTTTTGAAGACTGATTTTTAAGTTATTTTAGCCCAGAGGTTGAAAAATATTGCCAGGATAATTTTAGATAATGCTCTAAACAGAATATCCACCAACACTTGGTTTATTGTGTGAAAATCTGACCATATAAATTTGCCAAGGTTTAAACAAAGAGGAGATGACTCCATGTATGCTGCTAAAAATCTTAACCATAATAATTTTTTTGTATCACCGTCAACTTATCTTTAATATTCAGTCATTTAAAAAATTTGTTTTCCATATCTATTTTTACTTTATAATAAAATTATAATTGCTTTGCTTGTGATTTTCTATTACATTAAATATAACTGTAGCTTCCAATAGTGTAAATTCAGATATTTTGACCATTTCATGAGATTAATAATTTGCATTAATCAGGACCTAATTATAGTAGTAGTGCTAGTAACTAAATGTCTGTACAAAAATTTTTGTATCTTACTATAGGAAAAATATCTTAACTTTTAGTTTAAAATGGAATATCTTCATAATAATAATAAAATCACACTTATTGGGCACATCAAGGTTCCCAAAGCGTTGTTTATTCTTGTTTACACAGGTTCATGTAGAAAATAAGTAATAATGTCAAGAATCAAACACCTCCAAGTATCTCGCTCTTTTCATTGTACTGTGCTACTTGCCTTAATCATCTCCCAAATTTTGTTTGGCACTAAATGCTAACATGTTTAGCATTTTGTGGGAATCATTGAAGTCATCCTCTAGCTATCAGTTTTCCCTCACTTCTAGTACATGGTCACCAACTATCCCCTTTCTCATCTTGTGTTTCTAAGATAATATCCTTTGTTCTACGGTTTTTTGTTTTTTTTTTAACAAGCCTCTGTTGATAGTCTGCAGCTTCCTCGTACTCATTGTGTATCTTCTCTGTTGCCATTTCATCCCCTGAAGTTTGGGTTTTTTTCAAGAGATTGTGGTAATAATGATAATGAATACTCAGAGTTGACATACTGACATTTACATACCATTTTAAAGTTTACAAAATCCTTTCCACCCAGCAGCCCTATGAGGTAAATAAGAAATTATTCCTGTTTGTCACATGTATAAAGATGAGGCATATGCTACTTTATGTTCCAGTGAACACACAGAACTAGTAAATATTGAATCACATTCCTTTTTCTACCATTTCACCTCCTTTCTCTTTTAATTTTTACTCATTCTCAGCAGAAGAATATTGATGCTAAGAAAGGGTTTTGTTTCAGGGGGCAGCTTGGAATAATTTAAAAGCCCATAATTTCTCTAGTAATATCCGCATACTTCTGGTCTTTTGCCTGTTCAAAATACTCAAATAGTATGCCCATCTAATCACATTCTATGACTTGTTTTTTCCTGTATGAATTGGTAGATACATCTCTTTTGAATAATGAAGAATTTTTTTTTTGAAGCCCTCTTGTGTTCAGACATAGTACTGTCAAACAGTAGCATCTGGAGAACACTCTTTTCAGGGAGTCACTTTTCCATTTGGATTTTGCGTTAGATAGTTAGATGTGTGTGTGTGTGTGTGTGTGTGTGTGTGTGTGTATATATATTTATATATCTTTCACTTTTATACTTTGTTTAATGTCAGTAATTAGGAGATTGATCATCAAAATTATCCGGTAGTTTGTCAGTAAAAAAGTCTTCCTAAGACGTGGATGGGAGACAACTTGTAAGAAAGTATTTTTCTTTCTCTGAGTTAAATGCTTTTAAATAGAGATTTTCCATTCTCTGCACAATTCAGACAACTATCACAAATGACAAGGGTATTCTCTAGAAAGGTATATACGAAAGCCTACTTATGTTCTTTCTTTATATTTAAAAATAGGAAGGGAGGAAGGGGGGGCATTTATTAAATGCTTACTTTGTGCTGTTCATGTGCACAATGTATTCATAAAACATCTTCAGTTATCCATAAACTCTTCATGAAAATAGGACCGCAGATAAGTAATTACTGATTTCTTCTCATTGCCTCTTAAAGATAATGATCTATGAATTTTTCCATCCTCTTAAAATTTTCCTATCCTTCTAGTATTTTAAAAATTGGTGCCAAGAGTAACTTTAAAAACAAGTTGTCTCTAGCACCTGTGCCTTCTGTTTATATTTGATGTAATCTAGCTATTCTTCCATATTTCACTTTTTGAATGCCATTTTGAATTTTCCATATGGCGCGTTGTATGAGTTGTATCCATGTGTGATTGTTACTCTATTGTCAGTGATGAAAAAAAAGATCATTAGATACTTAAAAGTTCTTTTCCATTTCTTTTAACTGCTGTTTTTTGTTTTGATGTCTTTGATGGGTTCCCAGTATGCCCTTCCTCTACCCAAATTTCTGTCCCTTACAACAAATAAAAAAGAAAAAGAAAAGGTTAGTTCAGGGAAACTAACCAGCACATCAAACACATATGACAGTAATACACTATTCCACTGTCATAATTCTCTTCTTCACAGAGTAAGACAAAGAAATCAAGAGGATAAGGTAAGATGTACAAAAGAAACAATTTATAAATTGAATAGAAAATGGAGCTTAAACCTGTTACTTCTGAAGCTTATAAGGTTACAGTGAATATATGCAGAGCAAATGAGGAAGGTGTAGCCCACAAATCAGAAAATAAAATTCAGAATAGATGGGAATAGAAGACAAATAAAGAGGACAAGGCAAGGCGAAACTTGTTTTATAAATTCCAGTTAAATTGAAACAGCTAAAAGCCAGAGGTAGGAGGAAAATCTTTTTAAAACAATGTGTAATCAAGTGGGGAAATAAAAAGGGAAAGGGGACAGAAATAGATAAAAGCACAAAATAATAAGGTAAAATCAACTTAGGAAAGAGTAGGTGAATGAGTTTAGAAGAAGAGGGTAGTGTGTAGGAATAGGCTAAGATCAAAATACTTTAAGCAACTAATCATTGACAGAGTAAGAATATCGAATATATATACTAAAGACGTAAATAGCAGAATGCACAGCTCTAAAAAATGACAAATAGTTCATTAAAAATGAATGACAGAATGGATTAGAAAACAAACTCAGCAATATCTTGTATACAGGTAAAGACATGTATAGAATGGAAATGAGAGGTTAGAATATAAAGTTTACTTTGCGTTATGTAAATCCAAAAGAGCCATAAGTTGCATTTATGGAATCAAAATAAAAACTCATGTCAAGAGATAAACAGGAAAAATACATGATATTTAAAGGCACCATACTGATCTAATAGCACTCCTAATCATGTGTACCAAATGACATTGCATCTAAATTCATGAAGGAGGAAATTAATTTGTTTGCAACTCACACACGCCACTCATACTTGTACTATTTGAACTACAGATTCTTTTCCATTTCACAGTTATTCTTCTACCTGGGTTTACATTTTCTGACTTAGTTGAATTTCATTCCATGCTTTTGGAAGACTTACTTTTCCTCTCCACTGCTTTAACATTAAAAAAAATAATAATACTACTTTATCTTCTGTTATTTTGCTTGTACTCTAAATAAATAAAGGTATTGCCATTGCCTGCCGTGTCTCTTCCTCCCAGGGACATTGGGTATTTCATATGGCTCAGCTGATGTTTATATTCTTTTAACCTCTTTCTTGTTTTTGTTATTTTGCATCTGTTGAAGCTTGCAAAATTCAGATAATCATAGTCATAGTATCATATATTTAGTGCAAGAATGACCCCATAGTTCATCCAGGGCCATAAACCCATCATTTTACAGATGAAGAAGCTGAAGTTCAGCAGCTTGCCCACGGGAAACACAGGTAGTATATTGAGTGTAGCCTTTGAGCTCGAGTTTTAATAATATCCATCACACCACACTTTCTCCTGTTTTTTGGTGGGAGGGATCAATTGAGGCTGTTGTAATTGCCCATTTTCATCTTAGTGGATTTCCTAGTAAAATTAACTTTTAGTCTATCTGAAGTATAAACAGGTAGAAATTTGGAAACAATTCCTGTTGTTGATAAACTGTTATTTCCTGTCAGTATTTTGTAATCAGGTTTGGTACTTTCCATTTCTATTATTCTTTGCCTCTTCAACTAAAGAAAATATTTATTTAATCATAAATGTAAATTTTCAGCTATTTATAAGCCTTTTACGTGTTATTAATTAATCTCACTATTTTTTCCAACACATTTCACCATTATTTCCTATATGTACCTTCACATTGAAATCTCTACATGTGATGGCTTAGAATGAAGAATCTTGTCATTTAGTCTTTTGTGTAATCTACAACAGAAGTTAATCCATGAGTTCTAGTTAGCTTCAAAGGCTAGATGTTTGCTTGTTTTATAGGTTGTAAAGGACACATTTATTTAGGTATAGTTTGAACTGAATGATTGCTAAAGTGTTTTGTTTTGTTTTTTTCCTCTCAATTCTGATTCAGGTCTTTTTTGCTTTTGCTTGAAAGCATTGATGGTGAGGTAATCATGGAGCCTGTGAAAAATTTCTTTTTGCCATTGAGCACATAGTTGACTTTATTGACTTTCTCATTTGACTCTGAGGCAAATGTGAAGACCTTTTATTTGTATAAAAAATTATAATGAACTTTGGCCGTCAAAGAAAGTAGAGCTACCATACCTCTTAATTATACCAGCTACCAGGCTTCTTAATTATAGTCACTGGTACGCTTATTGGGGGGAGGAGAAATGACACAAATAGACCAGGTGTATGTTAGATAGTGATGATAGCATGGATGAATTGGTTCTTGAGGTATCTGACCAAGGGGATAGAGAACATCTCAGACATTTTAAATAGACAAACTGCTTCTCCCTCCATCGCCTCCCCAAACCCAGCTGATAGAACATCATCAAACACAGACTTATGTGTCTCTTTCTATATATAATTTTTATTAGGATGATGTATATACAAGCTTCTTAAAGCCATCTTTAGTCAAAGTATCAGTGAACGGGCAATTATCATTAGTGAATAGCCAGTATTACAATTGATATATATCAGTATCATTTGCAGAAATGATTGAAACATGGAGAGAATAGAAAATCTTAGTGCTTTTGTTGATTCTAGAAAGCCATTGGTAAGAGCAAAATGCTGCCTTAAAGACTTTTTTTTTTATATAACAAGATGTGTCCCATATATACAGAGTAGACTATTTTTCAAGCCAGAGATCATTAAACCTGTTGATTGAAGGCACAGGGCAATAAATGCTCATCAAAGATGTTCACCAGTGTAATGGAGGAGATCCAGTGCAGAGTCCAAATTGAAGGGGAGATTTCCTGTAGATAGTCTTCTGTTATTAGATGATAGCATGCTGGTTGTATTAGACCCTGGAACATTGCTAAGTCCATGTATGAGCTGAGTGAAAGTTGGTTTGGCCAAGCAATTCATATAATAAAAAGCAAGGTGTATGCTTATTTGAACTATGTAATAAAGGTAGATGGATATTCTAAGTATCTCAGAAGTATATGGGAAATTACTTATCTTCTTTAATGATCCTAAATTTCTTTATGAATTATTGACCCCTTTGGCCCATACCAGATTTCTTTGGTGGGATTGTATGTCTGTGATTCATCAAACTGCATTCTCTGAAGAGTCATGCAGAGAATAATAAAGACTCACATGGTGGATGTGAGATGGCTTCAACAAATAACAGCTAGGTAACTTGAAAAAAAAAAAGGCAGCTAGGTGGTACAGTGATGGTCCTGAAGTCAGGAGAAGACTCATCTTCTAAGTTCAAATCTTGCCTCAGATGCTTACTAGCTATGTGACCCAAGGCAAGTCACTTATCTGTTTGCCTCAGTTTTTTCATCTGTAAAATAGCTGGAGAAGGAAATGGCAAACCACTCTAGTATCTTTGCCAAGAGAACCTTAGTTGGGGTAACCAAGAGTCTGAAACATCTGAACAACAACAATGAATTTCAAAGAAAAGCTGGTTGCTATACAAAGTGTGCATCATTCAGAAACAATGTAGTTTGTACAGCTAAAGCAAGAGGAAATTGTTGGAAGGCATCTTGCAAAAGTAAGTAGGTAGACCTTGGGGAGCTAGAGTTTTATCTTATGGGGCAGACATCAACAATATGTGGTCATTATTAGATGAAATGTCCATCCACCTTAGTGAAATCACAGATGTATTTGAGTATTCAAGAGCAATTTCTGTGGTAGTAAATCTGAATCAGTGGGTCTTTAAATTTTAAGAATTCATTTAAATATCAATACTATTTCTTCATTAAGTTGCTTACAAGTGTTTCTTTTTTCCATCAGTACATTCAGACTTCCCTCCTTCCTCTTTTGTTTTTCTTCTTTAGTGGAGCTAGGACCCACTATTGTGTATAAGAGATTATGGAACCATTTGATATTAAGAGTAGGAGCCACCTATAGAGATACTTTCCCTCTTCCTCTTTTCTCGCTTCCTGGATATTCAAATCTCAGTTTTTAGTTTTCAGAATAAAATTTAAGAGCAAATTTATATTCTAAGTGGAGGCAAGACATTCTATTCACTTTAGTTGTTTTTGTTGTTGTTGTCAATAAAATTGGTAAATTAAGAATTTGAAGGTTTAAAAATATCATTCCATGAATTTAAATGCATCACATTTTTAAAATATGAAAATGATGAATAAGATGGCCATATTTTTTATTTTACTTCCTGCAGATCAGATGTTATTATTGAAAACTTTCAATGTATTTCATATCCTGTGAACATATTCAGTACATGAAAAATTGTAAGCTGATGGAATATGAACTTTGTATTTAAAGGAATTTTTCTTCCATCTCTTGCTCTCTTTCTCTGTGTTTAGAATCTACATCAGGAGATAAATCTGTAACTCATTCTTGCACAACTCCTTCCACATCATCTGCCTCTGGGCTAAATCCCACTTCTGCACCTCCAACATCTGCTTCAACAGTCCCTGTTTCACCCGTTCCACAGTCACCAATACCTCCATTACTTCAGGACCCAAATCTTCTTAGACAGCTGCTTCCTGCTTTGCAAGCCACCTTGCAGCTTAATAATTCTAATGTGGACATATCTAAAATAAATGAAGGTAAGATTTTCAACAATATTTTATACAAAAGAAATTAACTTGCACGACATAAAATGATTCAGTGTAGACAATTTGATGAAATAATCCAGATAATGGTCTCACCAGAGCAGGATACCTAAAGCCCATCACTGTCCAAGTACTGCATACTATCTTGAGGTAATCTCAAATTAACTTTTATGGCAGCCTCATCACATTGTTGACTTATTAAAACTTTCAGTTCACTAAAATGAATTTGTGTAAGAATGTCTCTTATGTTTGCAAAGTCAGATTTTTTTTTATTTAATTTTTTAATTTTAATTTTTAGTTTTTAAATTTAAATTTGTAATTTTTAAATTTATTTAATTTTTAAAAAGTCACAATTCTACCTTAATTTATTCAGTGTCATAGCAATCAAACTACCAAAATTATTTCACAATTATTTCACAAATTTCATCCAAGTTCAGTTCAGACATTGTAATGTCTGTCTTGTATCTTGGCTCTTCCATGCTGTACTAGAAATTACCCTTTCTAGCGTTGTATGATCTGTAACTTTGAGAAGCACAGCATCTTTTTGTTTTCCATCTCACTAGTTAAACTCTTGGTGGCCAAGCACAGATCTGTGGGGAACTCCCATCAGAGACTGTTTCCTATTTGACATTGGGCCATTAATGGCTGGGGTTTTTTTTGATCCAGGTTTTCATCTGGTTGTGAATCCAATTAACTGTACTTTTATCCAGCCCTAAACTTTCTGTCTTCTCTACAAATAATAGCAGTTACCGAAAATTTGTGTATCTGTTCAAACCTATTACTTCAGTGAAATGAATTGCCTCAGTTATTTTGCATTTTTTTTTTTATACCTTAGCTTTGGGAATAATAATGACTTGGATGTTTTTAGTTCTTACAGCAGCTGTGACACAAGCTTCACTGCAGTCTATACTCCACAAGATTCTTACTGCTGGACCATCTGCTTTTAATGTAACTTCTTTGATTTCTCAAGCTGCACAGCTTTCTACACAAGGTATCTAAGGGCTTATCTTTAGTAACATTGCTTTCCTGGTTGTTTCCTAGAATTCATTGTTATGTTGTGTGACTTAAGAAGTTAAAATTATAAATAAGAAGTTAACTCTGACGTGTAATGTTGCTTTCTAGGCTTGTGTTTAAATAACTAGTCTTTTCAAGGATAATCATTAGCTAAAGTCGTCTTTTGCTTTTTATTTGCATCTACATGATATACATACATAAAGACCTTGATGATTTAAGTCTTTTATTGGGAACTTGAATTGTGTTTTAGAGACATGTCACTTAAAATAGAAATTTTAAAGTATTAAATGACTACATCATCAGCTTTTTGTATGTATTTATAGTAAATACATTTCTTTTATTGCAGCTCAGCCATCTAATCAGTCTCCCATGTCTTTAACATCTGATGCCTCGTCCCCAAGGTCATACGTATCCCCGAGGATAAGCACGCCTCAAACTAACACAGTTCCTATTAAACCTTTGATAAATACGCCTCCTGTATCGTCACAGCCAAAGGTAGGATGTCTAAAATATATGCTTGTGTAGTGGTGATTTATTTTCTGATTGGTGCCGTGGAGAAAAATAATACATTTTTTAGAACTTAATTTATGCAGTTACAATTTCTTGATTTAAGAAAAATGCCTCTAAAAAATGAAACTTGGATAGAATAGTTAGTACCTTTGAGCCTGAGGGAAATGGCATAAAGTTGCAAGTGGTGTTGTTATTGTGGGCAGATGAGAAATACTTGAAGGTCCCTGGAGCTCTGCTAATCTTTTGGGATGATTACTGTAGAATCAGGAAGCAGTGCATGGACCTTCCAGCTCTTACTGGGACACATCATATCCCCATGACCTCCAGAACTCCTTTCCTACATAGAATTTTGTTGGGGCACGTGTAACTTCATAAAAGGACAGACTTCAGAGCTCAAAGGACAGCCTAACACAAGAGAAAGGACACTGTGTTGGTAGACAGAGGAGTGGGATTAAATCTCACTAACTGATCTTGAGCAAATCAATCTTTCTGGACCTCATTTTCCTCATCTGTAAAATGAAAGGAGTTTGAACCAGAGAACTTTAGATTCCCAGCTCTGAATTTGTTTTTGTAGTTTACATGTAGCTCAAAAATGAAACCCTTTCTCTCCCAGATTATGCAGCTTGTTACTAAATACTTAGTAATAATATATTGGAGAAGTGTTATTTAATTTTTAAAAAGTATTTTCCTTTAAAACTTTGGTGTTTTCTTCTAATTAAATCTCATTCATAGCCTTAGCTTTGTTTTAACTTATTGTCTTTTTTGCCCATTTTATAATTTGTGTCACTTATAGTCATGTCAGATTCTGAACCTGCTCCTGAATAGGCTTGAAACCTAATGGTCTATAACAGTTTGTTGGTACTGAAAAGTACTCAACAGAGAACACATTCCAGTCCTTGAAGTGAAAAAGCTCATTTCTGTTTAACAGTTCGGGACACCTTAAAGGAGAAGACTTGACTTTATGAAAGATTATCCAGATTTAAATTTTGCAAAACCTGGGCATTCTATAATGTTCTTTATTTTACCTTAAAGTCAGCAGCCAATTGAATCATCTTTTTGAATAATTTAAGTTTCCTTATGCAACATTAACTAAAACTTTTTATTTGAAAAAGCATAATTTTGTTGGAATATAGAGGTTATAAAAATATATAAGTAACCACTTGCCCTAAAAGAGAAGATTGGTTACACCCGTATTTCAAGTTTGAAAGAATTGTTAGGATCTTAAGATTGAGAGCTGAGAAGATTTCATTTTACAGATGTGGAAACTTGAGGCCCAGAGAGATTAAATGTTTGGTACCAAATTGTAAGTGGCAGACTTAGATTGAACTCAGCTCCTCAGATACACAAAGTGCTTTAAAAGCTATTTAGGAGTAGGAGCAATTATAGATGATCATCTGGGTTATAACTCTGGACATATAGCTCCTTTTTTGAGGGGTGAAGTGACAAATTAACTTCTCTGAGCCTCAGTATCCTCAACTGCAAAATTAACCATCAGGACTGGATTATCTTTAAATTACCTTCCATTTCTTAAATGTAGTTTTTCTTAAAACAACTAGTATTTAGATGACTAAACTGAAACGTGGCCTCTGTAGTTTTAAGTTTTATTCATAGTTGAGCCCTCTTAATATTTTCCAGTGTTTATAATGTTAAAATTATTGGTATCTATGAAAATTGATCACCTTATTTCTTAGAATAATATAATTTCAGAGTTGATGGGTATCTTAGGACACATTAATTCAGTACTTTCTTTTTAAAAGATGAACTGAAGCACAGAAGGGTTATAATTGTCCAAGATTAATGGCAGAGTCAGAATTAAATTCCAGTTCTCCTGTTGCTCAGTCTGTTGTTATAAGGTACTCCTATCCTATAAAGTGTTTGAAAATGTACAAAGAAGAGATACTGCACAAGATGGAAAGGATAATCAATGTTTATAATGAGGTATTACATGATGTTTCCTAAAATCATTCATACAAGAATTGTGCTCCTAAGGCTTGTATAAAATGATAGTGATTGTATACTTCATGATATTTAGATCATATATTATTTAATAAGAAAGACCAAATCAGGTATGATCAGATTTTTTTTTTCCATTTCACATGATGGTAATTTTGCCACCATATTCTTACCTATCCTCAGATCATTAAATCATTCTTATTGATAGAAATGGAAGAAATGCTTGATTATTGGGAGCTAGATGATATGGTGCTAGACTTGGAGTCAGGAAGACCCAAGTTCAAACATGACCTCTCATACTCAATAGCTGGACAGAGTTGCTTGCTCCTTCTTTCCCTTAGTTTTCTCATCTGTGAAACCAGGATAAAACAGCATTGATCTCCCAGGGTTGTTGTGAGAAACAAATAAAATAATAATTGTAAAGTGTTTAGCACAGTGCATGGCACTAAGTAAACCTTAGTTATCGCCATCATCATCAATTTTTAAATTTTCTGTCTTAAGTTTACATTTTTGTGGATTGTAAGGGTAGGGAATGCTCTAACCCTATTTTTGAACTTCAGGTTAGTACTCCAGGTGTTAAGCAAGGACCAGTCTCCCAGTCTGCCACTCAGCAGCCAGTAACTGCTGACAAGCAACAAGGTCATGAACCAGCCTCTCCTAGGAGTCTTCAACGATCAAGGTATATTTATATTGGGTCTACCTTTTGTTTTATTCTTATGTAAAATGACTTTATTTTCATTATCATAAGTCTACATAATTCAACACTGAATCTTGCTTGGAAAAACAGTTTTCAGTTTATTTTTCTTTTTAAAAAAGAATGGTTACTGAGTGTGGGTGGTAGAAGGAGAACCTGGAAGTGGCAGGGGTTAAGGTGGAGTATGGGGTGGAAGTGTAGCCTGTGCTCAGGATAGCCAGGAAGGCTCCATCACCAGGAAGGAGCCAGTTCTCAGGAAGTGCAAAAAGTTAGAGGGAGTGGAAAAGGAAAAGATTTAGTATGAATCCAGTTACCTGTGAAGCAGGCATTCTCAAGAGCACAGTAGGATGGGTTGGATAACTCTTAAGAGTGTGAGAGGTTTGAGAGATTGGTTTGAAAGTTATAGGAATAAGGAAGCAGTCGGTAGGAGTTGGAACAATGGTAATTAGGGGTTCAGCACCACTGAGATTGGCAGGTATGATAGGGTAAAAGTATGTTAATAGTTAAGAAATGAATTCAACTAGGTTAAAATATTGTCTACGGGGCTTTGTTCTCACATAAGAGTTGTCCAAGGGCATCCTCATCTCTTTGTAGCTATAGAGCATATGAAATGTTGGGGTGGAACATAGAGGGTCCCATCCTGGAGGGAGGCTGAAACCTGGAGCGTCTTCAGAAATGCTACTATCTAGAGCTTGAATTTTTTCCCATTTGATGCCTTTAAACTCTTGGTTAAAACAAAATGAAAAAACAGTTAAATTATTAGATGAGTAACAGTGTACTTCATTGAAAAACAGTACAATGAAAACATGCTGTCATTTTAAATTTCCAGTGGATACTTTTATACTTCACCAGTGTAATGACCCATTGATGTTCATAACAGTGACTTAAGATCCCAAGCTCCCTTCTATTTTTACAAATTTATGTAATTAATTATGTGTATATTGTAAGTTAATTTTAGTATTTGAGTTAAGTTTAGCTCCATATATTTGATCATTGGAATTTTTTTGCCCTTTGAATAAACAGTATTGATCATGATTCTGTAACTACTTTAAAACGATTTTAGAAGGGTTCTTCCTATTAAATGGTTAGGGGACCTATGATTCACAGGAAAAAAAGTTCCATATTTGCACCTTCAACTTGGGGAAATATAGAAAATAAATACTGTAGACCTTATTCATCTTATATATTTCATTTGAAATTACATCGTTATTTCAAATAACTCAGATATCTGTTGTTTTACAACCAATACTATTTGGGAATGCCTACCTCACTAACCCTTTAACCTGCCATTATTCAGACACACAGAAATCTTATATTATTAATTCAAAACAACAGTCTAGAAAAGTAGATTCAACTGGGTTTGAATTTTTTTTTCCCAATTATAAAGCAGTAGAAATTCTAGCTGATTGAATAATACTGCAAATTACTTGGTGTCTTCAGTAAAATTTTGTGAACTATTTTTCTTGAACCTAAAATGTGGTAGTTTTTTGAATGTGTTTTATTATGACACTTGACAGGCATTTCAGAATGCTCATCAGCTCTTTAGAAACAAACTGAAATGCTCTTTCTATTTTACAGTAGTCAAAGAAGTCCATCTCCTGGTCCAAATCATACTTCTAGTAGTAATGCATCTAATGCAACAGTTGTACCACAGAATTCATCTACCCGACCTACATGTTCATTAACACCTACCCTAGCAGCACACTTCAATGAAAATCTTATAAAACACGTTCAAGGATGGCCTGCAGATCATGCAGAAAAGCAGGTATGTACATGTTTTAAATGTCAGAGTATGTAGATATTTGAGGTAAATATTTAAAATATTAGGGTCTGTTCTTTTTTAGTGCTATTATTAAAAACAAAGCTCTTTATAGATACATGTCTTAAGTATTGCTTCATGGCCTAATTTTTT
Organism: Pseudocheirus occidentalis; assembly: GCA_028646575.1. Classification (NCBI taxonomy): domain Eukaryota; kingdom Metazoa; phylum Chordata; class Mammalia; order Diprotodontia; family Pseudocheiridae; genus Pseudocheirus; species Pseudocheirus occidentalis. The sequence goes on from CM053597.1 coordinate 53,130,737, forward strand.
TCATGCTGTATTTAATGTAATCAAAATCTATAAAAGAAATTAATAGAATATTTGACCTGCTTTGAGTACAGGTTTCTGAATTCATTGTAAACTGGGGAGAAAAAGAACTCTGGTTGTTTTAAAAGAAGCAGTGTATTATTCTGGAGACAGTGCTGGGCTAACAATCAGACACTCTCGGCCCTACTTGCTTGAATTCAGAGTGGGGGAAAATCATTACTGAGGTATGGGGCTTTTGAGAAAATCTCTTAAAAATCATAGTATTTGAATTGTGCTACAAAGAACGGTGGAGCAGATGGAGAGGAGTGGGTAACGTTTCTGTCATCTGCGTGGCAGGACAGTATGGGTCACGTAAGAAGTACAGTGCCTGGTTGTACTGGGAGTAGTGCAGTGGTCTGAGTATACAGTATGTAGAAGGAGAGTCGTATGGAAGATTAGAAAGATAAAGATTATTGAGGGCCTTGAATATTAGGCTAAGGAATTTGTTACGCTAAATGCCTGTTAAATAAATGAATGCGCTTTTCTTGATCAAAAAAATAAGGCTCTGTTTCAGGGTTTTGAGCAGAGATTTGTTAGGATTTGTATAAGGAAGATTAGTCTCTTAAGTGGGGAGACAAAAAGACCTGTTAAGAGATTATTGAAGGGGCAGCTAGGTGGCGTGGCGCAGTGAATAGAGCACCGGCCCTGAAGTCAGGAGTACCTGAGTTCAAATCCGGCCTCAGACACTTAACACAAAAACTAGCTGTGTGACCTTGGGCAAGTCACTTAACCCCAACTGCCCTCCAAAAAAAGCAAAAAAAAAAAAAAAAGAGATTATTGAAATAGTTGGATAGTTAGAAAGGCTTCTATAGGATTATGGGAGTGAAAATAAGAGAAGACAGTACAAATGTAAAAGTTATTGCAGAGTTGGAATCAACAAGATTTGTTAATAATTGTTAAGAATCAAAGGCAGCTCATTTTATCTGTATTAAAATACATTTCTAAGAAGAGCTTTGAAAGGAGAAAGGAATCCTCAAAACAGGAAATGTCTGTATGGTCAGAAGGGCTTATGAGGGTCTTTAGAAACACTAACTGGTAAAGATGCCATTTATCCCCTCCCCTTAGCTCAACCCCACTAGGTTACTCTCTAGTTGCTTGATAATAGCGTGGCTCTCAAAATGAGGGCCTGTACTTTGGTTCTTACAGTGTATTACTAGACAGTGAAAATCAACACCACTATACCAGTTTACATATATGTTCTAGTTTTCTAATAACCATATTTATTTGTCTCCCCTGTTCCTCTTCCTCCTCCCCCAGATATAATCAAAAGTAACCTAGAACTAAGGTGAAAATAATTTTTTAAAAGTCTTTCTGGTCCATTGTCTCAGCAGATGAAACTGTCTTAATTCAAAGAAATTTTCCTTCTGCTTGTGGGGTGGGTTTGGTTTTTTTTGTTTGTTTGTTTGTTTTTTGAGGTGGAAGGTGAGGTAATCAGAGTTAAGTGCCCAAAGCCACACGGCTAGTAATGTCAGGTGTCTGAGGCCAGATTTGAACTGAGGTCTTCTTGACTCCAGGACTGGGGCTCTATTCACTGAGTCACCTAGCTCCTCCTCCTTGTGGATTTTTTAATCGAATGATATATGTAAAGGGGGTGGGGGGAGTAGGAGGAGTGTTTGGTATTTTTGTTTGGAATAAGACTGAAGCTTGGTATAGATGCATTTGCCTACTTTCATAATCTATTCTAACTTAAGGTATAGCTAGAATAGAGAACTGTTTTATATTTTTTATTTCACTTATATATTATGATGCCAGAAAATCATCCTTAAGGTAGTAATACTTAAGATTGAAGGTAAAATTTAGGTCCCTAATCCTGATGGTATATTGGTAAATCATTTAGCTGTTCCTAGTCATATGTCCTGTAGCAAATGAATTTTAATACCAGGCTTTCATAGTGGAGAGTAGAGGTGTCCATTTCAGTTTCTGTGCCAGTAGCATTTATTCCCTGATCAGCATTCTGGATATGTTTTGAGAAAATGTGGTTACTGTACCTTGTAACATCTGCTGTTCAAGTGTCCCTAATTCCTCTTATGACTCAATCCATCTGTTTATTGAAATACTGCTAGAGTAAATTTCTGTGATTTGGAAAAGACTGGCCTAGTCACCGTATCACAGTTTTCAAGGGGTAGCATCAGAGGAGTTCCAGCTTTTATGTTTATAGTAAGCACTCTTGTGGTTTGGCTCCCATAGCACCACTAAAGATAGCCTTTACTCTCTTTGCTACCCTGTCATTAATTTATATTTTATTGAGTTATCTTTCTTGAAATTCCTTCTGTTACATTTTGGGGGGCAGGGAGAGCAGATAGAAATTTTAAAATGAAAGCTACTTCCTTCTCATATACATAGTTAACATAGAAATCTGTTAATACACTTATATTCTCTTCTAATGTCATTTTGTTTAGCTTGATCCTTTTTCTTTTTATTATTTTATAGTCCCATGCTACAAATTACTGCTAATTGAGAAGTCCTATAAATACTTTTCAATAAAAGAACATTTTTCTAATATTAAAAAAATAATTTTTGTGTCCACTTAGGCATCAAGATTGCGTGAAGAAGCTCATAACATGGGGAGTGTTCATATGTCAGAAATTTGTACTGAATTAAAAAACTTAAGATCTTTAGTCCGAGTATGTGAAATTCAAGCAACTTTGCGTGAGCAAAGGTAAGATTTTGCTTAGTATTTGTCTTTTTAAAAAAAAATCCTGTGCCTTGTTTTCAGTTAAGTTGTTGGCCATAATCATAAATTATTATTTCTCCTATTTTCCATTGACATATTTTTACCATGTTCTAGTAATTAAATACATTCCAATTGATAACTTAAATTTATATTTATACAGTTTTCTTATTTATAAAGTGGTGTATGTGACTTGGGACAAATAATAACTTTGATATGGTGTCATTTAGTGACAGCAGTGGTCATGAATGTGTACTTCTGTTGATACTAGATTGACTCAGAACATCTGTCATTGATCACCTGAAATCAGATTGAACTGGTTTCTCCACCATTTGTTAGTTGTCTCAGTTGAGTGCTGAATTTCCTGCAATACACATGTTTCATTGCTCTCTTGTTGTGTTTTTAATTCTGTGGTTTTTAAGAATGGATATTACTCCAAGGAAACATGCAAAAATTGTAGCTCTTAAAGAGCACACTTCAGTGACTGTTAGATATTGCAGCTGCTGTTGATGTGTGGAAGTCAAGCATTTAAATGATCATTCAAGTCCTCAATGAAACAGGATCAGTTACATCAAAGCACAAAGGAAAATCCCATAAAAAACAAAACAATACCAAGAACTGACAACTATTGCTGAGAAATAGTCTGATTAATCCTCAGAAAACAAGCCAAGGCCTTCAGAGAAACATGGCAACTGGAAGGGCTGTTACTGATACCTCTACAATGCAGCCATAGGCTTCTTGAAGCTGGAAGAATAGTGAGAAGATCTTTTTTTTATTTTTTGTTATTTTTATAATTGCCTATTATTCATTACAGTGAAGGGAAAAAAAAACCCACCACTTGTCACAGGCAAGACAATATAAAGACTAGAGACTGAAGGTTGGAAAAGAATTGTAAATTTTTAATAATAAAACTCACATTTTCAGCCAAGCCTATGCCAGAACTCTTGTCAGAAGACATCCAAATGAGCCTGTAAGATCAGGGCCTCTTCATCAGACTATAAAATATACACCCCCCCAAAAAAATGTTTTGGGGATTTTTTTCTTTCCAGTGCTCCTGGAAGTCTTATTATAACCATTGAGAGAATGATGAAGTCTGATAGATATATTCATATGTTGAGAAGCAGAATTTTAATAATTCCCAAATGGAGATGGAATATTGCAACATGGCCTTTCATCATGCCAAGAGATGGAGAGATAAACATGCTTCAGTGGCCTGGGAACTTACGTGATTTAAATCCCATTGAAAGCTTATGGGCTATATATAATCAAGGCTAGACTTGGAAAAATGGACTGTTCATCAAAGGTATGCTTAATATCCAATGTGATAAAAGTGTCATTTCATGATGAAGAATTAAGGAATGTGGCAAAATCTTTTGAATCCAGTGCTCATTCATATAAATGATTGTGGCAAATTAGGACATATTGCATATTACATGTTTACATTTAAAGAGGTAAAAAGTTGTAAAGTGTATTGTATAAGCCAATAAATTTAATCACTTTACTTTGTCCCTGCTAATTTGTTCTGCTATGCCCCTAAGAATATTGCCTCCTTTTTATGTAACCTACACAGAATAAACATCTCATTAAGCATATTTTCTGTCTTGAACAGCAACTTCATGAAATTTCTTAAGGTTTTTCATTTTCATTATTGAACTAGGGAACATGAGTAATTCCAATTTCAAACTTCCTGCCTATTTTAGGGATGAGGAGAGCCCATGTCATACTTTATTCCATTTCGTATATGTGTGTTTCACTGTAGCCACTTTTATAGATATTTGTTTCAGGTTGTATTTGGACTAGAAAACTTTGTGAGGTTCTTTTCAAATGTAAGATCTGATGATTCTACAATTAAGGCCACTGTTCATGCTGCTTTTGATTAAAACCGTGGAGATTTTATTTTAGCATCTTAGAGTTTAGTGCAATATATTTTTACCCTCTTCACATTCCCAAAACATGTAAGGCAGTGTTGTACAATAAAGCTTTATTCACTTGAAAAAAATTCTTATAGTAAAACAAAAACAAGCTTGACTTTTTTCACTTGAAGTATTCATGTATTGCTTTAAGTCAGTGAAACACTCTTGATGAGTTTTATCTTGTCATGGACCAATGAAGAAGCATATTGCAGAAACTTGTGCTATTTATGGTAGACTGAGGAAAGAATGAGATTTCATCATAAACACTGAAGTATCTGGGTATACTTTTTGGCAGAGAGATTATCCATTCTGGGAGACTTGTAAAATTAGTCCTAATTTGCATTAAAATAGTCTTCATTTTCATTAAACAGGGACAGAAATAATATGTCACTTTTTAATTTGTAGTAATTATACTGTAAAACCTCAACTAGAAATCTTCCATTGAAATTGTTATACTATTTTTTAGATAGAATTAAATTTCTCTTAATGTCGTTTGATTTGAAAATTCTTTTTAGTATTGCATCGTTTCAGGGCACCGAAATTTACAGTGGATTTACAAAGGAATTTTATGTGACCCCTACCTTTATTAAGCTTTGTAGAGATAAGATGTATATACATGTATTAAATAACAGTATTGTCCAATAAATAAGTGCTAAAATGAACGTTTACAGATGATAAATGACATGGGAACTAAAAGAAGGGAGAGGTCAGTATGGGCCAAAGTTCCAAGGTGGTGGAAATTTAGTTACAGTACTATTAGGTCATAGGGACATTCAGCTTATACATACTTACTTGTGGTATAATGTCTTCTTGGTCAGTGCCATGGTTTCTCTTTCTCTGCCTCTCCATAGCATCCATTTCTGAACTGTACCTGGCAGCCAAGGGCATGGAATGTATGCTCTGTAACACCCAGCCCGTCTGTAAAAAGTTCCCAGCACTTGATCTCTCAGCCCTGATCTCTAGGTGTTTGACATCACAGCCACCTCCTAGTAGTAGAGACTGGTAAACCATATGGTCTTCCCTTAGGAGAGTGAACTCAGAAGGAAAGGGCAGAAGAGGATTTTGCTTGTTTTTTTTGTTTTTAATTGTTGTTGACTATATTAACTTTTAAGTTCTGAATTAATTCCCTCCCTCTTCCCTACTCATTGAACTGTTTTGTTGTAGCAAAGAATGGGGGGGGGTGGGAAGGGAGAGCTGGTCAGCTGCTATTTTGTTTTTTTCCTGTCATCTATGGAAAGAACTTCTACAATTAAACCCTCCTGTTAGTGTGAGGGCATTAGCTTACATAGAGAAGGAGTTTCCTTTTAGTTAGTTCTATATGAATTAGAAAATAAAGGCAGTTCTAGGTAATTTAAAGTGTTGAAGGTATTATTGAAGACTGAAATGCCATTGAGCTTAAATGTTCACCTTTGGGTTGCAGCTCAAGGAAAAACTCTTAACTCTCTTGGGCAGGGTTCCTAATTTTTGTGTCATGAATCCTTTTGGCAGTTGATAAAGCTTATTGACCATTTGCATAATGTTTTTAAATTATTGAAAGAAATGCTAAATTTCAGTTAGAGATTAGTAGAAGTAAAGAAATTTTTTTTTTCTCCATCAAGTTCCCCTGAAATTATTCCATGGGCCCAACGTTAATAATGTCTCCTTTAGAGTCAAACCTCTTTATAAAAAGGAATAGCCTTCTTTTGAGAGAAATTCAAAGCCAACCAAGGGATTAAAGGATTTTCAGGGGTACTACATTTGACCACAGGAGATTTCTTTGCCTTAACACCACGTTTTAAAACCTTACCACTGCATAAGATACAACAGCAGTCTTTGTTTGGGGTTATCTATAGTAGTCTCACTGAATTGCTGAAGAAAGGACCCTGAGTAACGAGCCCTTCTAAAATAAGGATTTAATTTATATTGACCATCTTATATTTAAAGCAGTGAAGGAGGCTAATAATGTTAGACTCAACAAGAAGAGTTGGGTGGAAAGGCAAAGAAAGATAGATTCTAGTTAATAGTAAGTTGATGAACAAATGTTATTAACTATAACCCATTCCTTGAGCACTCCCATTTCATAGTTGCTAAACACAGCTTATTTTACTGTTTTTGTGACAGTACTCAATGTAATTATAATATGGTAAATTGATTTATCCTAGATTCTTATGTTTCTGATATATTGAAGTATAATTGTTGTATTATTGCCCTCAAAGTATTACCATTATATTCTTATTTTCTATGACATTGCAGCGTAATTCATTTTCTACAAAAAAGCATTTGATAATATTGGTACTAACTTTTGTCTTCAACACTGTGAAATCTATCAAAGTGTCTTTGCGGTTTAAAGGACTTAAGGCAATTAATCACATAATTATAGTTACATCTTGTCACCTTTCATTGGTTGCCAGATTTTTCTCTGATGTTAGCATATGGAGTATGTATGTTCACTGATAAAGTTTTATTTATAATTCAAAGATTAATAGATATAGCTAATTTAGTTTGTCATATTTGGGAAATAAGTTTAATCATTTATTTTATTTTTCAGGATACTATTTTTGAGACAACAAATTAAAGAACTTGAAAAGCTAAAGAATCAGAATTCCTTCATGGTGTGAAGATGTGAATAATTGCACATGGTTTTGAGTACAGGAACTGGTTGCCCAATCTTAACAATTTTGAGCTGCATTTGAGTAGACTTTGGACCGTTAAGCTGGGCAATGGAAATGACAAGGGGATGGGGACATGAAAGTCAATTCAGGGGAAGCTACAAGATTGATTTGTAATACTCCTGAAATGTAGATTTCTTGTAGATGTATTCTTCACGTTGTAAATATGTTTTGTAGAGTGAAGCCATGGGAAGCCATGTGTATCAGAGCTTAGACATCCAAAACTAATCAATGCTGAGGTGGCTAAATACCTAGCCTTTTACATGTAAACCTGTCTGCAAAATTAGCTTTTTTTTTTTTTTTAATTTTGGGGGTTAATTTATCATTCAGAAATCTTGCATTTCCGAAAATTCAGTGCAGGCGCCAGGCGATCTGTGTCTAAGGCTGCAACAATTTGGAACAGTTTGGGCAGTGTACAAAATATCATGAAACAACTGTTTCCACACTTGCACCCAATCAAGAGCAGTGCTTCTCCATTTCTGTTTTTGCAGAGAAATGTTTTTCATTTTCTGTGTTCCATTTTCCTTGAAATCCTAGATCTGATTTTATCCATTTTTTAATGCTTCTAATTTTCTCTTTTCTTAAGGCACTGTTGCTATGGCACTTTTTCTATAATCTTTTCATTCCTGTGTACAGTAGCTTAAAATTGCAGTGATTGAGCATAACCCACTTGTTTGTATAAATTATTGAAATGTATTTCCATTTGCACCCTGTAAGAATGGACTTATAGTACTGCTGGGCATGTGTGCTGAAAGTACATTGATTGCTCAAATATAAGGAAATAGCCCAATGAACATGGTTGTGGGAGGGGAAAGAGGAAAAAAAACCTAGTCAGATGTGAATTGTATCTGTTGTAATAAACATGTTAAAAGAAAAAACAAAAAAAATGGTTACTTTTCATTTCCTTCGGTCAGCGCATATTAGAATTTGACTACTCGGGGATTCTTTATCAGAACTATTCTTGTTGAACATTTGTACTTAATTGAAATAATCCCTCAAGAGAAGTTTTGTTTAAAGCTTGTAAACAAAAAAATTCTGTATAAAATATTTAATGAAATATGACATTCAACAAGAACGATCAAAATATCCCCAAGGGTTGTCATATGTTAAACCCTGGTTTACCTGTCTTGCTATTATGACATTTCATTTGGAAGGATGTTTGTGTTGTAGCTAACTGTTCAAGTCTGGTGCTGACTGCTGTTCTTAGCCATCACAAAACGCTAAATTTGTGTAATTGGAGCATCCCACTGTTATCTGGAAATGGTGGAAAGCTCAGCTTTGTATATTGTTTCCTAAAGTATATTAAAAATAAAAAAAGAAACTATTGCTACTACAAAATCAACTTGGCTTTTTTTTCATTTGCTAAAATCTTCATTAGTCCTCACATGGCATTAGCATGACACTGCCAGATACGTATAAATTTCGATAGTTTTTGTATGCAGTAAAAGCTTTTTATTTCAAAATCTTGACTTGAAATACTTTTCTCCATAGAGAGATTTCTTCTGTTGGGGCATACACTCATGTGCTTTCACAACTGCCAGCACCAAGGGCTTATTTTAATATCTTGGACACTAATGTAATATACTTCCATTATGGGATACTGACTTAGAGTACCAGAGTCACTTGTTTGTGATACATTAAGCTGATTTTATATCAAGTGTCTCTGGGAGTTTTAAGGTTCAGTCTTTTTTTTTTAAATCAAATTTTAAAATGTAAGATTCATTGGGTATTCACAAAAATGCAACAAAATCCTAGTGTGATTAAGAGAAATTAAAAATTTGTATTTAATCTCTAGAGGGTTGTTTGCTGTTTGAGCACAAATTAACTTTTATGGTTTTTTTCCCCCCTTCTAAGATTATTCAGAATGTAACAGAAAAGGTAAATGTCACGAGAAATGTTCGTGCTTTTGAGACTGGTACTGTACGCTAGACTTGGAAATAGTTCATTCAAATGTAACTCTCAAGAGCTGTATTCATCTAGGTCTGTTACTTCTTGCTACTTCAGCACTGTGCCTTTCCTAGAGAGAAGTAGGTCATTTATTTTGTGATGTGGTAGGCAGATGTTCACTAAAGCGGATGGTGATTTCTCTTGTGATTTAAGCTACATTTGAGTCCAGTTTGCGAATGTGAAACATGTATTCATCTATGCCACTGTGTACCTCCCCATTAAAGTTTGTGTGTATGTATGTATACATATATACACACACACACACACACACACACATATATATGTTCATGCCTCTAAATGAAGTAACCACACCTTATAGAAAGCTAACCTAAAATTGCATAAACGGTGTATTTTTAAGATTAGAATTGAAGAAATTAAAAATTATAAGTTGGAATATTTTTCCAATTTTTTGATTTGCCTTGTAATTTTCATATACACACACACACACACACACACACACACACTCTAACTACAACTCAACCTTTGTTTAAAACATGGTGTCCAGTGGTTGACTTTTTTTTTTTTTTTGAAGCAAGCTGGGAAGATCTGAGTGCTGTTAAAATAGACACAGTATCCCATTTTGCATTTAATTCATCTGTCTGTTGGCGTGTGTAGCATCACCATCATTTTAATTCTCCTGTGAGTGGATGAATAGTCCACAGTCTTGGATTTACACACTAGTGCCGTTAGTGTCTCATTTTGGTGGGCACCATTATTGACAGTTCAAAAAGAAAATTACCAAGTGGCTCTTGGGAACTTTTTTTTAACTTGAATAATAATATACTTAAGCATTGAAAACGGTGTTCTAGGTGATACTGGAACCAAGTAAATTTCATGAAGATTTCCTGTTTTAATTCTTTGAAGACCTTTTCATGGAAGGTTTCTTGAGAAATTTCTTCATCCTTTTTCTTTTAAGTGATAGAACATTTTGTTGTCTACGTTACTCCAATTGTTTTTTTTTTTAAGTTTTGAAACTCATAGACTATACCAGATTAATCTTTAGTAATAAATTCTGGAGTACATAGTACTTATGACTGCTCAAGAACTGAAAACCATATGTCGAGCTATAACTGTAGAGATTTTTTTTTATTTTGCTGGAGGGTTGGGGGGGAAGGGGGTGGCAGGGGCATGAAACAGGGTGATTTTTTTTCCCCTTGATTTTTAATCTCATATATGTGCCCCAGAAATTTGTTACCAATGAAATTCAAATTTTTTTTGACATTCTGCCACTAAAGTTTAAAACTTCCTTCTTGGGAAGGAAGTAATTTGTAAAGAGTTAGATCATTTGAAAAGGAAATCAGTTCTTGTTCTGCTGATAAGCCTAGCTAACCCTAATGTTGAAGGAACTATTTTCTAAGGGGAAGAAGTAATTCACTCTGCATACCACAACAATTGTAGTTTAGGATTTCAAACTATTGTTTTTAGATGTGGGGTTTGAAAATGCTGATTTATTTTCAATTACCTGTAAATATGGCTATATTCTTGTATCTGTAATGGAGTGTATAAAATTACACTAAAAAGTAATAAATATGTTTTGACTATGTTGTGCGATTATTTCAAGTACACTTTTGACTATGAAATAGTACTAAAATATATATTTTTCATTTCTATTTGTCACTTACCATAGACAATTTCACCTATAGGTTATAGCTTGAGGTCCATTCTGGCAGTGTGTGTCAAAAACCGAAACAAATAATTTATTAGCTTAGCTATAGTTTTAATTAAAATTTTTGCTCACAACTCTGAATTTCTTTAGTACTGGAATAGTTTCTTATATACCTTCAAGCTATCGCCTCTAGAATGTTTCCCTTCAATTTATAGATAGTTACAATTTCTCATTTCCAGTATAACTCCAATCTACTATTTTTTTGAAGCAACTTGATTTTTTTTTACCCTATTTTAAAAATTAAACTGGTAATAGGGGGAAAGAGAGAAAAACTGTCAGTCTAGGCATAGACATAATGATCTGGTTCTCCCAGGACTTTTCCATTCATAGAACCTGAGATAAATTATGCATAATTCTTTAAAGTTAAAAATAAAGACTAAAATTTGCCAGGGTTCCAACATCTATGTTTTGTAAACTTTTAAATAAATGTGATGTAGCTGAGAAATCTTCAATCTCCTGTTTTCTTTTTAATAGACACTTTGGTATTCTCCATTCTGAGTTATGTAGAAAATGTTTGATAATTCTTAATGATCACTCAAATCTGACGTTCTTAAAATAGGCCTAACATTATTAAATGCTATTTGCCTTTTAAGGGGAAAATTCTGTTAGGATTCTGAAGATGAAGAGTAGGTGAAAGGAACATTTGTTTTACATAGCAGTTTATTCCTTTCTTAGAGGGAGGTACCATATTTGAAAATAGGGAATTAAACAGTTGGGCTCCTTTGGAGAAAGAACAAAATGATCTTTCTCTTCCCAAGGCCCAACACTTCTCACTGCCCTCTTTAATTATATTCACATATTCTCCCTCTCTCTCTCTCCCTTTCCATTTCCTTCTCCCTTCCTCCCTCCCCCTCTCTCTCTCTCTCTTTCTCTCTCTCTCTCTTCTCCCCCCCCCCACCTCTTCCCCTTCTCTCCCAAGGCCCCTTCTCCCCTCTCCTTCTCCTCTTTCCCTCCCACCCCCTATTGCCCTATTGTTTCCTTCCCTGCTGCCTCCAGGCAAATGAGTGAGGGAAAAGAATTTAAGTGTTTATTATGTGCCATCCCGGCACTTTCTAAGTCTTGGTGATGAAAATTTTTAAAACTAGTGTGGCTACTTTTTCAGTCTGGGAGCACACTGGAATGGTGAGTAGAGACATAGAGTGAGTGATTGGCCAGTCTCAGGAATGGCAGTGTTGATTTTTTTTTTTCCTGTTCTCAGAGCTAGAATGGGAAGTGGCTAGAGTTAGTGGTGGTGAGAGGAGGATGAAAGGTACTCAAGCATCAGCTGATGCTGCAGACGGCTGCAGAGAAGAGCTGGCTCTGATTTTGCTGTGTAGAAGTCCTTCCGAAGGATCCCTTCACCAGACTGCCCTTTTCCTGTCTGATATTGCCAAACTCTTAAGGATGTTGTCTAGAGGCAGGAGATACAGTGGACTCTTTTCTCCTATGTATTTATTTCTCCTCTGGGCTTTTGATCATCCTGTCTCTTGCCTTCTCTGACCACTCCTTAATCTTCATTGCCAACTACTTGACCCATTTCACACCACCTAATTGAGGGCACTCCCCCAGTGCTCTGTCCCATGCCCTCATCTCTTTACACTTTCTGAGGGACCTTAAAAGCTTCAACAGGTTAATTATTATCTCTCTGGATAAGCTATAGAATACACACACCACATGCGCCTGTGTTCCTTCTCCATTCTTTCCTCAGCTCTATTCGCCATTTTAAACTGGATACCCCAGTAGCATCTTAAACTTTTGTATGTTCAAAATAATGTTCTCCTCCCCTCCCCCAACCCTTCTATCTTCTAAATTACCCCCCTTCTGCCAATGACATTTCCATCTTTCCAGTCTCTCAGTTTCATATTCTGTGTTAAGCTTGATCCTCATGCTCCCAGGTGCCACACATCCAGTCAGTTGCCAAATCTTGCCATTTCTAAGAAATCTATTATTTTTCACATCCTACCCCTTTTCTCTGTTTACAACCTCTCTCCTGCATTATTGCAGTGGCCTATTTCTCCCCTTTTTTTCAAAACTATTATATTTACTTTTTTATTTTATTTTATGTTATTTTTTTTTGCTTTTTGGAGGGCAGTTGGGGTTAAGTGACTTGCCCAAGGTCACACGGCTAGTTTTTGTGTTAAGTGTCTGAGGTCAGATTTGAACTCAGGTATTCCTGACTCCAGGGCCGGTGCTCTATTCACTGCGCCACCTAGCCGCCCCTATTATATTTTCCATATTGATGCCAAAGTGATTTTAAGTAACTTTCTGACCATGTCACTCTTCTAATTGATAAACTCTGGAGTTCCCCTGTTGTCTCTAGAATAAAATAGAAACTACCTGGTCATTAAAGTCCATCTCAGCCTGAGCCCAACCTACCTTTCCTGCCTCATTATTTCCCTTTCTGTACTTGATAGACAAGCCAAACTGTCTTTGTCTATCCTCCATACCCATTCCTTGAGAGTCTCCCATAACTGGAATGCATTCCTTCCTCACCTCCGCCTCACAGATTCTCCAAGATGCAGCTCAAGCACTGTCTTTTAAATGAAGTCTTTCCTTTATCATCCCTCCCTGTTACCCTCCATTTTGTATTCTGTAAATGCTAAGATATGTGTATGTTTTCATCCCTAATAAAATGAATATAAGCCCCTTCAGAGAAGGGACTATTTATTTTTATCCACATTTCCTAGCACATAAGCATTTAATAAATGCTTATTGATTAATTGGTTGATCCAGTAGACACATTACTAGGTGCCTATAATTTAGGAATTCTCAGACATTCAGGAAAAGTCCATTCTTAAGAACTGTATTCTCTGGCCTGTGCTCAGAAAAGGAAACCAGGAATTGGAGGTCCAATAACCCTCCTCTCAGGTTTAACATACCCTTTTCTGGGAAGCTACTACTTTTCCTTGAGAAAGATTGAAGAGGGGCAGGGATGGGGAGCCATCTTTTCTTCATCATTGCTGTGCCCTGATCTGGAGAATAAATTCTAGGAAAGAAAAGTGCAAGTCATTTAAAGTTTACTTTTCTAGATCAGTGACTTCCAAAGTTGGGTGCACCTTGTGGTGCACAAGAGGATCTGCAGGAGTACAAGAAAATATTATAATTTGTATTTGTTTTAACTACAAAAATGAAAGTTTTATTAGTATATAATGTGCTAATTGACAGGTTCTTAGTTCAGATGTCAGGCATATGGTGGAGCCAACTCTAATGGACTCTGGTGAGCTGATTGTTAAATTTCCAGCATGCTCACTCCTAAAAGCCGATTATTAAATTTCCATTGTGAGCATTTATGCTTCAGAATTGGCAAGCACTACAAATCAGGCCTTAATTGTTTTGTTGATTGTCTAGAATAAAGTGAGAGAAGAATGTTAATGCAAATTAAACTTAGAAGTGTGTCCTGTGTATACTCCACCCCCAGCCCATTGTTAAACATTTACAAACACACCACTGGTTATGTGTCCCATTAGCCCTCCATATCTTCCCAGTGACTGAATACTGAAAGAAAGTGGCTACAACTTCTTGGTAATTTACAGTAGTGCCGAGCATGCTCAGAAGCTAGGACATTTTTTGCCCAGTTTCTTCTTTGCTCTACTCACTAAGTAGAGGCAGTGAATAGAGCACTGAGCCTGGAGTTAGGAAGAGCTGAGTTCAAGTCAGTCCTCAGATATTGATTAGCTATGTGACCCTGGGCAAGTCACTTAAACTCTTACTTGCCTAAATTTCCTCATTTATAAAACAGGGAAAATAATACCTTCCCCACAGAATTGTGGTGAGGACCAAATGAAATAATTATAAAGCTCTTAGCACATATTAAGTCATTATTAAATCCTGAGGTTGCCAGAGCAACACTTGGAAAAACGGGTATTTTAGTAACTTCTCTAGCATCATTTCAGTAGCTTTCCACCACATGTAGAAATAATTCACAGTCCTACTAACAATGTATTAGCATGCCTGTAAAAAGCATGGGTCAGGCATGTGCGTGTGTGTGTGTGTGTGTGAGAGAGAGACAAAGATCACTACAGTCCTTTGTTTAAGAAATCTCTCCGTATCTGAGACAGTGAAAAGTACCTAATAGCATTCTCTTCCATTTTTTTCTTAGCCCCTTTATTTGTTCATAAACAACTATTAGCCATGAGTGTGTATGTCCCAAATCTGATAAATAACTAATAAGCACTTGCTAATGACATTAGGAAACTAAATTTTCAATTGATTGTTTCCTTTTATCATAAGCTTAGTCCACCAATCAGAACCTAGATGAAACTTGTGAATACCTTTAGCCAGAACCACAAAACCCCCAACCATCAGCCTGCTCCCAGATCACTAGGACAGAATTCTGCATGCCCTGCACTTGGAAATTTAAGCATCCCATGTTCGTGAGAGCAGTGCTAACTGACAAAGTCTTGCTGGAATACCACCTCGGAGCGAAACGTGATCGGTGGCTGGGAAGAGAAATAACTGTCCTGGACATCAGTACCAGATATGCTTATTGTGACCTTTAGGAATCAGTTGAGTGATTTGTTCCGAGAGGAGTTGATAGTTGTACTGTTGAATTTCATACTCTAATAAAGTCTGATTACATGCATTGATGAGTCTGAATTAGTATTTCTGTTCTACTAGCCAGCATACATAATGATAAATTGGTTGGATTGCATGAATTGTGGATTCACTCCCAAATCCCACTCCCATTATGAGCCCTATGGACACCCTAGTTTCAAGGTACTCTTATAAGCCTACACTCCTAAGACTATAGGTCATGAACTACTTTGAATGCATCACGTAGTAAGCAAGAGAACAGTAGCAGCTAAAAGCAAAAATATTTACCAAGGTGACATTGAAGAACAGTAACAAAATACTTCCTCTATACTCATAGGGTATACTCACTCATGTACAATTATATACAGTGGCTGTGGAAAGAAGAGGCAATTGTGTCTAGAACACACATGGCCCAGACAACATATCCTTGCCACGCTACACTGTCCCTTCTCGTGATGACCTCGTGCTTCTATACTTAAGAGGTCACTCAGCTCCCGAGGCCTGGCTCAATCAATTAACAGCAGTATTGTTTTAAGAATGACCGAGTGGAGGCCGCTAGGTGGCGCAGTGAATAGAGCACCGCCCCTGGAGTCAGGAGTACCTGAGTTCAAATCCGGCCTCAGACACTTAACACAAAAAACTAGCCGTGTGACCTTGGGCAAGTCACTTAACCCCAACTGCCCTCCAAAAAGCAAAAAAAACAAAAAACAAAACAAAAAAAAAAGAATGAGTGACTAGTCTTTTTTGACCATTATAAATACTGAAATTAACTACAAAGGACATATGAAGGAAGATGCCATCTGCATCCAGAGAAAGAAGTGATAAATAGAATAATTTTACATACACACATATATATGTATATAAGTCTAATGGTAGCTATCTCTAGGGTGGGGGGGAAGGGAAGAAAAATTTACATAACTTTGATATTTAGGTGTATTACACATTTAAATAATTGAAGTTTCATATGCAATCTTTTATTTTTTTATTTGTTTTGTAGGAAAAAATGGTTTTGTACATGGGGTATGTGCAATCTTTTATTATACTACTATGGAAATGCTTGTTTTAGTCCACAAATTAAAAATAAAATAATTTTAATGAAGTAAACTAAAAATAAACAATTTTTAAAGCAAGTTTTTTCTTTTAAAAAAAACCATCTACTCTGTGTCAGGTCTTGGACTGGGTGCTAAGAATACAAAGAAATAAAAAGAAAAAAATCTCTACAAAGAAGGAGCTTACATCTGAATGGGGAAAACTAAGTAGATACAGAATTACATATTGAATAAATATAAAGAGAATAAATGGCAATAAAGACAAAGTATTTAAATTTAGTTTAGAGGAAGGGCACTAGAAGTTGTAGGGAATGAGGGAAAACAAGTAGAAGGTGGTACTTGAAGGAAGAGAGGGATTTGGTGAAATGGAGGTGAGTACGGGATGCATTGCAGGTATGAAGGAAAGGGTGACCAGTGTAACGGAGCAGAGACAAGACAAAAGGTCATGCATGTGAAAGACAGACCAGTTTGTGGGTGATAGACTGCAGGAAGGAGAGTAACATATAATGAAACTGAAAAGATAGGCTGGGGCCAGGTGGTAAAGTTAAACAGAATTTATCTTTGATTCTAGAGGCAATAGGGGAACCATGTGGGTTAAGGGAAATCACATAGTGAGATCTATGCTTAAGAAAAACCCGTTTGACAGTAATTATATATGTTGTACCAGAGAGGGGAGAGACGAGGCAGGAAGGCCAATTAGAAGGCTATTCTAGTAATCTTCCTGCGTGGTAAGAAATGATACGAGTACAGAAAGGGGGCTGGATGGGAGATTATGGAGGTAGAAATGGGGTTCAAACTTACACAGTTTTAGACAAACAGCAATGGCCAGTAGAAGATTGTCTTGTCATCCATACGGGAAGATTGTGGCATAGGCAGAACCAGTGGAAAGAGGGCATTGTCTGAATTGCCAGATAAGAAGTAAGAATGAGACTCTGGGACACAAGGAGCTTAAACTCCCTTCTCTGTGCCATCCAGCAAGACTGGTGGTGGCCCTGGTGATGTCTTATCTCTGGGTTTGTTAGCTGTAGCAGATATGCATTACAAGACTCTGGGGCTGTACCATTCCAAATGGATTTCACTGGTTCACTCCTTATTCTTGCCTCTTAGGTGTGGTACTTAGAATTGAATATGGTACTTAGAATTGAATAAGGTGGTCTGACCAGAGAAACATCCAATAGAACTAGTTCACTTAGGTTATTTTCTTAACTCTGAAATCTCGTTATCTGATCATAATCTTTTTTCATTCTACCTTTTCTTCTACCTTGTGACCCCTCACTCTGTTCTTTGTTTTCATTGTAACCTCCATTCTTTCTACCTATCTGTTCTTTTGCAGGCCATCAACCTCTTCCCCCCTCCCCCCTGCACTGGCCACATTTTCCTCTCTTCTCCATCTTGACCCTTTGGTTAACCAGGTTCCGTTGTACATTGTCCTCTTCTCTCCAATCCCTTGCACCCTTATCCCGGGGCCTGCCAAGTCTCAATCTTGGTTTGTTGTCTTCACTCCTACTCAAATGCTGCTGAAACAAGCTGGGAGAAAATCATGAAACTGCTGATTGAGTCCAACCCAGATTTATGTTACTTGATATCAAATGGGCCCTTTCCATGGCAAGGGAATCCTTGTGCATCTCCCTAATGGATTCTGTCTCCCACTCATCAAGGCATCTCTTCCAAACCTTTTCATCCCCCCTCAAACCTCCCATGACTCCTCCTGCTCTCACCCTCTTAACCAAGAACTTACCTCGTATTTTACAGGAAAAAACTGAGGCCATTCTCCAAGAACTCCCTCTTCTTCTCTCCTCTTCATCTCATCTCACTCAGACCCTTTCTCCCACTGTCTCCTCTGTCCCTCATCTCACTTGAAGAGGTGACCCTTCCTGCCAAAGCAAACCTGTCTACAGGCACAAGTGATCCTATTCCATCCTCTTATCCAGGAGACTGCCCATTCTATCATCCCCACTCTTTTCACTAGTCTTCATTTTTTTGCTGCTTCCCTATGGCCTATAAACATGCCCGTGTCTCTCTTCCATCTTCAAAAAGCACTCTCACTTGATCTTCCTCACCACCTAGCATCCTATATCTCTCCTTCCTTTTGTTAGTAAACTCCTTGAGAAAGGCTGTCTATAATTAGTGCCTCAGCTTCCTTTCCTCTCACTGCCTTTCCTCTCCACAGTCTGGCTTCCTACTTCATCATTCAACTAAAACAACATTGAGGTAGGGCAGATACTCAGTGCATCGACTGGCAAATCTAATGGGCTTTGCTCAATCCTTCTCCTTGTTTTCTCTTTGTAGGCTTTGATGCTGTTGGTCACCTTCCTAATGCTCTATTCTAAGCTCTTTCCTGGTTCTCCTTCCACCTATCTGACCACTCTTTACTCTGTCTTCTTTGCTAGATTTTCATCCAGTTGGTGTCTGCTAACCATGGGTATCACCCAAGGCTCTTTCCTGACTATCTTATCTCCCTTTATACCATTCCATCTGGTAGTCTTATCACTTCCTGTGGATTCATATATCATCTCTATGCAGCTGATTCAAAGATCTGTTTATCCCACTCTAACTTCTCTCCTTATCTCCAGTTTCACATCTCCAACTATTAGGCTATTGCACATCTCAAATTGGATATCCTGTAGACATTTTAAACTTAACATGTCCAAAATTGAACTTTTTTCTCCCAAATCCTCCCTCTTCTTCACTTCCTCATTATTGTTGAGGGTACTACCATCTTCCCAGTCACCCAGACTTCTCCTTTCACATCTTTCATATATACCCCATTCTGAACGTTGACGCTGCCACCACCCAAGCATAGGCTCTCATCACTGTATCTGGGGCCTATTGTAATAGCCTGCTGATTAGACACTTTGCCTCAAGTCTCTCTCTACTCCAAATTATTCTCTATTCTGCTGTCAAGTTGATCTTTCCAAGTTGATTCTTCTAAAAACTTTCTAAAAGGTCTTTGAAGGTAGGTAGTGGGTAGAGTGTGCCAACCTCGGAGTCAAGAAGACTCATCTTCTTGCGGTCAGATATGACCTCAGACACTTACTAGCTTAACCCTATTTGCCTCAATTTCCTCATCTGTAAAATGAGCTGAAGAAGGAAAAGACAAATGAATCTGGTATCCTTGCCAAGAAAATTTCCAAAATGGGAGTCATGGCAGAAACAACTGAACAACATGGACAAGAACAGCAAAAGGTTGCCGCACAACTCTTTCCCTCCATTCTATAGACTTGGATGTTTCCCTCTTGTCTCCAGGATAAAACATCAAACCCTATTTGGCCCTTCATAATCTGGCTCCCTCCTCCCTCCCAGTTTTCTTATACCTTTCTTTCTTCCACATACTCCACTATCCAACGACATTGGCTTCTTTGCCTTCTTCCTTCCCACCGAACACCCCATCTCCTGACCCTTTGCATTTTCATTGGCCTTGTCCTCCATGCCTGGAGCTCTCTCCCTCCTTATTTTTTTTATAAGAGGCTTTCTCCTATTTCCTTACAGCCTTCCCTTGGTGATTATCTCCAGTTTAATGTAATTATTTACTTATTATCTCCCTCATTAGACTGTGAGCTTCTTGAGGGCAGGGCTTGTTTTTGCCTTTCTTTGTATCCCCAGCACTTAGTACAATGCTGACATATAGTAGGTATTTAATAAATTCGTGTTCACTTAGTGACTAATGTAACCCAACATTAGCTTTCTTAACTATTATAAATCTGTTGTTGATTATAGTTGATCTTATGGCCTACTAAATATTTTTGAAGATAAACTGCTCTTTAACCATATTTCCCACACGTTGAACTTATAAAGTTTATTTTTTTTTTGCTTTTTTTGGGGGGGGAGGGCAGGACAATTGGGGTTAAGTGGCTTGCCCAGTAAGTGTTAAGTATCTGAGTCTGGACTTGAACCTGGTTCCTCCTGACTCCAGGGCCACCAATTGCACCTGTAAAGTTGATTTTTTAACCCATGTCTAAACCCCAAGTTTCATCTTAATAGATTTGGTTCACTGTACTGACCTGTTGAAAACATTCTGGATCCTGACTCCAACCAACACATCATCACTCATATCTTTGTGTTATCAGCAAATTTGATAAGCATTCCTTCTCTACCTTTGTGGAAGGCATCGATAAAAATTCTAAATAACACAAAACCATGCACAGATTTTCTGGGTCACTCCACTAGAGATCTCTTTACAAACTAACATTGAGACTTCACTTCCCATCTCACCAGCTTGTCTAGAAGAATAGCATTAGAGACTCTAACAAAAGCTTTGCTAAAAATCAAAGCAAATAATGTCTATGTTGCTCAAATTCATGTAGCTAGCAAGTTACAAGGTCCCAGAATGTTTCTCTCTCAGTCTTTGGCTTTTTTTTTTTCCACTGTGTTAATCTATCTTGTCCTGCTACTGAATAACTCTCTAATTTGGTATCACCGCTCTAACCGCTTCAGACATTATCTCCCCAGTCTCCCTCTCCCCAGCTTCCTTCTTGGGTGATATGTCAATGGTGATGTGCGTGACATCTGCGGTAATTATGAAGCACTGCTTTTCTTTACTAAAATCAGAAAGACATCATATTTAGAATCCAGATATTGGTTCCATGTGGGAGACTGTTCTATAGTCGCTAGGTGGCACTGTTGGGTTACAGATTCAGTTGGGGAGAAGAGCTACCTGCAAAGACTCATGAATTAAAGGCATGGGAACAAGGTGGGGTTAAGTGGTCAAAATAAAAGTTAGAAATTCAGCCAGACCTCTGAAAAATTAAGAGATGAGAAGACCCAAAATAAGGAGATTTGCCTTGTAAAACAAGCTTCTCTTTCAGGCCGGGTGTCATGCTCTTCATCTATTTTCATCTCTGGTGTTGTATAGACAGGGAACTATCTGGATGGGCAAGTGAAAAATTCTTGTGTTATACCAGAAGTAAAATGCATTGGGGCAAAAAGGAAGGAAAACATTTGAAGGGAAGAATCCTAGACCTTCCCTAGCTCAATTCCCAAAAGAAGAGCCTCATCGGGTTTCTTTGCTCCATCTGTTGGTGTGACATCTCTTAGACCAAGAGTCTGAGAGAGAAGACAGTGCTATTGGAAGCTTAGAGAGCAAGACAAGTCACGCCCTACTGTGCACGTCCTAGGCAATCTGTTAAGCGCTAGGGTTATAAAGAAAGGCAATGCCTTAGAAGAATTCACAGTGTAATAGTGAGGACAATATATGAACAACTATGTACAAATAAAATACATACATGATAAATTGGAGAAAATCTCAGAGGGGAATTTTTTATTTTATTTTATTATTTTAAGTTTATTTTATTTTAACCCTTTGCACTCCGCTGTCCCCTCTCAGGGGACATCGGAATTCTAGCATATCACTCGGATGTCCCCTCTCAAGCACTAAAACAGTTGCATACAGAAAGAATAATACTACGCTTCTTGCGTGGAAAGATAAAAGAATTATTACCATGCTCACCAATTATTATAACACAAACCTACAATCTACCCAGAGAACAT
>CM053597.1:53153165-53170864 GCA_028646575.1 Pseudocheirus occidentalis
AAAAAAAAAAGCTCCATAGAGCTGAACCCTTTTTTAGAGACAGTTTTAGAAAGAATGGAGGTGCCAAGGTTTCCTTTTCCTCTTCCTCTTCCTCTGGCTTTGAAAGAGGTTTTGAGTTTCCCATTCACTCTTTCCAAGCCTCTGGGAGCAGAGACAGGAAAGGTGGAGAGCTGCTGATAGTACAATGCCCACTTGCTACTTCCTGCTGCCAGTGTCACTGAACCTATGAAGCCTGAATTGGGAAAACAGCAAAGGCAGAGTTGGAGCAGATCCTCCTGATGGAGAGTCTGAGAGTCCAAGACACAGAGGAGACCAACACATGTTGATGGTGAGACAGAAGAGCAAGCAGAGACAAAGACAGAGATGGAAGAAGACGGGACTGGTGGCTGCCGCTGTCAGGTTGGCCTGACGACCAATTCTATCCCATACGGCTTCATTCTTGTTTCTCTGTTGTTTGCATAGATGGTCCTGGAGCATTCTAAAAAAATACAGTCAGTCCCTTCAGTTTATCCCAAGTTAAGACTGAGCCTGGGAGGAGGTTTGGGGAGACTTTTGGACCAAGTGTTCATGAGAGGGTAGTGCTTGGCAGCTGTTTGGAAATTTTATTTTACTATGTAAGCCAGGTGGCCAAAAGACAAATTGCCTCTTCAATATAAATACAAAGCATGGGTTCTGAATCTTGTGGGTGTGTGTGGGTGTGTGTGTGTGAAAGAGATAGAGAGAGAGAGAGAGAGAGAGAGAGAGAGAGAGAGAGAGATGGGCCCCTTTGGCAGTCTGAGGAAGTCTATGCTCCTCTTCTTAGAGTGTTTTAAAAAATGGAAGGAAATATTAAATTTCAGTTAAAGTTTAGTAAAAACAAAATGTAATTTTTCTCCATTCAAGTTCACTAACCCCCTGAAAACTAATCAAATTGAAGGAAATTTCTCAGGTGCAGAGTAGGAACAAATTAATGGAGATCTCCACAATTTTCATCATTTAGAGCAAAGAATCTTGAAGGCTTGGGAAAATGGAAGAGAGTAGTCTAAGAATTTGTAGGAATGTGTCCTGTTGGGAGATAGCAATGCTGCAGTTTTTAGGAAAGCCTTCACCAATGCATCGAACATCCTCTGGTGAAACCATTTGGCTGGTGGCTTTAGTGTAGTGCCATCTGGTGGACAAAATGTATGTTATACTGATGAATTGATTGGTGGTTGGCTTTTCCATAAACGTGCAGAAGTACAGTACAAGCCAAAAATGGGCTACTGTTGCTGAAGAACTTCAAGGGTCCCCTGAGGTACATGCCTCAGAAAGACAAAAATTAAGCCTGATGGACTGAATCAAGACCTTCCCCCCCCACCCCACTCCCCCTATAAAACTGAGCAGAACAATGTAAAACGCTCCTCAGACCACAGGCAGGACACATATCCTGGAGTGCTCATGGATTGAATCCAAGAGGTTCTGCATTATTACAATGCCTGATACCCATCAGTTCAATGTCATTTGCAAAGAGGAACATCTGGAGTATTCCTTGAAAGATGTAACAGCAGAGATGTTTGTTTGACACTTTGATTATAAATATTAAATGATGCATAAAACACAGAGAGTTATGCTTGCCAAAGGCAATGCCACAGTCATGGAGGAGATTCTTTGGTGCAGAGTTGAAGATGAAAGACTATGATGCCCTGTAGAATTCACAGTACACAAGGAGAAGTTCCCCAGAATTTAGAGATCTTTGTAAGAGTCAAATGAGATTAAAAAAAACTAGTTCCTGATGATAGTAAAGTCAAAGAGAGACCAACCTTCAAGACTGATTTGATGGCTCCTGGATGCTGATCTTTCTACCTCTTCAATTTTCTTTCTAGTTTATCATTTATAGACATATTTCATATGTTACCCTAGTGGAATTTTGTCTTTGTATTCCTATCAACTGACGTGGCATGATAAATGTTTCCTGTTGTAGAAATAGTTATAGGTTGTTTTAAAAAGTAAACAAATGGAGAAATTTCCTTCTGGGGAATTAAATATCCCTAAATGGGGCAATGTCCTAATATAGTTATGGCCATTACACTACTATATATAATGAAATGGCCAAATGACAGACAGATAGTATGTGCTTTAGGAGTTCAGAGAAGGGATAGATCAATGTGGGCTCCAGTTTCTGGGGAAGGTTTTGGACCCAAACTCTTCTTTCCCACCTATGTACATCTGGGCAATCGAGAGATTAGATAAAGAACCTAAAGACGAAAAAGATAGGGAAAGTGACCTTCCTTGACTGGAGTAGGCTCCTGTCACCCAGCTTCTGCCATAGAACATGGACTCCTGTAAAGGTGTCAGTTGTGAGAGACCAGAGTCTTTTCTGAAGTCAGAGCAGTCCAGCCTTGAGGCTGGAACAAACTTCTCTGGGTAGGGTTGCTAGAGGAAGCCTTAGCACCAAGAGCCTGCCTGATTCCATAGCATTACAGGACATTAATTGACTAAATTTGCAATCAAGATAACCTAAGTTTATATCCTAGCCCTGCTGTTTCTGTGACTTTGGAGAAAAGTTACTTAATCTCTTCTGGGACTCAGTTTTATCAGCTGTAAAATGTGGGAGCTGAACTGGATGACCCCTAAGGTCTCTTCCAGCTTTAAATCCTGGGATAGCACGATTTAGAGAAGTCTCACAGGAGATTACCTTTCCTTTTCCTCCACTGTTTGAGGTTCTTTTCTCTTCTTTGGGGCCTTTCTACTTAGTTCTCCTTCATACTTGGATGTTCCCCAGATGGCATGGTGACCAATTCCTGGACTAGAAGACTGAAGGCCCTTAACCTTAACCCACTCTCTGCATCACCGTATAGACACAGGGAAAAGCAGGCAGAGAATGCTTCAACTTTCGGGCTGATTAACACTGGTTAAGGGTCTTCTGGGCAGATTCAATTGGCCTCATGCTAAAGGTAGTAAAGAATGTTTTCTACTGGCATTCACTGCATTAGATCATGTTGTTTTAACCTAAGGGCCTCAGGAAGTGCATAGTAAATTAGAACACGCAATTAAATAGAAAAAGTGTTCCAACTGAGTTACAGCTAACGTTAAGGATGACATTCCATCCTGAACTCACAGTATTATGAAAGGGCCAGCAGTGGGAGTGAAGGACAGAGTGGTGATCAAGTTTCACTACAAATCTTGTTTATTAAAAAAAAAAATTGACATCGTGTCGCAATGTTTATGTTGCCACCATGATGGTACTGTTTCACCCTGGAACTTCCCTTAGAACTTGGGGTCCCTTGCCTTGGAACATCCTTCTACCATCCTGTCTCCCTTTCCAGTTAATGATTCCCTTGACAACCTCTATTTTGGGGAGGCTGTCCAGCCTTCATTCCCCTCCAGGCTCTCTTTTAGACTTTTGGGACTTCAATACTATCACCTCACACAGTCTCCTTTTCTCTTCCTATTTCCACTTTTCAGATGCCTTCTGTGTGCTGTCTTCGACTAGCTCTTTGAGAGCAGGGTCATTCTCTCTGTTTATATTTATATCCCCAGAGCTTAGGATAATGTCTGGCCCACAGTACTTAATAAATGCTTGTTGCCTACATTTTCTCATTAAACTAAGGGGCAGTTCTGGAGTAGACCATCAAATATAGATCTGTTTTCTTCTGAGTTCCCTCCAGTCCATCATAAGCTCTTTTTTGGGCAGGCATTGGAACCTTTTGAATGCAGTCATTCTTAGTCTACAGAAGGGGCAAAATCATTGCTGACAGTGGTAACAATCAACTTATAGAAGACCAAACACATTTATTTTGGGTCTTAATTGCCTGCGGTATTTGACATGAGAAGACTGTAAGCTCCAGGGCAGAGGGATCCTGTCTTGTACATTCCTAGAGGCTAACATAGCGCCTTGCATATGGTAGGTATTAGCTAAAATGTTGTTCAATTAATGGGTGGCTAGAAGCATAAAATAGCAGTTTTTCTACCCAGTTAGTTAATAACCTAATAAATAAATATGCAATGTGGAATGGGCTTCTCTATTCTAAATATCAACTCTGAACCAAGACTCTTAACAGTTTCAATGCAAAAAGTAAATAACATGAAAGTATTCTTTATTGGATTCAAAGCTAGAAGAAATCATTAAGGCATCTAGGTCAATGCTTTCATTTTACAAGAGTGGAAAGTAAGGCCCAGATTTGGACCTGTTTTACATTGGGCCCAACTTCCTCCAAGCAGTTTCTGCATCAACACTGAAATGGGTGATATATGAGCTCTTTCCTCCCTTTTATAGACAAGAAAACAGGTTCCCTATAGCCTTTGTGGCCTCTGCCTATGCAACACCAAAGCCAAAGAAATCTTTTATCCTCAACACCTGGCTCAATCCTATTCTACTTGCCCTATCTCAACTGCCATAACTCAAAGATACTATCTGAAAAATAACTCAGGAGGAAGAAATTATTTTCTCAAAGTCAAGAGTCTTCAATCTTTTAATTTAAAAAATGCTTTTATAGGTATATTACTCTGTTGAAATCTTAGGCAGTGTTTCCATGAAGAAGGGGAAGGGGAAAAAGAAATTTTGAATGAATATCAGTTTTTCCAGGTGGATTTGGAAACTTTATTTGCAAGATCTGAGTATGTTAAAATGTTGGAAAATGGGCCTTTTACTTAGATTAAACCATTCTTATCCAGTCCCGCCTTAGGTAATTCACCACATCATTAGTATGCAGCTTAACTCTGCTAAAACATGGAAATACATTGTAATGTTGTAGCCAAACAACACATTTGTCCTAAAGGACAGAACTTTTAAGTTGAGAATTTTATCTGCTTCCTACAACCCCAGAAACAACACCATGTTCCCTAAGAACTAGGGAACTAGGTCTGCCCTACAGCCTCCAAGCTCTCAAAAGAAGAGTGGCATTTTTATTCTTGCCTGGAATCCTTGGCTGACAGGGAGATGATGAAGGAATCTTGGAGATGGGGGTACCTTTCCTGTAGGGACCATGGAGAGCTGACAGGTCATTTCTCTACTATTCCTAATTCATCACTGTTGGTCCTGAAGGTGTGTGTACATAAGACAGAATGACCTCATTCCCTTGATTTACATCCATCATTTTATTTTACCTATTGCTCTGCCTGCCAAATACCTCAAAGCACTTTCTGTTAACTGTCAGCTATAAACAAAGCAAGGAATCAAGAGTGCAGAGGAGATTTTTTTTAACTGAAAGTGAAAGTTAAACATTGATGAAGGGGTTGGGGGAGCACCCTCTCCTGGGAATATTTCCCCCCAGTATATGAGGGAATAAGAAAAATTTGATTGTTGCCACTACTGATGATGACTGAAGTAAAGGGAAAAGTTGATCACATGGTTCTTGAACATGACTCCTGGTTCCATTAGGTTGTTTCTTGGGCGAATTCCAGCAAGAGAGCCAGTCTTTCCGATTCACGTTTCTGCTGATCTCCAATGATTAGGTGAGAGTAAATTATTTCCTGGGTATTTGCAAAACCCATTTGCAGGTATGTTTGGTGTGTTAAAGAAATGAATTAGGGAAGCTACTGAGACAGGTATGGTATCCAAGAGCCACAGAAAAGTTAATATCATGGTATAATGAAAAGATCACTGGACTTGGAGACAGGAGAATCCTGGGCTCAAAATCCTAGCATTGACACTTAAGGACCTGTGCAAATCAATTAACCTCTCTGAGCCTTGACTTCTTTTTCACTTATTCAATGAAAACAATAATACTTTGTACAATAGTACTTTGCAGATTGTTGTAAGGGAAGTTCTTTAGGAACCCTAAAATACTATATAAATGTTAGTTATTATTAGCATTGTTTATCAATATACTTCCCAAGACAATTGAAGGAAGAAATGTACTGATCTGATAGGATGTAAAGTAGTGACTAATCCCAGTTGCAACTTCTGGCTAGGATCAGTCAATCCACAAGCATATATTAAACACCAAGTATTTGTACTAGGTGTCAAAAAGGAAAGGAGATAATCCAGGTGTGGTTAGTGACCACCTTTAAATTAGTGTTGTATAAGATGAATCATCATGGATGGAGTCATAACTATCAATTTATTCACCTTGGTCAAAATAGTAGGGGCAGCCAAGACACCATAGAATGGTAGTGGGAGCAGCTGTAGCAAGAAAGGAAGAAGTCCAGCTTTGGCTCCTGTGGGGACTGGGAAAAGAAAATGTGACCACAAGAAGAGTTCTGAAGCAAGGACTGGGAAAGCAGTCATAACCACGGGAGTCACTTGCCCTTGCAGGGGAAATGTACCCTCTAAATATTAACACCTTTGGGCAAAGCTGTTTGTCCGATGGTTCTGACAGAGGCTCTGATACAAAAATAACCATCATTCACTGCTTTAAAAAATTTATTTGTGTTTTGACAAAATAGATACTTCTTAATAAATGCCCCAAATAAATTGATCAATAAACAAGCATAAAAGTCTACACTGGGCCAAGAGTTGAGTATGAATGAAACAATGTCCCTAGAATGTGTCTCTCTGGGGGAAAAACTGTTAGTTTTTCAGTGACTCACAAAAAGGCAAATTGTGCCTTTTGGTTTAGACAATCCTCTTTATTTCTTTCTCATCTGCTCCTTTAATCCTCAGAGTTCTAATAGCTACAGCCGATTGTCATGACAACAGCATATTAGTGTCCAGTACTGGGTTCGACTTCCAGTATGTACTCAACAAAAATGGTTCACTGTCTTCAGAAACCAATAGAAGATGCTTTGTGCCCATATTGTGGAATTCTTACAGGGTTGGGGCACCATGTTTGTATATGTGCATGGCCCCTAATCATAATAGGTGGGCAATAAACATTTGTGGAATGAATCCATGACAAATGGCCAGGGCAATGGAATTGCTGAAAGAACATCGTTGGCCCTGGGCAAAGCATACCTTGAGTAAGTGCATTTTATGTTGCTAATAAATTTGGTTGTACATGTGGGCTCAAGTTTTATCTCGTCTCAGATACTCACAGGTATAATTAGTTACTATTGTGTTTGAGAAATGCGGATTACACATTTGGACTCATCTCATTCCCATAACCAGAGTCTTGACATAATACGGAAGTATCATAATGCATTACAATTAATAAGAGTAAAAATTTGCTGATATAAATAAGTGGTACAGAATCCCTTTGAATCATAGAGCTGAAGGAGTCTTAGAAATTATTCATTCTTAGTTTTGGAAGGCTACTTCCCTCTCCATCCCCATTTTGTAGATAAGTAAAGTAAGGTCCAGAGACCTTATAAGACTTTCATACAACCACACAATAGAGTGACAGGGTTGGATCTGGGAGCCCAGTCACTTGACTCCAGATTAATGTTTCTTCAAATGCTCTGAATTACCACTCTTTGTAGCATCTGGGCCAGGAAATTTCCCTTCAAAAGAAACTTTCAGGGAAGTGTAAATGGAAAGAGAAATGGACAAGCCTTATAAATGTATCTGGTCAGTTGCCCAGATTCTATAATACTGTGCAGTCTGGGCTTAGTCATAAGAAAGTCAGATTTGTTGTCTTGGGTCAGACCTATGACTTGTCTCCCCTGTACTCTTGTGCCAGTCATTCCCTCCAGGGGACTTATAATGGGAGGGTCCAATTGCCCCTCCTTGAAGTCAACCTTAAAAGTTATTTATATCTTCAATTCTCCCAGCAACCATTTATGGTCCTCTCCTTCGGAGTCCTCAGCCATGAAATGTGGCTTGAACTTCTCAGTAAGAGCCCCCAGGTGATCCCATGATGGACTGTGTGTCACCAATTTGCTCCATAGTGAATCAGATTGCTGTCACATTCAGGGCTATGACACATCATCCCTCTTGTTTATGTGCTTCATGAGAATTGTGGATTTGGGGTGAAGGATTATGCACAGAGCATTTTTCCACAGCAGAAGGTCAAAGTCTTCACAGGGAAAGTGTACTTGTCAAAATTGGCTGTACAGGAAAATTCATCACTGACAGATACCTGGGCAGGTTGCCTCCTGTCACAAAAAGATTCAAGTCCAAGGGTGATTTATAAAACTGTTTTCAGAAACCCTGACCAATCTTTTAGGAACTGAGGGAAGATCTGGAAATAATGGTGAGTCAATCAACTCATAAAACCTGCCTTTACTCTCCGCTCCCATCACCCTCCCTTGCTATGGTAGAGTAACTCACGTTGACAGAGGCTTGCAAATATTTCCTGAACAACAATCCTCCAAAGTAAACAGGATAAGTATCTCTATCCTCATTTTTCAGATAAAGTCCAAGGAAGGCACATATTAAGTGTCGGAGACTAGATTCGAATATATTTTACAAAGCATTTTTTTATGCCATGATTTCATCAAATTCCTGCTTAAGTAGAACAGGTGGTATTATTCCCATTTAACAGTTGAACAAATTGAAGTTCAGAGAGGGAACTGACTTGCCTAAGGAGTGGCAGAGTTGTGTTCAGAAGTAAAGTTTTCTGATTCTTCATCCTGGGTTTTTCCCACATAAACAGCCCTGCTTCTATCATAGCTTCCTTGTGCTTTTCCTCTGCAAGGCTGTGTGTAGGAATGTGCTGGTAAATATTTAACAACAGGCTCTCCAAAAAAATAAAAGTACCCGCAGCACAACTTTAAGTTTATCTGCACTATTTTTAATATTTCCTCCATCACTTTCTTAAGTCTAGAAAATCAACAAAACAGTAAGCCATGCTTTAATTTGTTGTGTTTGCCTTTTCTGAGGAGTAAATACTCACACAGAAAAT
This sequence comes from Pseudocheirus occidentalis, assembly GCA_028646575.1. Classification (NCBI taxonomy): domain Eukaryota; kingdom Metazoa; phylum Chordata; class Mammalia; order Diprotodontia; family Pseudocheiridae; genus Pseudocheirus; species Pseudocheirus occidentalis. The sequence continues at coordinate 53,161,847 of CM053597.1, forward strand.
TTAACAATGGACTCTGAATGCCTGTATAAGATGATTCCAGCATATCCATCTCACGTTTTCATATTCAGCAGTTTTCAAGGATGATATGACAGGCAAATTGTAATCTTTATGCGAAGTTGGAAATGTCTGCTACTCACAGCTACAGAAGAGGAAACAGTGACTTGCCCGGGGTCACATAGCTGGTAGTGTCTGTGGTAGGATTTGAACTCAGGTCTTCTCTACTCCAGATCTACTCCTCCATCCAGTTGGCCCCCTAGGTGTCAGGAGGTGTAAAGTCTCCCACTTTCACGCTGCCTTAGCTACACTGCTGACTCATCACCAGATTTCCTCTGTCATGTCATAGAAACCTCTCCACCCTGGAGGCTCACTCCACCTCTGGACCAGTTCTTCCACTGGAAGCTTCTGATTGGCTGTTTCCTCCTCAAACCTCCAATTGAAGGAGGAGGCCCAGGTCTAAGATGTCTTTCAACCCTTGCCAGGCTGCCCTGCTGACTCATCTCCACAGGGCTTTCTCTAACAGCCAGGCGGGAGACAGACAGAACCTGGATCTTCTAATTACAGCTCCAAGGACTTTTAAAATTACTCCATACCCTTCGAGTCATCTTCTGTTGTACGTACATTAGTTAGTCAATGTCCTAATTAAAATGTGATGGTGCGGTGGATGGAGCTTAGAGGTAAGGAGACCTGGGTTCAAATCCAAACTGACAGTTACTAGCTGTGTGACCCTGGGCAAGTCATAACTTGTGTAAGGTAGCTCCTTAATTAGGGCTTGCCTACTAAATCGTCCTCCAGATCTGATGACATCACAGAGCCTTCAGATGTCGACCCAGAAATGAGCACAGTATTCCAAATTTGATCTGACCAGCATGGAGTATGGCAGAACTATTACCCTCCCTTGTTCTGAATACTGTCTTTCTTTTAACGTAGCCCAAGGTAGGAATAGTAGCACCATATTCATTTACTCATACTTTTATTTAATAAATATTTTATTGGGGCAGCCAGGTGGTGCAGAAGATAGAACACCAGGCCTAGAATCAGGAGGATCTGAGTTCAGATCTGGTCTCAGACACTTACTTAGCTGTGTGACCCTGGGCAAGTTACTTAAATCTGATTGCATCCAAAAAAAAATAATAATAATGAATTATTAAATGCCTGTGTGCAAGGCACCATGCTAAGCTTTGGAGAAACAAATGCAATGTAGTTCTTGCCCTCAAGGAGCTTGCCTGTTATTCTTGGGATACAACACAGATCAGGGAATATGAGGGAATTTAAGGAAGGAAAAAAGACTGTAGGTAGGGGACAGAAGGGAAAGATTTTAAAGGGGATGATCAAGTACTAAAATTTAAATATGTTGAGCTGAAAATGCTCTCTGAAGAAATAAGGTAGAGATGTTCAACAGCTAGTTGGAAATCCAGGACTGGAATCCAGGAGAGAGATTAGAGCAAGATATATATTTGCAGGATTTGGCCACGTAGAGATTCTAATGGAACCCAAGCTATCATCAAGACAACATAGAAAGAGATGGTGCAAGACTGGGCCTCGAGAGACATCTAGTCCTAGGACATAGCAGATGAATGAAAATCTAGCAAAAGAGATTAAGACATGATCAGGCAGCCAGACAGAGAACAGGAAAAAAACATGGAGAGAAAGTATGAAGGAAGAGGGGTAACTGACAGTGCTGAGCGTTTCAAAGAGATCGGAGATAGTGAGAGTTGACAAAAAGGCCTTTGAGAGATCACTATTGGTCTTTGAGAGAGGACTTCCTAGAGAGGTGAGGTCAGAAGTCAGATGGCAAGGAATTAAAAAGTAGATGGCAAAGAAATGGAGACAGTCAGTGCATTGAAAGTAAAGAGAGAGAGGAGGAGGGTGGAATTGGGAGATGGTAGGTCCCAGGGAAGGATTTTTACCCAATCATGTCTGCAGGCAGCCAGGAATCTGCCAGTAGAACATGACAGATTGAAGACTATGGACAGGGTATGAAAGAGGAAGGGACCAAGAATGCAAATAGGGCAGTAATCTTGGCTAGAAGAACTTTTTTCTTAGGGACTGAAACAAAGGAAGAAAGGACAGGTAAGGAGGCAGGTGTGTTGTAAAGCTCACATCAGATGGCCTAAACAGAAGGTTAGGCTATTGCAGGGAGAGTGGAGAGGAAGGGTGAGGTGCTCTTGGGCTGGGGGCAGCTGCTGAAGACAGAGTGATAGCTTCAGCTGGGGAAACATGAAAGCATCCTTGGGTAGCCCTGATGACCCAGTTGAAATCAGATAGGATGAATTTGTTGTGGATCTACTCGCTGTATTTGAGCATGACTTCCTCCAGCTGTGTCAGTAACTCAGGAGTAGGAGAAGGGAAGATGGGAATGACCCAGGATTGAAGAGCGCCATGAGTGAAGGACAGAAGCATGAGGGAGGAAGGGGACTGGAGGGAGGAGGACACTAGATAGTTGGACCAATTAGCTATTTGGTCAAGGCTATGAAGGGAGGAAAGCGAGGCAAGGACAGAGTTGATGGGAGGAGAAAAAAGGGAGAAACGGAAGGACTAGGAGTCACAATGAGGATTAAGAACAGGGTTAGCAGGAGTGAGATGGAAATGGAAAGGCATGGAAATGTGATTAGGAAAGGGGGGAAGGCGGGGCAATTGGGGTTAAGTGACTTGCCCAAGGTCACATAGCTAGTAAGTATTAAGTGTCTGAGGTCATATTTGAACTCAGGTCCTCTTGACTCCAGGGCTGGTGCTCTATTCACTGTGCCACCTTGCCGCCCTGCAGAAGAGTTTTAAAGGTGATATTTAAGGTATAAATCCACACCTGTGGCAGCTGATGTAGAGTGGATACGCAGATCAGATAGGTATAAAAATAATTATGAAACAAAACAATGTGGAAGTACTCCCATACAGAGAAAAGATCATTAATAGGTAGCTGTATGTCTATGGTAAAGTCAGTGTAATCTCTCCTGAGTCAATTTCTGGTCTATAAAATAAGGGACAGACTAGGTGAGCTCTCAAGTCCTTCCTGGCATTAAAGCTCTTTGCATGTATAATTTTAATAGCACACAGGAGGCACAAAGCACAGCAGTCCTTAAGAGTTACTGGGGAGATTGCCAAGGGCATCATGGCAGAATGGTCATTTGATCAGGATCTTGAAGGATGGGAAAGATATCAATAGTTAGAGATGAAGAGATAGGACATTCCTGGTTAGAAGGAACAGTAAAAGCATAAACATGTGCAAACACAAGGTTGGTTTTTGCAATAGTGAGTTTCCTAGTCTGAGCAGGAAGCAGATTATGTGGAAGGGAGTATTATGAAATGAAAATAGCCACATAACTTAGAGCTAGACTATGGAGGGTCTTAGATGTCAGCCTAAGGAGTTTGGAAGTTTGTTCAGTCCATTGATGGTTTTTGGATAGGAAAATGACATGATCAAAACTTTGCATTAGTAAAATCAATCTGGTATCAGTATAGAAGTTGTCTATCATCACATATAGAAAGGAGAGAAGAGGGGAAAATGGAAGAGAAAGAATGAGAAGAGTGAGGAGAAGAAGGGAAAAGAGAGGAAGACTGAGCCTTGAGGAAAGATTACATTTAGGGAATATGAGGAGGAGGAAGAACCAGTGAAGGATATATAGGAGAATAAAGAGAAGTAGGGGTATGCAGTGTCATAGAAACCAGGGTAGCAGAATGTTGAGAATGAAGACAGCAGTAAGAAAGAAACATTTTCACATTATAGAGAGGTCAAAGATGATGATTTGAAGAAAATCCATTGGATTTAGGGATTAGGCAGTCACTGGGGACCTTTACAGAAGTAGTTTCATATGAGTTGATGAAAGGAGGAGTCAGGTTACAGTGGGGTTGAGTAGCAAGTGGGTGGGAGAGAAATTAGTCAGTAAAAGTATAAACTACTCTTTCTAGAAATTGGGCTGGGAAAAGAAACTTAGAGAGGAGGCGGTAGCTTAGAGGTGTGGAATCAGTCAATCAATCAATCAATCAATCAATCGGTATTTATTAAGTGCCTCCTGTGAGCCTTGATAGAGATGGAGGCATCCTTAAACTCCTGGAGGATAACCTCCTCTTGCCATATAACCTGGAACATTTCAGTCAGCTTTTGTATGAGCAGTGGACCCTCTGCCTTGTAAATATCATCTGGAATAGAATCAGCACCAGGTGCTTTGCCACATGAGACAAGCCCAATAGCATTCAATATCCTTTCTTCATTTGGAAATTCAGCTAGGGAGGGACTGACTTCAACCTGAGGTAAATGGTCAGTGGTCTCAGCATTGACTGATCGTCTGTTGAGAACATTGGAAGCGCTCAGCCCATCTCTAGCATCATGTCCTTGTTACCAATCAATGTAGCTCCATCAGCACTGAGTAGTTGAGTTGCACCATAGGTCTTTAGCCCATAAATAGCCTTCAGTACATCATCAAAGCGCTTTGGATTGTTACTATCAACATAAAACTGAATTTCATCTGCTTCATTACCTATCCAAGAATCCTGCATCTTGCTAAGCTTTGCTTGTACTTTATTTTTGATAGAATTAAATGCTGCCTTCTTAGGGGTGGATGAAGTGTCTTGCTGGTAAACTCCTTTTTCTTTTAGTCATTTCTGAGAACTGGGAATACAAAGATAAAACTGACTAGTCCCCTCCTTCAAGGAAATTGCAATCTAGTGGGAGAGATGACAAATACAGATATAAGGATGTATGTAAAGGAGTTAGGGAAGCTTTTTTTGTAGGGATACTAAGAATAGGAGAGACTAGAGCACACTGTAGGTGGAGATAGAATCAAATTGGTTGGGAAAGATTGAAGATGAAAGGAAGAGGGGAGGTGAATGGTGGTTTAAGGTCCAGGATGGAGGGATAGGAAGGGAAGATAGGAAAAGAAGGGCTAAGATAGAGAATGGAGGCACTGGAATAAAGAAGTTGAGAGAATCGATGTGAATGGAACAAGAGGGGAGGTTATTTGCTGAACTTGAAGGGTTGAGGTTGAGGACTTGAAAGAATAAATGAAAGAATGAAAAAAAGATTTATTAAATGCTATGTGTCAGGCACTGTGCTGAGTAATGAACATAGATCAGAAGAAAGTAGGACAGTCCCTGCAAAGTGAAAGAAACCAATGATCAAAGCCTGGGATCTCAGGGGAAGATCTCAGAGATCTCACCAAAAAAAAGTCTGGTTCTCTGACTCCAAATCTGGCACCTCCTAAATTCCTTCAGTCTCAATTTGCTTGTCTATAACACGAAGAAGAAAGAATTGGACCCCTAAGGTCCCTTCCAACTTGAAATCTACAATCCTATTGACCATTTCTCATAGAATTTTGTAGATATCAATGCAATGATAAAATAGGAAAAATGTTTTACATTTCAGATCAAAAAGTCAAAAGCTTATCTGTGTAAAAACCCCTGAGCAACATTTAGTGTAACTGTTCTACCCAATGCTTGGCATTTTTAAAATTTTTGGTAAGCATCTGAGATTTATCAATGGGGAGAACTTCAGGTATAGAAAATTTAGCCACGGAGACCAGCTGTTATTTCATTGTCTTCAGTTTTGTCTGACTCCTCATGACCCCATTTGGGGTTTTCTTGGCAGATACTGGAAGAGTTGGCCATTTCCTTCTCCAGCTCATTTTTCAGATTTGGAAATTGAGGCAAACAGGGTTAAGTGACTTCCCCCCCCCCACATACACACTTGCCCATAGTTAGTGACTGTTTGAGGCCAGATTTAAACTTGTTCAGGGCACTCTATCTACTAACATCTAGATGACCCTATGCAGACCAGTAACTGTTTTTCATTTAAAGTCTTAGGGAGTTGCTTGGTACACTGAAAAGTTAAGTGACTTGCCCAGGTTCACATGGCTGACATGTGTCCCAAGCAGTACTTCAACTGGTATCTTACTGTCTTGCTGATGTCTTCCTGTGGCTGACCTTCTAACTACCATCTCCCTTCTTTTATCACTTCCCAACTCACTTTTTATTTCGAAGCTATTTAAAATATTCAATAGGAATGAATAAGCCAGACTTTTTTTTTTTTGCATCTAAGCATCTCCTGGTGCTCAAAAGCTTCACAGGCTTTGGAATTTGGATAAGGGCATTGACTCTCTTGAGCAAGGAGGCTTTGTTTTGAGACATTGAATCACCTGGGGCTCTGAAAGCATTGCCGTATCTTCCCCAAAGTGCCAGGCTCACTTTCAATCTCTTTAGCTCTGGGAAGCCCTCCCTATTATTGGCCCAACCTCCCAAAGCATCAGGAATCAGGGACGGGAGCCAGAGATTGCCAGCTGTCCTCCCCTATCCCTACCCCTAGCCATGTCCAGATTTGGTTCCTGACCATTGTGCCTGAAGATGTTTCAGGATGCCCCGTCCAACCTCACTTCAGGCTTCCCTAAGGAGAACTGCTCCCTTTTTACCACAAGGGGGCAAGAAACACACACCGTGGAATCCAGGCAATGATACTGTTGACCCGGAAAGATGACAAGACTGCCATAGCTTCTCCATGCTTGGGAATGTAAGATCTTTAAAAACAAAACAAAATAAAGCAGCTTTCTGAGAAGATGAATGATGTAAGGGAGTTGTAAGGGACTTAGCCCCAGCTTTCAGGATAGAATGAATGACTTTTCTTTCCAGGTCAGTTAACTAGCATTCCTTAAACACCATGTCTACAGTCTGGAATAAGATTGTTCTCCAAAGAATGAAATAGTTTTTTCCCTTCACTGAGGCAGCCCCAGCAAAGTGGATAGAATATCAGATTGAGAGGGAAGAAGATCTGTGTTCGAATCCTGCCTCTGACACAGATTAGCTAATCTCCCTGAGGAATAAAAATACCAGTAATGTCTATACCGCAGGGTTGTTGTGAGACTCCAATGAGTTGAAAACTTCAAAACACTGTATCAACATAGTTACTATTATTAATAACAGTGTATTATGCTCTGAGATGGAAAAGGTGATAAAATAAGGTTTGGTGGTCTTGGTCCTAGAGAAGAGGACCTGATCTCTGAGCTGTCATCACTCAACATGGGATGATTTGGAATTTCCAAGGATATTTTGAGAGGCCAATAAGGGGATGGGAAATGAGGGAAGGACAGAAGGGAATTGTTGAATCAGGATTAGATTACCTGTTGTTGGTGCATGGAATTGTTCCAATTCTCAGAAGAGCTAAACCTCAAGTGTTACTTACCATCGTATGTTTTAATAATGGGCTGCTAGGAAAACAATATGGAACCATAGCAGTAAGAAAAAAAAAAGCAGCCTGGACTATGGCTTTAGGGCAGTGAGGTGGCCTGGAATCAGGAAAACCCACCTTCCTGAGTTCAAGTCTGACCTCAGATACTTACTGGCTGTGCGACCTTGGGCAAGTCAGTTAACCTCTGTTTGCCTTAACTCACTGGAGAAGGAATTGGCAAGCCAAGAAAACCCTATATGAGGTCACGACAGGACTAAACAACAACCTTAAAATGCTTCTTTATGGAGCAGCTAGGTGGTACAATGGACAGAGTCCCGTACATAGAGTAAGGAAGACCTGAGTTTAAATCCAGCCTTAGACGTGTGCTAACTCTGCAGTCCTGGGCAAGTCACTTAAGCCTGCTTGCCTCAGTTTCCTCATCTGTAAAATGAACTGGAGAAGAAAATGACAAACCATTCCAATATCTTTGCCAAGAAAACCCCAAATGAAATTATAAAGAATGAGACATAACAACAACAAGATTATGGATATGGACAAAAGTCTTGGGGGGTCGAAGAACATTTTTTATTTTTATTTTGGAGGGGAACACTTTTCTCTATGTGGAAGTACTCTTTATCAAGAGAGCTTCGCAGAGGCCACCATGACTAGATGAGTCTTAAGAAATTACCTTTTGTCTCCTGAGTCTGTCTTGGCATCAGCTGTTGGAGAAAGACAATCACTGAGCCACAACATGGAGAGACAAGGTGGAAAGAGACACAAGGGATTGTTAGTTAGAGTGGAACTGTGAGAACGGGAGAAGCGCCGATCACCTAAGACATTTGTGAAATCATTTCTTGGCTTTTATGCGAAATAGTAACTTTCCTTAAGATCCAAGGGCAAAGGTGTTCACATGTTCCGTTAACTGTTAATATCAGTAAGCTCTAACAATCCAGCCTTCTGGTGCATTTAACCTCTGGATTTAGCAGCCACAGATCCAAGAGATTCCAGGGTAGACCATAGGTCCTGACCACTGAAATACGTTTAATGCCCACACTCTTCTTAGTTTCAGGAGGTTAAAATTATCCTGTTCTGATATGAAGGCAAGTAATATTTAGAGAAGTGCTTCACACATTGTGATCCCCATAACCTTGGTGTTCTACAGTATATTAATTGGAGTTCTACCAGAGAGTTTAATTTTTAAAAATTAAATAAAAATATTAACTAAATTAACTTAAATTATGGAGGTAATCCATCTTCACAATATTAAATATTAAATTAATCCAAAAGTACTTATTCTATACCAAATAGGGGAGGAGGATATAGACTTAATTTTCTTTATTTTGCTCCCCAAATGTCCTTACCACCTGGGTATATTTCATATCCCAAGATCCCCTGCACCAACACTTATGAATTTCATCAATAGATTTCAGTCCAATGATATTCTATGGCTAAATTTTTTAAGAAACATAGATCTATATATTTAATGCTCATGGGCACGCGACATCATTAAAAATATTTGTTATTAATGCTGTTTACAAAATGCAACTGAAGTTCTCCTTCGATAAACATTTTTAAGATTTGCAAAGCACTTTCCACATTTTATTTGAACCTCATAACAGCTCTGGGACATAAGCACAATGATGATCTCCATTTTACAGATGAGCAAAGTGAGGGAAATGGAAATGAAGTGACTTGCCCAGGGTCACACAGCTAGCATGTATATGAGGCTGGATTGGAACCCAGGTCTTCCTAACACCAGGCCCAGCACTCTATCCACTGTCCCAGCAAACCACCTTCTTCATTCAGGCATGGAAGTGACCCTGGATTTTGGAAGGTTGGAGGTAGGTCATGGCAATGGAGCAGTAGCTCCA
>CM053597.1:53171364-53187030 GCA_028646575.1 Pseudocheirus occidentalis
CCTGTTCCCACCCTGGAACTGGCCTGGTCCACCATTATCTATGGTCTCCAGGTAGCCTCGAGTAACTTCTACCCTTAATCACTCATTACTGAAGTCTGACCTCATCTTGACTCCTGAAGACCCTCCCCAATCTCCTCCTCTGGACCACCCCTAGATTCCTCCCACAACCTTTCTGTATATAGAATCCCATCTTCCCTCCATGTGCTGTGAGAGCGCCATGGGATAGCTTAGCACAGACTTACTCTGTGTGAGAGCGCCTTAGAATGCCCTAGCACACAGACTTGCTCTGTGAGAGCACCGGGAAATGGCCTAGCACCCCATATGGTGAACTTGAACTTTCAATAAACTTTACATTTTCTTTGGCTGAGAAGACTTGAGTGGAATTCTTTCCGCAGGACCCGGCATGTTGGTATTTTGGGGTCTCAGGCAGCCCTAACCCTCTTTGGGCACCCTCTTCATTTTTATGGTAGGTCATGAGCCTTAAGTTGTGGCTCTGCCCAAGTTTTTAGTCCCCTTTTGTTCCAATAGTGATTCTTTGAGGTACAGGCTCTGGGAAAGTAAATCTTCAGGTAAGTAAACTTGAAGGTTTACCTTCCCAGATCCTGTACCTCAAAGAATCAAGGAGAGCTCAAAAAGGGGGGAGTCCCAGAGCCTACACCTCATCAGTAGATTTGGAGAGGGCAGTTGCAATTGAATAGTGAGGCAGGAAACTAGATGGCAGAGGGCTTAAAAGAGGAGGGGAAACCGAGGCAAGGAGTGCCCGGCTTTCTCAAGTTTAGCAGCGAAGGGGATGACAGGATGGTGGCTAGCTTTGGGACAGAGCAGCAAGGGGGGATTTTCTAATGAGTGGGGAAACAGGCATGTTGGGAGGCAGCAGGGAAGGAACCAGCACATAAGGAGAAATTAAAGATCAAAGAATGGATATGGTGGTAGAGGCAAGGTGATGGAGAAGTCAGAAGCACATGGCTTTAGGAGCACATTACATGTGTTTGCCTTTGCAAGGAGAAGTTCAGTGACTTGCCCAGGGTCACAAAGTCAGAGCCAGGACTTAAATTTAGGCTCTCTACTCACTTCACCTTGCTGCCTCTCAAGAATTTAATATTTATCAACTATTCCCCAAACTATCATGATGAGCTTCCAGGAGTACATGAACAGAAGGCTGGAAATCCCTCATCTAGTTCAGTCTTCTCATTTTGCAGATGAGGAAACCGAGGGCCGGTCCAAGGTCAGGTTTCTTTATTCAGTCACAAATCAAAAAGCAGAGGCAAGATCTGAACTCAGATCCTCTTATTCTATTTCCTATTCTCCTTCCACTGAAACATCCCCTTACATCTCATGGTCTCTAGTGCCCTGTTGCATATCATGCTATGGAAGCGCATCATTTATGCAAGAAGGTTATTGTTGCTATCTACAAATGACTATTTAATTAAGGGGAAAAGAATGAAAGAAAGTAATGTTTGTGTGAGTCAATTATTTCCTTCACATTAATGTTAATTAAGCAAGTCTTTCCCCTTTCAAAGCCCCGGTTTGTGGGTGTCATTGCCTGTGGGTGTCAAAAACCAATCAAGATTGGCTGATATCGTTTGCATTTTTAGCAGCCTCTTATTGTTGTGCACTATTACCTTGTTTGGAATCAGCTTTTACTAGAGTTAGTTGTCTCAGGGGATTCATAGGAAGATATATGGCGGTAAATTGTTGTTTAGAACCCTGCCCCACTGGAGTTTCCCAGATCCTTGCAGGTAGAAATGAAACCAACCAGAGACCACCAAAGAAAATTGTTCTTTTTCAGCAGGTGCTCTTTGAAGGCTAGGATCGCCTTTGCTTCCTAGTGATTACGTAGTTTGGCTATGATAGGTGATGGTTATACTATAAAGTTTCCTCTTTACATGAAGCAGATGACTAATTTTTAACACGTTAATTCCTGAACAGTATAGTCCCGGGTTGGGGAGCTTGTGGCCTCAAGACACCCTCTAGGTACTCACAGAACAAATGTATTTGGATTCATTCAAATGACCACACTTGAGGACCTCTAGGACTACATGAGGCCTTGAGGCCACAGATTCCCCACCCCTGATAGTCAGTGAACAAACATTTATTAAGAGCTTGTTATATGCCAGAAACTGTGCTAAGTATAATGTAAATATGTAAACTAACGCAAAAATATGGTCTCTGCCTTCTGGGAGCCCATGTTCTAATGGAAAAGACTATATGAAAATAGAGTGTAAATGGATAGAAAGTTTACTCAGAAAAAGTCCTCAGATTATTCCAAACTTGTTTGAAACAAGAAATAATGTGGCTTATATTTTCACCAGGACATTTCAACTTTTATCTGACAATTAAATTATTTCCTCTCCAGTGCTGTCAGAAAGTGAATTTCCTTTGACTTCAGTCTATAGGGAACTTACTATTGACCAAATTTTATTTACTTCCATTTCCCCATTTAAATTCTGCCAAAACTAAAGTTACCCATCTTACAGTTTTAGAAGGAGATATAATCGGGCTCAAACAAGTATGAGGGGAGCTGCAAATAAAACGAGGACATTAGTCAGTCAGTCTCTAATACGTATTTGTTATGTTCTGCTATATACCAGGTATCATGCTAAGCACTGGGGAGAAAAAATAAAAAGTCATATACAAATAGGATATGTACTGGAGAAATTGTAGATAATGAATAGAGGGAAGATACTAGCAAAGGGAAAAAACTAGAAGCAGGGAGACCACTTGCAAGACTCCTATATTTATAGTGTGTGAGGAGCAGTGAGGACCTACATTATGGCGGTGTCCCTGTCATTGGGTTGAATAGGACACTGCTGCCACCTAGCTGCCTAGGATATCTGTGCCTATAGCAAGAAAATGCTCATCACATTCTAAGCTAGCTAAAATTCATGGGTATTTCTTCATTTATAAGTGTAACCTTTGATTACTTACCTCTGTACTTTCTTTAACCATATATAATGTTTGGCATATGCAATTGAGAGCCATCATGGAGCTTGATTGGAGCCAGAGGAACCTGGATTCAAATACCACCTCTGTGACTTAATCTGTTGCCTCTTACTATTTCTGGATCTCAGGTTCCTCATTTGTAAAACAAGTGGATTGGGTTAGACAGCCTCTGAGACCCCTTTCAGTTCTAAACCTATGTTTCTATTCTGCAAAGAAATAATGTATGTAAAGCTTAAAGTCCTCTACAAAAACAAGCTGTAATTGTTATTGTATAAAAATGGAATAGAATACATTGGTTAAAACAAACAAACTGGTTTTGTGATGCTCATCTTTTATCACAACTTTGGTTGTTGAGTTTGAAACATTTCAATTTGTCCAATGCAAGTGTTATGCATTGGGAGATAAAGGTGGACCTTTTCTACTTTGTGAGGTCCAAGTTGAATGGCAAAGTGTTTCCTTAATAGAATCTTCAACCATTGTGGCACGAATTGTCAATGAGTGGGTAAAGTACATTGTTTGAAGGGACCAATTAAGTGTTTTATGGTCTCCACCAAAGTTTCAGATTCAGAGCTGAGTAAGTCTCTAGAAACAGTCAGACTACAGCACAGGTAAATACCCAAAACCATTCAGGAGACTATTGGTCTCACAGATGAAGCTTGAATCTCTGAAGTGTTTATAGTCTTTTGGTCATACTCAAACCCTCAGATAATGTGTTCTCTAGCAAAAGAATAAGAACCATAAATCAAATAGCAAAACTTTTAATCAGCATAGAAGTAAATAACAAAGGGAAACTATCCCCAAAGGGATACAATCTCTCGCCCAGGGAGAAATGTTCTTCGATAAGTTTTGTTCTGAGGGACACTTTTCATAACCAGAACACTTCTCATGGTACCATATCCAGTCTTGGTTCCATTTCTCTTCCAGACTGTTCTCATAACTGCTGGTCCTTCTCTGCCCTTAAAGCACTAATTTGTTCTTTTTCTTTTGTGAGATTGCCTCTCAGGCTACTCAAAACATGTTAATCTCACATCCATACTAGGACAGCCCAGAAAAGGGCCTCTCAAAACAAGATGTCTCCTCCTCCTCCTCCTCCTCCTCCTCCTCCTCCTCCTCCTCCTCACAACTTTATGCCTCATTGGTGGGAATTCCCCTAGACAGACTTGGTATGTAGGTTAGCAGGAATAAATTCCTTTTAACTCTCATCATGTCCCTCATTCAAAGCATCATTTTACCCTGCTATTCCCCAAAGCTGTCTCAGTATTTCTCTTCTCCTTTCATTGCCAAACTCCTATAGAAGGCTCTCTATATGTCTTGCCTTTACTTACTCATGAAGACTCCTCAGCCCCTTGCAGTCCCACTTCTAATTCCACCACTTAACTGAAACTTTCTTTTTGAAGTTACTAACAATCTCTTAATTGCTAAATCCAATGACTCCCCCCCACAGTTCTCATCCTTTACTTCTCAATAATGTTTGACATAATTGAGCCCCATTCTCCTAAATGTGCTTTCCTCTCTGAGTTTTCATTTTGCTTTTCTGTCCAGTTTCTCCTCTTATACATCTGACATAATCAGTCTCCTTCGTCTCACCCTCATGTGTGAGTGCTACCTTAGTGCTCTGGCCTGGGTCGTCTTTCCTTCTGTCCCCTTTCTTTTATGAAGACCATGTCAGCTCCCATCGGTTCAAGTATCTCCTCTGCAGATGATTCTCAGTCTACCCCTCATTTCTTTCCTCAGTCTGGACATACCCACCTAGATGTTCTTGGAGTGGACTTTATTGTATTCATCCTGAAACCTATTCCTCTTTCTAAATTCTCTTTTTATGTTGAGGGACACATGGGTCTGTGATCTCAGAGTTCTCCATACTTCACTCTCCCACCCCTAATATCCAGTTTCCAAGTCTTATAAATTCTACCTCCACAAAATCTCTCGTTTCAGTTCCCTTCTTTCCACCTACATAGTGCCTATCTTGTTTTAGGCCCCGATCACCTCATTTCTGGACTATCTCCTCATTGGTCTCCATGGTTCTAGACTTGCCCCCTTTCTGATCTGTCCTCCATACAACTGTCAAATTGACATTACTAAAGTATAGATATGATTCTCCTCAAGCAACTCTTGATAGCTCCCTCTTTACTATAAGAAAGAATGAGCACTGGCCCTGGAGTCAGGAGGACCTGAGTTTAAATCCAGCCTCAGACACTTAACACTTACTAGCAGTGTGACCTTGGGCAAGTCACTTAACCCCAATTGCCCCTCCAAAAAAAAAGTCATCTAAAGCCCTTCGATATCTAGTTCCAACCTACCTTTTGACATTTAATATTCCTTATTCTCCTTCACACATTCTACATTCCAGTATATTCTCTGTGCTTGACTTTACGTCTCCCAACTTTGTGTCTTTACATAGGCTGTCCTCTATGCCCAAAATGTACTTGTCACCTCTACCTTAATAAATCCATAGCATCCATTCAAGATTGAGTTTAAGGCCTCCTGCAGGAAGACTCTCAAGAATTCCCAGTTGCTAGCACATTCCCTTCTCCTTCTCTCCTCCCCTCCCCACCCCCAGCACCCTCTCCCTCATCCCAATTATTTTGTGTTTTCTTTGTGTGTGTGCTATATTTGTTTATCTGCCTACGTGTTGTTTCCTTCCAGTAGAATCTAAGTTACTTGAAGGCAAGGATTATATCATTGATCCTTACCTAATATTTATTGAATTGAGCCTTGGGTGAGGAAAATTAACTGTAGCTTCAAAAAGCCTCAACGAGGCACTTAGCAATACTGGAAAGGGCAGGGAAAGGCAGGACAGGACAGGGCTGGTGACCTTTGGCCCCCATTCTTGCACTTATACTCCGGTTACTCTCCTCCTTCCACTTTCTCTGCGGCAAAACTTTTTCAGTCCCTGCAAATCATACTTAGTACACAAGAATATTTCTGTAGTTATACATCAAAATCCCAAGACACAGAAAAATCCATCACAGAGAATCTGTGTAAATACATTATATCCCACATTTGGGTGACAAAGTACGCTTTAAATACACTCTATATAATAGTGGACCATGTTGGACAGTTTGTAAAACGATTTCATCTGTCGCCCTTAGAGCACCTTATGTCAGCCTAGTTACAAAGCCAGTTATCCTGAAGTGAACTGCTGTCAGTTCTGTCCCCTCAGTATCCCTACCCTGGGCCCCTGGCTAGCCCAGACTGACTGACCATCCATCACTGTCTCCACACCCTGATGAGTCAGATCCTCTGGGACCTCCACTGATGGAGCAGTAAGCAAGAAGGGCTTGGCTCAGAATTGAGCCTTCCCATCTCTCTGGATGTAAGAACACCTAATCTTTTGTTATGATATGACTTTTCAGTCCTATAAAGAAGAATTGTGGCTTTTCAGTGACTTGTGGGCAGTCTCCTTATTACACAATTTTTTTTTTCCTTTCTAATGCCTACATTTTGTGGTCAAATTCTAGTCTGTGCCTTTAGAAATAAAAATCCTGGTATGAATTCATGGTTTGTAGACTTGCAGAGCAGCTGTTTCTTATGCCTTTCTGTTACTCTGACTATATCAATTCACCATTATAAACTCCTTAAATCCAGGGGTTGTTTCTTCTTCTCCTTTGTGTGCTTAGCACCTCCCACAGTGCCTCATAATCAATTATAGACCCTAAATAGCTATTTGATGATAATGGACAGAAAATATTAAAGTTCATAAGATTCTTGCAATCTTTCAGGCTGTTGGTAACCTCAAAAAACCATGTCTGTTTTCCCTATTTGGTGCTTAAATTCCAAATTAAATTTCTTTATTTGCCACAAGTAATCTCAGGACCTCCTGCTTGGATAGCTCTCTCAAGCAGGTTCAATTGTCCTTTGAGAATGTTGGACTGGATCTTTATTTTCTATATTCTTTCTTCCCACGAAAAGTTATTTTTAGCAGGTAATTAGCCCTCACAACTCCTGGTCTCTACTTGAAGGGGGGTTTTGAGCAGTAGGTTTCAGGCGGGAGGGGAGGTTATTTGTCTTTAATTGCTTGCTTGCTTAATGAAGAGTGTGTTTCATTGTGCTTGGGCCCCCAGCTCTTAAAAACTTAGGACAATTCTTTAAAATCTAATGACTCTGCAAAGGGACCATAAAGTAATGAGGAAGGAGGCTTGTGGGTGTCAGAATTCATACTTAGTAGTCACAGCACATGCATTTTTAGGAACAAAGGAAGCTTCAGAGGCTATTGGTTATAGTGGTGGTGGGAGGGGGGAAATGAAGGTTGGTTCTTTAAATAAAAAAAAGATTTGAAAATGAATAGGAACTGGAGCCTTAATTGTAAGCAAATGAAAGAAAGCCAGTGAGAAGATACAAAAGGCAGAAATCTTCAGGAAGAATTGGGGAGTAGAGACTGGGAAACTGCCATAATGCAAACAATGGTACCTCTCTTTCCAAGTTGTAAGGTGTATAAATTTTAATGATTACAAACTTCTTTCTGAAATAAAGGCCTATCGTTTTATCACTAGACTTGTGGTGAAATTTATGGCTCTGAGTCACAAAATGCTGTTGTCTCTAAAGCATTAATGATCACCCACGGGGCAATGGAGAGAGACCCATGGCTGGTATGAGAAGGCTGCAAAAGGTTACAAGTAAGGATTATAAGGAGATAAAAGTCGTGCAAAGTACCTTATCAAAGGAATGTATAAATGATAAAGAAGGGCTGGTCAAATGGGGAAGACAAAGGTAACTGGTAGACTGTCTGCTGATTCCCATCCTTAGCTATTTGGAAGACAATGTAGGTTGAAAAAATTATTTGAAATTCAAGAGATACTTATTAAATACCTTCAATGTGCAAAACACTCCAGGGATAAAAACATGGTTCTTTAATTTTGGATTTCAATTCCCTGTTTACCATTTTTGCTCTGTCCTTTTCAAGTCGCAAGAATTTTTTTTAATAGAAGAGAGAAACATCAATCATTTCATAGCTTTTTTCCTAAATGGAATTGTTATGGTTAAGTCTTCAATTCAATTTCATTTAATTCAACTCAATTAACATTTATTAGGTGCTTATTGTGTACCAGGCATCATGCCAAAGACAAAAATGAAAACATTACCTGCCCCTAAAAACCAAGTAAAGAACATAAGCATGTATACAGATAAGTAAACAGACACCTTTAGCCTCTTTAGAGTTTCATCCCAATCTCTCTTTAATCAGTTTCTGTAGAAATTTGTGCCATAAGATCCTACCGATATTTTCTCTGATCTAGGGGACATGACACATGACCAGCTTTTCTTTATCACAAATTCTAAGATGAACTACTGCTGACTTTCCCCTTAGGTTCTCCCAATTTCTACTTCACCAGAAAGTTCTTCCCTGCTGGTCAGAACCAGGTGCAGAAAAATAGTTCTCCTTGTCACTTTGGTCACCTTTTAAAGAATGAAATGATCATTAAGGTAAATCAGAACATTTTCAGCTGTTATGCTTTTGGCAAAGCTAGCGCTCCAAGAAAGATGTGAAAATTTACACTTTATTATACCATCACTAATTTGTAGCCTCCATGCCAGGTTTGTCATGTTTCCCAAACTCCTTCTCTTTCTGCCAAGTGGTCTGTAGTGTACTCCCACGATGATACACCACACCAGTTTCTCTTGCTTAATCCTCACAAAAATGCACTGGCCCTGTCTCTCCTGTCTGCTTGTTAAGTTTTCTTTACATGATTTTATTTTTTTCTTATAAACCTCTGCTTCCCCTTTCATGAGTCCCATCCCACTAGATTTCAATGAGACCTATGACATTGAATTTTTTTCCTTATATTGTGATCTCTAGTTCACAGTGTTTATAACCTATATTTTGTGTATTTGTGTAGAGACATCTAAGATCATGCGTTTTATTGTTAGTTTCTTCCTCACTTCATCCTGTGAGTTACTAGTCCTCGCTACTGCGATTCTTCCAATCCTGTTCCTTTCACTCACTCTAGTCTATGGCTTCACAGAAAAGGTGACCAATATTGTAATTCCCCATTTCTTTGAAAAGGAAAGCTTTCTTGATCAGATTTTTTTAAAGGTCTCCTGATCAAATTTTTAAGACTCCAGGAAAAAATACTTTTGCTGTTAGTTTATTTCAGCCGTGTCCAACTCTTCATCATCCCATTTGGGATTTTCTTGGCAGAGACGCTGGAGAGGTTTGCCATTTACTTCTCCAGCTGATTTTACAGATGAGGAAACTGAGGCAAACAGGGATAAGTGACTTGCCCAGGATTACACAACTAGAATGTGTCTGAGGCCAGATTTGAATACAGGTCTTCCTGACTCCAGGGCCTTCACTCTATTCATTTCACCACTTTTGCTGCCCATTGTATTTTTACGGACCCTCATCAAGTGCTTTCCATACCTCAATGAGAGACCATCATTCTTAAATGTCATGCCATGGTTCAGAAATCCAAATTCTAATCTCAAATACTTACCTTCTTAGCCAGGTTCACTTCCTGAATCTGTCTTCCTTTTCAGATGCGATGAAAACTTGACCTTTGCCTCAAGACTTTAGACCTTCAGCTTCTTGTCCAAAATTTCATAATCCCCTGTTGTGGCAAGAGAAATATCCTAACCTCCCACTCCCATGAAAGTTACACTGATTTTTCCTATAAACATAGTTAAAAACCACTCTTGAGGTTTATTTGGCTCAGGTATCCAAAGGCTCAGGCTGTTGATATCACTTCCTAGATTGCAAATTACAAAATAGCCACAAGGAATCCCAGGTACACCCTGATGCAACTTGGCTGGAGGGCCAAAACAGGCAGCTCAGTTGAGATGTTTCTGGATATTCTCAATGCCTATGCTCACTGGATAACCTTCTGCTATGGCTAAGTAAATCTCATCTGCTAACTGTTGAATGCCCCATGAGAATTTCATTTCATTATGATATCCAACATAAACTCCCAGAGAACAGGCCTGAGTCAGGTCCAGCCCAGGGTATCTGTGGTCAATGGGTTTGTGGCGCAGCTGTCAGCCTAGATACCATAAGTCCTCCTATTTGGGTTGTAAGGTTGGAGGTGGGGGCAGTGTAGGAAGAACTACTACTGTTCTGGAACAAATCAGAATTCAACAGCCTATCTATGGATCAAAATTCAACTTTGATGAGCTTCTTCAATTCTTCAAATGATTATTTAATTCTTGCCCCACCTTGGTTCCTGTGGCAAAAAATTCACCACTTTAGAGAGCCTGTTCTGATGATGAGGCTCTCCGAACCTAGACTGCTCATTAGATGACAAACACAAAACTCACCACTAGACCTGCACTTTAAAGTTTCCCTTTGTTTGATAACATCAGGGTCCTGGGACTTCTGGCTCAGGTACTTTAGGGACTAGGGGAGGGCTCAGAGGATGTCAAGGATGCTTTGTTTCCCCCTGTTCCTTTGTCATTATCGATGCCTAACAACCCAGGCAGTCTGCTGCACAGTCTGACATACAAAACACCTTCAGGGACTCACATAACATAGGGAAAGTCAACCCGGAGCTATAGTGCTTTGTCACAGAGATCACTAGGTTCCCGCTCTTCCTTTTCTCTCATCTCCCTCCTCCCTTCACCCTCCAAGTTCTGCTAATATCAGTTAATAGGCCAGCCTAACATTTACTCAGAGGCTGACATTTTCTCTTTTATATTTTGCCTTTAGAGCTACTGTCTTCCTGTCCCATAGATCACTTCCTCTGTCTTTGATTATGTCAGCAGGTAGAAATTTCCAGAGAGCTTAGACTTCATTGACATGGTCTTCAGAGTCCAAGGCCTCCTCCATACCATATTAAAGCATCAGATTTTAATAAAGCATAGGACTTTAATGGAGGCTGGTATGATTCAGTATTATTAAAAGTGAGATTCGCCTGTCACCTCACAAATGGGGCCCCGGAAAGAGACTCTGGGTTTGAGGCATTCTGTGGGTTAGCATACTTTCAAAACCATAGTTCATAAGCCCTCACCACTGTATTTGTTTTAACTAAACCAATAAGAAAGAACATCATTTCAAAGCAACTGGTGTTTAGTGAGACAACTCTGTAAATTACATAACCAACAGATTCCCTTCCAAATGAACATGTGCACACTTTCTCATAGATGACTATAGGGCCAATGAGGAGAAGGCACATGCAGAAAGGACATGTATAAAGGAGTACATGTGCCAGGAAAATATATGACCTGAATACACACACAGAGGGGATACATATAAGGATATCAATGGGCAGGGCAACTCAATCTACAACAGTGTAGACCCACAAATATGCCCCAATGTGGTTATTATACTGTGATCTGCTAAGTATTGTGTCCTCTCACCTTCCTGGTGTTATCTCCCCATGATGCATTGTGGAGAGCTCTATCTTTATGCCCCATCTTATCTCTGCTCTCCACTAGGGCTTACATTATTTCTATGGTGTCAGAATCTCTCTGCTGAGCATCTCTGCTGGGCCATCAATGTGGTATCCAGTCAGTCAGTAAAAATGGTCTCTGGTGCCATTTGTTGGTCTTCATTTATTCATCCTCCTTTGGGTCATCTACTAGGGATATACCTGCTGGCAAGCCTCTCCCTTGCCAGGGCATAGCACAAGGGATATAGCAGCTACATCTAGGCAGGCACTCAACAAAAGTCAACAGAAGCCTTTGGGCTAGGACTAAATTCATGTAGCAGAAACCACACTAGCATACCCAGGATGACTGCTAGCACAGGTTCTTAGATCTGCTTTACTAGGAAAGATAACTGTTTAAGAGGTCAAAAATCTTTTTAAATTACATTCACTAGTTCAGGGGGAAAGTCAGCATCCTGAACTTTAGAGAAAATACAAGCAGAGAAATAAAGACCAACAGACAGGGCTCTGACTGCCTGAATCAACTATTCACTTTACATACATCCCAGGACTGAGAGAACCTTTACATCTGAGCAGTTGGGGAGCTCTGAACATAAGGTCACTCAGAATCTCGACCAAGGAATCACAAGATCTTTCACATAAACAAGCCCCCCGAAGCAAAATACTGACTCGGAGTATATATACACTTCTCAGAGCCAAAAGGCATCACAACCCTAGTGACTTAGTGACTACTTAGAAATTAACAAAAGGTGTGAAAGCCTTCCTACAAGCAAGCCTCCCAGAAGCAAGCTTCCCTTAATAGGCTCCATGTGAGGCCTATTAATGGGTGGAGAAGATCTTACACCCACTGACATTGGAATTTATTACTGTTCTCCCTAGAGGTTCCTGGTACCAGGCAGCTCTCTGAATTGGTTGTGTTGCTGCTGCTGCTGTTACTGTCATTATTGTTGTTGAGTCACAACTCCATTTGGGGTTTTCTTGGCAGTGATACTGGAGTGGTTTGCCATTTTTCTTCTCCAGCTTGTTTTGTAGATGAGAAACTGAGGCAAACAGGATTTTTTTAAAATTAATTAATTAATTTTCTCGTTTACAGCATTCATTTCCATGAGATTTTGATGAGGCAAACAGGATTAAGTGACTTGCCCAGGGTCACACAGTTAGTAAGTGTCTGAGGCCAGATTTGAACTCAGAAAAATTAATTCTGCTGATTCCAGGGCCACTGTGTCCACTGTGTCACCTAGCTACCTTTAGCTATTGAATTAAGATGAGAAAATTCTGCTTAGTTTTTCTATCAGGCTGCCTCCCTTCAAACCAGTTGGAGGATTCTACCCAGCAAAACCAAAAAGAAGCTATGTGGGACAGGGGCAACCAGTTTCCTTCAGGCCCCTTAATGCTTGTAGCTGGCATGCAAATAAGCCTGATTGTAAGAATAAAAGAATTAGGTGCCAAGATTCCCAACTTTGTTCTGAATTCCTTCTTTTATTATGCACAATTTTGGTCAAGAAAATCACTTGTCTTTGTTTCCCTATACAATACTGAAAAGTTTAAGAATACTTTTCTCAAAGTATTGAATACTGAGAAGAGGCAAAAGACTACTGGACCAGATAAGGTACTGAGGTTCATCCCAACTCTAAATTCTATCATTTGTATTTATTTCAAATGACATTTTTATCTGCAGCCATTTTCTGGATAGTTTGATTTGTATGACACACATATGAACACAAACAAATAGGTTGGAAATTCCCAATTTATGTCCATTTGTCAGTGGAATGAGCAAGACTGACTTTGTTGGTTTGACAGAATCTCTAAGGTCCTATTCAATCACTATCATTCAACTCAATAGTCTATTGATAATTTTCTGTTCTTTACATCTTCTTAATTCTAATTTTGAATAAGCTGTTTACATGGAACTGGGGGCTATCAAGACAAAAAGTATGATTATTATTATTTAAATTGTGATCCAGGTGAGCAGCAATAGTATGCGAATGGGCTATTATATCCTCTTTTATTTTCCTATTGAGCATAGGATTAAATTATTTCGATTCTCTTTCAAAACCTTCTCACATGGGGTCTCAGTGCTAAATCATTCTTTCCTGGAAGTTCTGGGCAGTATATAGCCATCCTTTATGAAATACAGTTGATGTCTTGCCTTTATATATTAAGTGGTTGTAGTGGTTGGTTGTAAACAAGAAATACCTTCCTGTTTCCTCAGCAAAGACTAAGGGCCCTGGGGTTAGAGAATGAGATCAAAGTCATCTGAGTTGGTGGGAGGTAAGAGAACAATTAGGGAGAGAGAAATGAATTTAGCTCAGAAAAAAATGACCAGGAGAGAGAGACTTTTTGGGAAGCTGAGGAGTGGGAAGGCTCAACTTTGACCAAAAGTGGGAAAATACACACTTTTTGGAGAGTTAAGCAAAAAGATTCTGCTCTTAGGATCAATTGACCAGAAGTAACCAGGTAGACAATTGCCTCCTAAACCAACATCTGTATATATTCTAGGCACCTTTATTGACAAGTAGGTTGTATTAAATTCAAGAAACTCGTCTAGGGAGCGTGATCTTTGCCTACCTCCTCTCCCAACAAATCCATAATATTGTATTGGACAGACAACACAAATGGACACTGATTTGGGCTTGAGAAGAAGAGAGTAAACTGGCCTAGAGTAGGGAATGGTGTGTATTTTAAACACATTCTTCTGGTGGCTGTGAACCACATCATATCTCAATCTTTGAAGAATCAAAATGTCAGATTTCTCAAAGGATAATGGAAAGACATGTATTGGACATAAGTAGGCACAGCATAAAACCGATGACCGATAAACCACATACAAGAAGATGTAAAAGATATAATGAAAGAGATGTGGTGGGAAAAGAAGTGGGCTAATTATATGATGAGGGCTAGAGATAACAGATAGACAGATATACTGTGTCCTACATTAGTAGCCATTAAGAGACCTACATAGATGCTTCTAATACATTGAATAGACCTCCTAGGAAGGATTTTAGAGAGGATATTGTGAGGGATAATTTATAGTGAAGTTTCCCCATTCTGAAAAATCAAATCTAGAATGGCTTCAGTATTCACTAGGCCTAGGTTTAGGTCACCTGACCTTCAAGCAATCTGGGGTTTAGGGCAATGGAGGCCCTCCCCCAGAGCCACCTCAGGACAAGATATGCCAAATAAAATTAAGACTGCTTTCACTGGACACCCACATGTTTCTGGGTCCTTTGTCTCCCTCGCTTAGTTGTGCGCCAGCCTCCCTACCAATAAGAGTGAAGGACAGTTGGGGGGAGCGGGGTTGGGTTTCTGCATTAGAAGAGTATAGGGCTGGCTTCTACCTGTCGCTGTCTCCGGTGCCATGTGGGCGACAGGGGCAGAGTCCTTTCTCATGAGAAAGAATAAAGACCTTTTCTGACCTTAGATTCAGACTCTGAATTCGTTCATCTCACACAATATGGACAAAGTGATGAAAAGGCATGAACGCATTAAGATCTTGAGTTCACAATTACAGAGAGTATCACATTGATGAGATGCATCAGAGTAGTTGTTTCTGGTATTAAGTTGTTTACTGCCTTTGATCCCCTCCCCCACATAAGCCTCAACTTAATTTCTAGATCCCTTGACTACTGTCTTCTCATTCACTAACGAGCACAAATGAGAAAAGCCGCTAAATTGGACCAAGTATATGTAAGAATGTATATGCAGCAGGCAGTGCATTTCTGAAGGCAATGGGGGATCGCTACACAAAGCATTTGGGGGACATCAATATACTAAAGGCATGCAAAAAAATCTTGGGCCCTATTAACAACAATAAAAACTGAGAAAAATTAACTATTGATGGATATGTCCACTTTCCCGCCACAGAAGGGTAGGGGAAGACAAGGCACAAAGGAAAGCTGGAAAGGAGAGGAGGGGAAGAAGGCACCTGCTGAATATTGGAGAAGTCAGAGGTCTGAATGTGTACGGTCAGATAAAAAATGAGGCGTCTGAGAATTACAAAGGAAACCAATTATACTGAAATACAGTTAACAAGATATTTTTTAGAAGTTCATGGACTATGGGCTAAAACACCCTGCAGAATCTCCCCTATTTCTTGACAAACCTACTCCTTCAACATCTCCAATAAAACCACAGGAGTGCCCACCTGTGTCAGGGATCACAGGTATATCACCGCCCCTTCCAGTTCCCAGTCTCCCTACCCTTAGTATAACTCTTCATACAATAATTTAAAAAACATTAATAATGCTAAAATTTGATTATAACTTCATTTCTTTGCTTTTTGGAGGGGGGGGGGTGAAAGTAGGGCAATTGGCGTTAAGTGACTTCCCCAAGGTCACATGGCTAGTTTTGTGTTAAATGTCTGAGGCCAGATTTGAAATCAGGTTCTCCTGACTCCAGGGCCGGTGCT
>CM053597.1:53187530-53223733 GCA_028646575.1 Pseudocheirus occidentalis
AGGAAGAAAGGAAGGAAGGAAGGAAGGAAGGAAGGAAGGAAGGAAGGAAGGATGGATGGAAGGAAGAAAGGAAGGAAGGATGGAAGGAAGGAAGGCAGGAAGGAAGGATGGAAGAAAGGAAGGAAGGAAGGCAGGAAGGAAGGATGGAAGAAAGAAAGGAAGGAAGGAAGGAAGGAAGGAAGGAAGGAAGGAAGGAAGGAAGGAAGGAAGGAATCAAAGAATTTTTGTTGGAGGAGGTATGTAGGGTCTAAGCTGAGTCTTCAAGAATGCTCCAATAGATAAGAAAAAGAGAGGCACCACTGAAGCATCATTTGTGGAAAGTCAAAAATCAACTCACTAGGCTATAGCAACCCTACAAGAAGGTTCGAGTTTGGAGTAAAAGAACAGAGGACTCGACAGTTTATACACTGAGTATTACGAGCATAGGAAGCAATGTCCTAGGTACCATTGAGGAATTTCTTTTTTAAAAGAGAGATGTTACTGTTCCCGAACACAAGGAGCTTGAATTCCCTAAGCAACGTTCCTGGCTCCAAAATGGTTCAAAGGAAAAGTAATGCGAGCACAAATACGGTGAGATGGCGTCTCTGTGCTGACCACCCAAGCTTCACAGATACAGAAACTGTTAATGTCTTATTCTGCGCTATATTTTCACTTTCTGCCAGGAAGAAAAATAAATCTGATTTACTTTGGGAAGCCTGATTTCATTACCACTAAATTGTTTGCATATTGTTCTCTGATTTGCATCCTCGTGGAGCTGGGTGATCCCTGGATCACGGCCATCCATCTCTTTCTACCACTGCAGTGAAAAAACTGTTGGGTTATGCCAGTGTTTTTTTTCCTGCTGAGAGGAAAAGCCTGGCTCAGATTGCTGTTTGTTTGGTCAGTCTTTGTTGTGTGATATGTAAGTAAGTGTGCTTTCTCCAGAGCCTTACTTCTGCATTTACAAATACTAAATTTTGAAGGTGCATTTCCTTCCAGCTGCCTAAATGCTGAGCTAAGAGTTAAAACAAGTTAATGAATAGAGTTCTCAAACTGAGGAGTAGAGATTGTTTCAGGCAGATCATTAGCATCACAGAAGTGACCTCCCGGACTGGAGTCTTGCTTCAAGCTTATCATTAGGCATGCAGTTGAGCCCAGACTTCATCCCGAAGCTGAAGCAATACCCCCATTCAAATCTCCCACAGCCCTTAATTCATATTTCCAAAAGTAACAGCCTCTACTTTGCAAAACAATGGAAGGGCTTGTTCTCGGTTTAAAGAAAGATTCTTCATTCGGGATTTTGGAATATTGGGATATTCTGGGGAATGTCCAGAAGCGATCCTGCCAAGGGTTCAGCAAACAGTTGCATAACCCCCTCTTTTTATCTGGGGTGTTGACCCAGCTATTCATTCCGTGTTTGCCTTGGTGAGTTCAGCAAAGCCGGTTGCCATGGCAGCCGTAATCCATGAATAGAGCTGGCTCCATTGGTGGTCAGTTACAACACGCTTTGTCCTTTCAGTGTCCTGTAACTGACTGAATTAAGAGACAGAAAACAAGCGCCTTCAGTGAATATGACCTAATGAGAGGGGAGGCTTTCAGCTAATGGGAGCAAGCTGCCTGAAAGGGAACAGAAGGACCCTGCAAAAGCCTTGAGGCTCAGCCCAGGGCAGGGAAGTGTCGATCCCCACCGAGGTCCATCTCACAATGGACTTCTTAGTTGTTGGCCTTAATTATCTCAAGCCTCCAGGGGAGAGGGATTATCTTCTGTTTACTGTTCTGCTCTAAAAACTATGTAATTAGGTGAATTTGGGATTCATGAAGGAGAACAACTAGTAGCAAAAAAAAAAAAAAAAAATGGTGACTTCTCCCACTTGGCTCATAGGAACATCGATAGACTATGGAATGGACCCTAAGGCTTTAGTCCACCCCCTTCTTTTTACTAAGACTGTAGGATGGCGGGTTTTGCCTAGGATCTCATAGGTGGTAAGTGGCAAAGTCAGGATAGGACTGCAGCTCCTTCTCCAAATCCACAGTTCTTTCCTCTGCCCTAAACTATTAATTGTCAAGTCCTGGGCAGGGCTTGGGCCAAGGACCCTCCCTTTCCCCATTCCAAAATCAGTCACACTGGTGCTTAAAACATCAGATACACATCTGCAAGTGACCATTTATGTTACTTGATCCATTTTCCTAGCTGGGTTAAAAACTCATTCCCCAATTAATATTTATTGAGTTCATGGCACAGTACAAGTACACTTTTGACTTCTGGTGTAATTAAGGCCCGAAGTTCATTGGGCTACAGAAACAGGTCAATACACTCATATTGCTCCAACCCCCCCCCACCCCCCCCACCCCCACCCCCCATACACATTCCTAAAACCTAATCATACACAGTTTCTGTGAATTGCTTAGGCCAAAGCTAACTCCCTTGAAGGAAGCAAATGATTAATTTGATTTTTGGCTATGCCGACTGAAGGGATTTATTTCAATATGAAGGACATTCCTTTAATGTTACTCTACAGCCAGGTTTAAGTACCCAGGCTAAAGCTTGTGCCCATTACGGAAAGGGAGGAGAATGGAGTGAACTGGGCTGGATGGTTATTGGCCAAATTCAGAATCTCTGTAGAGGTAGTATGAAGAATTTGGGCCTTTCCAAATTCATTGCATAAACACAAAACCCTACCTCCCTCTCTGGCTGTGTTGACTATGCCTAGGAATTCATAGCTCTGGACTAGGATGAAGTCCCTGAGATTTCCACGTCAATCATTTTAGCAATCAGTCCAGACCCTCGGGGTCAGGTGGCAATGGCCAGTAGGAATCCCCCAACTTTATGACAAGTAGCTCACCACTTTTGCCTTGGAAGAGTGGGAGAGTGAAGAAGTGGGAAGGAGAAGAAGGAATTTTTTAGTTAAACTATCAAGAACTCGGGACAAGGAACCAGAAGGCACTCATTTGTCCTCAGGGTGCATGGTGACATCATATTCCAGAATTTTGCCATCAGTGCTCTCTGCTCTGTATGTCTCCTTTCTCAACTTCTCCTACTCATCATGAGACAGCTGGGTGGTGCAGTGGATGGAGCACCAGGCTGGAATCAGGAAGACCTCTGCTCAAATCCAACCTTGGAAACTTCTTAGCTTAACTTCACTTCTGCCTGCCTGAGTTTCCTCAACTGTAAAAAAAAAAAACAAAAAAACAACTATTACCTACTTCATAGCGTCATTGTAAGGATCAAATGATATATTTGTATGGCGCTTAGCACAGGGCCTGCCACACTGTAAGCGTGGCCTATCACAGACAATGAGTTTCCAACTTGCCAGAGGACAGAAATGAAGGAGAGCCCACTACAGCAAAAACCTTGAGTGTGGAATGAAGATGGATGGGGAAGTGATTTGTCCACATCTTATGCTCCTCGGTTATTATTCATCTCTTAAGTAATTTCATCATAGGTGCCTTGAATCCTAAAGTCACAAATTCATAGAGCTGAAGCAGGGATTCTTAACTTGGGGCCTGCAGACCCCTGGAGGTCTCTTGATAAATTTCAAAGGGTTTGTTGATTTTTAAAATATTTTGATAACTATTTCAAGGTAATCAGTTTCCTTTGTAATCTTATATATTTTATTTTACACATTTAAAAACAATATACTGAAAAGTCTGTAGCCTTCACCAAACTATGGACAAAAGTGTCCATGATACACACAAAAAAAGAATCCCCTGGTTTAGGGTCATAAGAGACAACAAAGATCAATTAGTCCAAACTCCTCATCTAACAGATTAGGAAACTGAGTCCTAGGCAGGAGAAATAGCTTGTCAAAGATGGTCACATCACTAGTGTAGAGGGGAACAGGGATTTGAATGCAAGTCCTTTGACTCCTGAGTCATTCTTTCCACTATACTTCTACTAGAACTTCCCCAAGCCTATCTGGAAGGCCTCTTCTCAGATTCCAAAAAAATAGGACATCATCCCTACCCCATTCTTCTATTCTCTGGCTCCCCTTGGATTCATGTCTGAAAGAGCACCTTATGGCTTCTCTTTGGGGTGATACTTCTGAAGGGAGAAGTATTATTTTTTATAGCACTTCAGAGTTGGGATCATAAAACTTGCCAGAACTTTAGTGCCAACCCTAGTTCCAACAGACTAGAACCCCACCCCATCTTACACAATTTAAATTCTATTCTCATCAGTTCCAGTGGTTTGCTTGAATTATTTTGCTGTACTGGAATTTCCCTTCACTAAACATAGCCTGAAAAAAGAGGGTCATTGGTCAAACCCTAGAAATTTTTTTGGTTTATGATATGATTTGCACTCAAAAGCACTGCTCCCCACCCTTACCCCTCAGCCACCACTTTCTAGAATCACCACTCACTCAGTGGCACTTTCTCCACTATGAATCAGTAGAATGAACGCCTCCTACCTACATCATCTTACTCATAGGATTCAGTGCCTAGTCACTAACTCCTTCCTCTCCTATTCTTCCAGAAGAAAAAGGATCAGCAACTTGGCATGTCATTTTTGGAAGGGTCCCCAATCCTTCTGCTACTGAGATTTCGGTTCTAAGATTTTCCACAGACCCCTCACTATCCTATGACCACACACAAAAATCTGTAAGGCTCATGATTGGGATGTTGAGATATCTTCCTACGTACAACCCCTAGCTACGCCCACAAAACCTCCAAGGGACACTCTCACCTTCATTAAATCTTCATTTCTGAGGGTGCCAAGTTTTTAATTACAGAACATGAGTCTAGAGAGCTATCAATGTTCATTTCCTTCTTGGTTGTGGGTACTCAGGCTTGGCAGTCACAAGGGCTACATTTGTATGTTGGTGAGAGCCTTAGAGCCACACCTAATTGGCTTTTATATATTTACATGTGATTTTAATCAAAAATAGATGTATACAACCAGACAACTTGCCTGGGCTTGCTTCCTACAGCACCCAGAACAGTGCCACACTCATGCAAACGCTTAGTATTCTCTGAGGATCATCTTCCTTTCCTAATCTAGAAACATTTATTGTCTTACATCACCAACCATGAAAACTCTCCGTCACCCTGTTTCTTGCTTTCATGACAAGGCCAAAGAGAAAAGTCCACATTGTATAATTTTGTTGGTTCCTCCTTCAGCCCTCTCAGGGTCCCCATTTTAACTACATATTCAATTCCGTTATGGCACTCTCTTTAGCCAGGGCCATAAGGACCAGTAACATATTTAGAGCCTTATTCATATCAATGGGCCTCACCAAATCACAGGCCAAGGAATTCCTGGGGAGATGAATACCACTGCAGATCTTGCTCTCAACATGAAGCTGCAGGGACTGGGTTTATTAAATTTCCCTTCAAAGAGAAAACACTGGCAGACGGGTGTCATTAAAAATAAAGCAAAGGGAAAAGCCATAACCTTGAATATGGTGCTTCTCTCCATTAACTCCCAACCAAATACCATGAAAATGGCCAGCAGAAACTTCGAGCCCAGAGCCCTATCAATTACCTTAATCTCAACCCAGGGAGGGGTAACACAAACCATCCTACTTAAGTACTTCCAAACATTGCCATAGGAAAGAAGGCCTACCTAACTCCACAAACTCCACTCCAGGTCAGGACAAATTACATTATACATGAGTAACATTAAAACATAAAAGACATACCCTCCAGTGAAAACCTTGCATAACTTTTCCAGGGTAAGCAGAATTAATCACGAGGAATAATTACCATCCCAAGCCAGGATATTTATGATGCTGCAGAAATTCCACTTAAACTTAGTGGTCCATAATTTTTTAAATGAGAAAGAGACAGGGAAGGAGAAAGCCAATCAAGTTTTATGGTAAAAAGAAAAAAAAAATCTTACATTTCCTTCCAACTTCTCCCAAAACACAGATGGGGTAACATTTGACTGAAATGGGGAGATACTAAGAGAAATGGTGACCTGGGCTCCCCATAGCTTCTGTCCCTCCTCCAAATCCCATTTTCACCACCAGGCAGCTTCATAGCTGACATCTGCTTGGAATGATGAAGACAGAAGTAGCCTGGAAGTCAAGAAGCCTGAACAAAAGCCAGGGCTTTTTATTTCAGGTTCTGTTCAGAACTAGTGGTGTGACCTTAGACAGTTCTAAGCCTTAGTTTCTCTGTTTATACAATGAACTGGAACAGACGATATCTAAGATTCCTTTCTAGGTAAAATATTCTATGCTCTCTAGCCTAGAGTAACATAACTCCATTAGTTTTAGGACCATATCTATAGAAGACTTCTTTGACCAGGAGTCTGGGGAATAAAGTATCCATGAACGTGAATGGGGAAAAAATTACTTCCAACTGAAATTTAGCATTTCCTTCACTTACTTAAAAACATTTTTTGGAGATAGGTCCCATAGGCTTCATCAAATTGTCAGAGGGCACCAAAAAAGTTAAAAACGCCTGTTCTAAAGCTATCTCCAGAGTGGTCAGATGACATTTACTAAGTATGGCTACGTCTCCATGTTATATCAAAGTTGTGGAAGGAAATAAAGGAAAGTATTCTTTTTAATATACTCCATTTTAAATTATTAATGAGTTGATTAAATAATTAATTAAGTTAAATTATGAATGAGAATTAATGAAGCCATTTTTCCGCTGAGGATTTTATGACTCCCCTTTAGAACCACCACCTAATCACTGTGCCAAGACAGAGAACAGGCACAATTTGGCCAGTTTTTCCACTCCAAAGTAGCTTCCTGAAGAGGCCCGTTTGGGAAAGAGGTTGAAACTATTGGCTAAAATAAGGTTTATTCTAAATAAGGGATGGGTTTATCTCCCCATGTTCCCACATTTCCACATGTAACTAAGAGTTGACCGCATTGTCATATAATGTATATTTGACAACCATGTTGTATTAATTACTGTGCAAAATTACTGAAAGACTTGGTCCTTGGCCTCCTGGAAAAGACCTTATTTCACTAAGGAAACCACTAACATTTCTGTCAAGTTCTGTCTTGCAGGGGAAGGTATAATTGTCTAGCTATTTCTGACTAGTGAAAAGTCATTAGAGCTTGGCTTCCATTTTGAAATCTAGAAGGTGTGCCTGGAAGGAGCATTCTAGCATTAGAGAGGTGCAGGAAAGGGAAGCAAAATGTGTAGCTGGCCAGAAGATTGACCTGCAGAAGAAATATAACACGCTTATAAGCCCAAAAGGAAGATCAGACTTAACTAGTCTTCTCCCTAAAAGCAGTGGTTTTCAATCTTCTTATTTATACCCCTTCTTCCTTCCTCTTCAACTCATAATGCTCAGAATGAAACAAGTGACAATCCTCATCTCGTAGGGCCAAAGTTAGATAGTGGTTGGGAGTCAGAAGATTGTAGGTACAAATCCTGGCCTTCCCACTTATTACCAGTATGATCTCAGATGCATTGTTTTACTTCAATGGGCATAGTCTCCTGCTAAGGAAGTCAGACTAAATGACTCCTCAAATTCCTTCCAATTCTCCACCTTCTTTTTATTGTTGTCTTGGAAATACTCCCAAAGTTTTGGACTTGATACGGGGGCGTCAAGAAAATATTGGCCTCTCAGAAGTCTCAGAAGAGTGCTGGCATTCGGACCAAAGTAATTTGCTGGTAATTTGGGCAGTTAAGAGATTGGCACAGGAGGCTTATGACCTAACCAGGATGCCTCTCTAATGAACCCTAGAGTCTGGCTGTAGTAGAGATAATCTTGAACAAACAAACAAACAAACAAATGGAAACCCAGGCATACTGAATGCGTTTCATATATGCGAATGACAAACTCCTCATGAAACTATCACTAGGATAGTCCTTAGATGGCCTGGCAGTCTGGAAGCCAGCATTTTACATAACTGTCTAATTAACCAAACCCTGGATCTAAGCACATATCTTTGTTGTATGTAATTCCTTAGCTCTGGCTCTGCCACAAAGTTCAAACTGGGACAGCACTTCATACACCACTTAACCCATTTCCTCTTCTACTGCAGGGATGCTGAGCTTTGTCATAGGAGATATTAGTAACTCCCTCAAGGTTGCAGCTAGTAAGTGGTAGAAGAGGGATCCAAACTCAGAGCCTCTAATTGCAAAATCAAATCTCTTCCCACTACACCAAGATCACTCAGCTTTCTCAAATACGTGGAATTGTCTCTCCCTTTGGTTGTAAGGGTATGTCTTAGAGGCCTTGTTTGTCCAGCTACAGCCTGAGAAAAAGGGCCTCCCATCCTAGGATCACAATTCATTTTCATTCCTTTCATTGGTAAGTTTATCATACTAGTACAGTTAATACTCTAATCTTGTGGATAATCTTTGGTCCACCTACAGGCACAGTGACAATTATTTCAGTCCTAAATACCTTCCTGGACCTATTCTCTTTTCTGATCAGAGCAAGTATCGGAATTCCCAGGGGTAGCCTTGTCTAGACAGTTCTGGCATTCACTATCCACACTCTGCTATAATTCGTAAAATCAATTATGTATTTCTTTTAATACATCTGTATCTGATACAATTTTCTCATGTAGTTGTAGCTGAGTTGTTTCAGTCATGTTGGACTCTCCATGATCCCATTTCAGAGATACTGGAATGGTTTACCATTTCCTTTTACAGGTGAAGAAACTGAGGCAAACAGGGTTAAGTGACTTGGCCAGGGTCACACAACTAACACAGATCTGAGGATGGATTTGAACTCAGATCTTCCTGACTCCAGGGCCAACACTATCCATTGAGCCACCAAGCTCCCTTCTCATACTGATGAAGAAACAGACTAGAAAGGGTGACTTCGCCAGTGTCACACAGGAAGGTATAATCAGAGCCAAAACTCAAACCTTATAAATTTTTTATAAAGCAACATGTGTATGTGTGTACACACACACACACACACACACATACACACACATATATGTATATATATATACACATATATACATATTTCATTCACAAAGTAAAGATCTAGCAGGAAAAAGTGTAATTAATATATTGATGACTTAATCTCCTGTTTATATTTCTTTGGGCAGTTATAATAGTTTTTTTTAACTAAATACTCTTGACTTGACTAGAGATGTAACTATGGCATCAAGGATAACATATGTGAACTTCATAAGTGAATTTCTAAGTCTTGCATTCCATTAACACTATCCCCTTATTAGATTTTGAGGTCCTCAGTAGCAAAGGACTGGGTTAGGGGTATACCCAGTGCTTAACACAGTGCCTGGTGCATAGTAGGTGCTTACTAAATGTTTATTAGCTTACTGGCATGATAACAGTTTTAATCAGAGTTCAGGACATCAGAAAATACTTAATTTTTAGAGACGGAAAGGCCATTTAGCTTTGTGACTACATTGCTGTCTTCATTTTTATGGATTATAAAAATTGTAGTGCTAGAAGGGGCCTTAAGAGTCATCTTTTCTAACCTCATATTTTACAGATGAGAAAACTGACACCCAGATAGGTTAAATAAAGTGTCCAAAGTAGTCAAGGTAGTAAGTGGCAGAGCCAGGACTCAGACTCACTGTATCAGGGTCCCTGTACCATGACACACCTTAGAGGTGTTTGTTGCTGATAATTACAGATAATAGAGGCATAAAGGTGAGGGGGTGGGGTGGATAGAGGGAAAGAATCTTCTTGTTGCTCTTGTTTATCCTTTGTTCTAGAAGAAGACCATGACATCAGGAAGGTGATACCATGGCTTGCAAGTGAATTGGATTTAAGTGAGGCAGGACTGTGCAAAGCCACCAGCCTCACTTTTTTTCTCCAGAGCCATCTGGATCCAGTGGTGAGATATAGATCTGGACAACTGGAGATGGTCCCCAAAGGGAAAGAAAGGACCTTGCTTGCCTCCCTGTTTTTGTTCTGGTTCAACTTCATTTATATGCTAATCAAAGAAAATTTGGGAAGTAAAATGAGTCTTCTCACTCTTTCTAATACTAAATTCAATGCTTATCTGGGATTATGAACTTGGAATCAACCTCAAACACAGGCAGTCAAAAGAATAGATGTGTTCTTAACCTGGAACCATCGACTGGTTTTTGTTGCCTGCTTTTAGTTAGGCATGGGGGCTCACAGCCCTGGTACCTGTGTACCTTCCACAGGCATCTACTGTTCCTCTGGGTTTTTCTGTGTGTACACGTGCCTTTCTCCACTATTGCTGAGGTTTGTGTACCTCATTTGTGCACAGGAGTGTCTGGTCTCATTGTTTTAGTCTGTATGCTCTTTAATGACCTGAATCACAAATATGCCCTCTGGCTTTCATTATTTCCAGCTTATCCTGTACATATCTTATTTGTGCACAGTCATCTGCATGTTGACTCCACATTAAGCTGTGATTTCCTTAAGAGCAGGGTCTGATTCTTGCTTTTCTCTGTTGCTTAGCACAGTGACTGGTATACAGTAGGCACTTAATAAATACTGATTTGATCGATAAAAGTAAACGCCTTAGTCAGAGCTCACCAGCAATGAATGTGAAAGAATGCTGACCCAAAGAGTGCCTTAAACCTAGGAGAGCTTTTCCAGGGGCTCACATGTGAGAATAGGATGCCCCAGGGGATGAGAGCCATGTATTTAATGACTGCCTTTCCCTGGCAATGGATAACATCCAACTACAAGGGCAGAGATGAACCTTTTACAAAGGATTTGTCATGAAATGAAAGTAAAAGGATTTAAGGGATGGTTTGACGCTCCAGCTTATCAGAGAGAATGAAGCATTCTGTCTTAAGAAACAAAAAAAGGAAAAAGGAAAAAAAGGTCCTAGGAGGGAAGGGAAGGAAATAGGGTCTGAAAAACAGAAAGAGACTCAGATCTGTATCAAGAGGTTGAAGAGTAAAAGACTGTGACACAGAGGAGGCAGGGAAGAAGAATCACTGGATATTTGGAGTTGAGACTCTTCCCATAAGTGGGAAAGTTAACCCCTCCAAGGAGAAAGACGCTGATCTTGTTCCAAAGAATAATGATGTGACTCCACTGGTCCCATCAAAAAAGAAATCATCTAGGGCGGCTAGGTGGTGCAATGAGTAGAGCACCGGCTCTGGAGTCAGGAGGACCTGAGTTCAAATCTGGCTTCAGACACTTAACACACACACACACACACACACACACACAAACTAGCTGTGTGATCTTGAGCAAGTCACAACCCCAATTGCCCTCCAAAAACGAAAGAAAGAAAGAAAGAAAGAAAGAAAGAAAGAAAGAAAGAAAGAAAGAAGGAAAGAAAGAAAGAAAGAAAGAAAGAGTCATAGCTAGTAACAATGATCATAATAATAATAATTATTATTATAATAGCTAACACTTGCATAGGACTTATGATGTGCCCAACACTGCACTAAGTGCTTTACAATTATTATGTCATTTGATTCACAGAAAGAAGAAATGAATCATGGTGGTTGATACCCTGCCGAAGGGTACCAAAGCAACTATCTGTCAGCCTGGTTTTAGTAGTAGAGAAACTTACTGTATGGGTCCAGGACACAATGGAGAATCAATCCCCCAAGACTTCTCAAACACAATGGTTGTTACTCACTTTGGGTGCTTCCCATCTTTAGGGGTGCTTCTCATCTTTATGCCTCTATTATCTGTAATTATCAGTAACAAACACCTCTAAAGACAAAGAATATCACCAAAAGAAACCTAGACGATGTTAATACAGATTGTGAAGTCTTGGGCAAAAAACTAAGACCTTAGGACGTGGCTTCTTTACCTGGGGTCTATGAACTTGTGGGCTTTTTGAAAAGTATTTTCTTAACTATGTTGTACTCCTGCTTCAAGTCACAAGCAGTCATCACAGATGGTAACTGAAGACAGAGGCTTTAGAAAGATTTTGGAAATGAGTGACTGGCCAAGAAGCTGATGTCTGAACTTCCTATTTTGGGTACACGTGGAGAGCTATGGGTTTGAAACATCCCAATACTGCTAGACTTGCTTGGTTTTGCTGAACTGCATTTTTCCCGTCTCTTTGTATTTTGTTCATTATAATGAATGACTCTCTAGGGAGGGTAGGAAAAGAGACTATTTTTGGGAAAGAAAATGATACTTAAAAATCGATACTTTTTTATTTCAAAAAAGAAGCTTTTGTCTAAGAATAGGACTTATATTTCTGGACTGCAATTTAAAATATTAAAACATGCATGGTTTTTGGTAAAAAAAAAAAAAAGGAAATTCTATTTACCCGACATTTTTCAAATCTAATGAAGAGGGTTTTAAATTGAAAAGAGAGATGGAGGGAGAAAAGTGCTGATGAATATGAACCAAACTACATATTACAAGAAGTAGCAATTATAACACAGCAAAAAGACTAACAAGAGAGAAGCCCAATAATTCACAATAAACAATAATAATAATAGCGTTTATATTTCATTTTACATTTGATCCCTACAACCTTGTAAGGTAGATTTTATTATTTCCCCTCATTTTATAGATGAGAAAACTGGAACAGTAGAGGTAAAGTGACTTGCACAGGGTCAAACATCCAGTAAATGTCTAAGGCAGGGTTCAAACCTAGGTTTTTTTTTTCTGACTCCAAGTCCAGCACGCCACCCTCCATGCCTCCTAGATGCTTAATGGCATCCAAGAAAGAGGCCAACAAAAGCTACTCAACTTTCAATGTCAACTAGAAATCCTAATGGAAGAAGACAAAGTTGACCTCACAAGTGTTACTAACATAGAGTCAGGCACAGAATCATGATTAGAAGATGGTCTGCTAGTCACGGGTTCAGGTTCTACCTGTGAGACACATGAGCTCCGTGACCCTGGATAAGTCACTTTATCTCAATGCTACTCTCTAAGATACCCCACTGAAATGGTGCCAGCCTGAAGTGGTAGAGTTTCCTCACAAACTTTAAAGAGTTATACAGATGTTAGCTTTTATGATGACTGTTGCTCTTATTATTTCTGTGGTTCATGCTGAGATTATTGTCATAATTATTTTTTTATCATACCAATGAAATCACAGCTCTCATCCAAAAAAAGGAATGGGGGCAGTATAAACACTGAGACCTCAGAGGCAGCTCGTGACTGGATATTCAAAAGAATAGATAGAAAAAGCCAAAATAGTCATGTATAGTAATAGGATATATACTCATGTGAGAAAAACTAGGAAGTAAATGTTGGAAAGCATTTCAATGGAGATCAATCAAAGGAGAAGCAGAAGCAGTAATAGGAATATTATGCGCCCCATCAGGACAGAAGAGGTGAAGATGCTAAGTCTGGACCAGAGTCTATGGAGGTCATTGGGAATTTCCATCAGCTAGACAGACACCAAGAAAATGTACAGAAAACAAGAGGTAGCTCTCCCACCAATGTCTTCCCAGATTAGACACCAGAGAATTATGTTCAGGTCTAGGTACCTCATTTTAAGAAGGACGTTAACAAGCTTTCAAGGACCAAGACAGAGGAAAGCAGCAACAACAGAGTCCAAAGTGGCACAGGCCATCTCTGAGCTTCAGTCTCCAAACTGAAAACCAATTTTAAGATATGGTAAAAAAAAAAAAAAAAAAAGGAATATTGATTGGATTCGATGCCATATGAAACACCCTGTGACACTGAGATTCTATAATTCTGAGATTCTGTGATTCTGGGACAAAGGTCCCTTAAAGGAAACATTCAATGCTTTTCCTCTAGTCTTTGAACATGCTGTAACTTCTTCCTGACTATTTCAGCTTCCTCCAGAGCTCCATGTGTCCCAAAGGGTTGGTAAGAGGCTACAAGAGGAAAGCGGTAACTAAGGAGGTGCCTGCCTTGAACCTTACTTGGGTCCATGTCCAGGCCCCTTTGACTGAATTATAATAAACACCCTGAGAACCAAAGCTATGTTGTTTTCCATCTTTGTATTCTCCCAGTGCCTAATGTAGTGGATGTGGGGGCTGTTTCCAGTCATCCTGATCTATATTTGGCCACCAGACCCAGATAGCTCCAGAGGAGAGAATGAGGCTGGTGACAGGGCACAACCCTCCCTCCATTCAATCCAATTCACTTGCAAGTCATGGCATCATCTTCCTAATGTCACTGTCCTCTTTGAGAATGAAGGACAAAACAGCAACAACAGAGAGAATGTAGGTTCTTAATTGATGCTGAGGAGTTGAAATGAATCTAACTGCACAGCAGGCCTTTGAAGGGAGATGGTGAAATCCAGGTGAGTCCTCTGTTTATTAAATCTGAAGTATCACAATGGAAGTCATGCCCTTTAACCCCAAAGGAAAGCAACTTCTGTCTTGCTGCCCCAAGGCAATTGACCGAAGGCTCAAACAAGGCATTTAGTATCGAGGCATGGTTAAAGTCGCTTCATTTTTACTTAAATAACTTAACTTGGTAAGCACACTTTTTTGACTGAGTATGAAGGAGGGCCTGTAGATCTTCTAGAATCAATCAGTCATTGTAGGAGAGCCCAGGTCATAGGATCATAGACCTAGAACAGTAAGGGACGTTAAAGGGTGTCTGGTTCAAGCTCCTTGTTTGATATATGAAAAAATAAACAAGACCAAGAGAGGCTAAGAAATGTGTCCAAGGTCACTGAGGTTTATTTGAAAGGATAGTCAATAGAATGCATAGAGTTTTCCTAAATGTGTGATATAAAAACTAGATACATCGAGAACCCTGAAACCTTCCACTCTCTGGATTCCATCATTTTAACTTGAAGCCGCGGCTAGTTCTACTGAACTAGCTTGGAAAAGCTACAGGTTCCCTGTTGACAGACACTCCTCTCTCAGACCCCTTCCTCTCTGCACTGCAGAAATCAGAGCCAGCCAGGCCCCAGGCACACTCCACCCATCAGCCTGAGATGCAAGGGACAGGGGGCTTACCCGGAGGGGCAGGGAGTCGGCCCATGGCTGCCTGGGCCAGACGCCCTTGAACGGCCCTGATTTACCGGTCTAGGTGTCAGGCACCGTTTTGCTGCGCTAACCGGGCTAGTGGAGAGGTATTTCCTGCCCTAGAGTGATAGAGTAAGCAAGCCCCTTCCCCTGACCTCCCCATGGCACCAGGCGCATGAATAACGGGGTCTGTTGTAGCCTCTCACACTTAATTCTCACTGAGGAAGCCTTCTGTTAAGGAGCAATCCTTGTCCATTTCACTATCCAGGCCGGCCCAGCTGCTCCTTATTTCCCTTGGCCAGACCTGACAGGCTAATGGTATGTTTGATTTGCTCTATCAGCTCCTACCATAGACAGCCTTGCTTTGCTTACAGATGTGCTTTTGCTAGCTGCCCTATGTTGCACACACAAGAAGGGGATGAGAAGCTGAGGACACACATGTCTTTCAGGGACAGGTCTCTTGGTCAGCTCACTGTCCAACCTAGTGGATTTTAACACCCCCCCCCCTTTTTTTTCTCACAATGAAGCCTAGAGGCATCTTCTCAGAAAAAAAAAAGGTTTTTTTAATTGAATAAAACAAAATTCACAGGACAGGAAAAGAAAACCAATAAAAACAGTTATCTAGATATTTTTTAAAAACAAATTTGTAATATAGCAATATACCTAAAAGTGGGTCTAATAACTACGGTAATTGTGAAGTAGTGACAAGCAGAACCCTTATCCCAAGATTTCCTCTCCTCTTGTAGTTGTTCCCTCATTTTTCAGTCATGTCTGATTCTTCATGACCCCATTTGGGGCAGAGATACTGGGATGGTTCACCATTTCCTTCTCCAACTCATTCTACAGATGAGGAAACTGAGGCAAGCAGGGTTAAGTGACTTGCCCAGGGTCACACAGCTAATAAGTTCCTGAGACCAGATTTGAACATAGAAAGATGAGTCTCCCTGACTCCAGAGCCAGCGCTCTATCATTTATACCTCCTAGCTGCCAGATCCTGTACTGTAATGAGATAATAAAAATAACTGTGGTTTCTATTGGTATTAGAGTTATAGGGACAGTTAATAGTACCATAGTTTGTTGCCTCCATTCAAAGTTGAGAGAATAATACACTTGAAGGAGGACAAATGATAATAAAACAATTTGGAGAAATAAATCATTAATAATTGAAGGACATGCTAAATTTCAGTTAGCGGTTAGAGAAAATAAAGATGTTGGATTTTTGGTTTGGGGTTGGGTTTGTTTGGGTTTTGTTTTGTTTTGTTTTGTTTTGTTTTTTGCTCATTCCCTATTCTAGACCGTGCCATATTTCTTATCCCAGGTAAAGGTTCCCTGTTCTAGATTATGCCACTCCTTCTCATCTGAAGCTAAGATTCCCTGTAGACCAAGCCATTCCTTTCTTATCTCACTCCACTGGCTCCCATGGGCTTGGGAGGGGGGGGCCTCATCTCTCCCTGAATCCACACTGAAGAAGCAGATTTCCCCCTGGCATTCATTACTTACACAGGCTTCCTTTACCTAAAACTCTTTACCTCTATCCAAGGGTGGTCAAACTGAGCCTGAGGGGGGATAGGGAGGGAAGGTGAAGGGATTCCTGACTAGCATCGAATTTAATTGACCTAAGATTTGCATGAAACCTTGACAATAAGAACCCTGGCTCCAGAAAGCCAATCAGCATTTTCTTTAGGGTGCTTTATTGAGCCTGGAAGTGATTTCTGCCCGCCTAAGCCAGGAACTTTCCCTTTTTGTCATTCCATGGCAGAGCTCCCTACCTTCTTCTCCAAATGTTTTACACACACACACACACACACACACACACACACCAATGCTGAACGACAGGTTCTTACTGCCACTTTCATCAAAGGCAGAACAGAGCAGACTCATTCATCAGCCTTTCTAAGTTCATCACCAGTATGGGCCAGTGGAGACTTTGTAAAAAATGTTGGACACATCAGATGGAACCAAGTGAAAAAGTTGTGGGGTGGTAGGAATTAATTTCAATTTAACGTTCATGAAGCCCCTGCTATGTGCAAGGTGAAAGACAAATGGCCTCAGAGCCGGGGAGATCTGGTTTCAGGGCATCCCTCTCACACACAATGACTTTCAGTCACTGAACAAATCAACCTCCAGTTATTCTAGGTCAATGGCGTTAATCAGATAGGAACTGGGCCATTAAACCATACATAAAGATCCCTGCAGACCACACATTGACCTAGAAAACCACATATTGATGATATTATGTGTTCTGTTGTATATTTCTTTATTTTGTTAAATATTTCCCAATTACATTTTAATCTGGTTGGACCATATGGGCCTACAAGTGGAGTGTTCGACACCTCTGCTCTGGGCAGCTGAAGCCCTAAGCTGCAAAGAATGTTATAACC
Source organism: Pseudocheirus occidentalis (assembly GCA_028646575.1). Lineage (NCBI taxonomy): Eukaryota > Metazoa > Chordata > Mammalia > Diprotodontia > Pseudocheiridae > Pseudocheirus > Pseudocheirus occidentalis. The sequence continues at coordinate 53,204,647 of CM053597.1, forward strand.
TACATTGGTAGAGGGAGCTGCCTCCCCTGAGGATTCCCTACAGAAATGAAATCCCAGCTCCTTGCCCTACTTCATGATACTATGCTAAGTACCTCAGATACAAAAACAAAAATGGCCCTGGCCTCAAGAAGCTTACATTATACTAAGAATGGATCCGAGGAAGACTGTCCAGAAGGCAATGTCCTGCAACAGAAAAAGCCCTGGTTGGAATCCTGACTTTGACACTGATTATTTACATGACCTTGGCCAAGTAGCCTTTCTGAGCCTAAGTTCCTCAAATCTATGAAATGAGGCATTGGTCCAGACTACATGACTCCTAAGATTCGTTGTAGCTAGAATTTCCTCCCTAGAATTTGATGACTGTCTCCTCAACCAGCACTGCCTTTGAGAAGGTGTGGGAGATTAGACTGGCTATGTTGAATGAGATCTCCTATTCAAAGAGAGCCCTCAAAACTAGGCAGAGGAGCTTGGGTATCATTCAGTGGGCGGTAAGGAGGAAGCCACCATAGATTCTTGAGCACTGGAGTAGCACAATGAAATCAGTGTTTTTGGAAGAGGCATGTGGTAGTGCTGAGCAGGATGGAGCCGAAGAGGGAGAGACGGCATGGCTCTGCAAGAATTAACACTAATTGCACATAAATGGAGCTTCTAAAGCATTTCAGAACAGCTGATTGGCTTAAACATCCCCTTTATGAATCTTACAGCGTCATGAAGCTTGAAGGACTCATAGAGGTCATTCAACCCAAACCTCTCATTTTGCAAATGAGGAAAACACATAATTTTTATATCCAAAATCATGGCAATCTTTGTTATCAGAGGTAGAATTAGGAAAAAAAAACTTGAAAATTCCTAATCTAATCCTCTTTTTAACACACTATATAATGGCTGTGAAGAGAGGGGGCAGATGTAGATGGGAGAAATGATTAGATCCAGTTTACAGGTGTAGAATCTGATAAACAAAGGAACTCTTTTTTCATATGGTTTCAAATATACACATACATATATGTACATATGCATACATATATACATGCAGAATAAATATTTAATAAATGTAATATAGGGGCAGCTAGGTGGTGCAGTGAATAGAGCACTGGCCCTGGATTCAGGAGGACCTGAGTTCAAATCCGACCTCAGACACTTAACACAAAAACTAGCCATGTGACCTTGGGCAAGCCACTTAACCCCAATTGCCCTACCTTCCCCCCTCCAACAAAAAGCCAAAAATAAAATAAATGTAATATAGTAATTAAGTACAAGGTAGCTAATGAGAGAGGAAATTAGCAGTTGGGATGATCAAAATAGGTTCTATGGGGAAGGTGGTACTGGAAAGAAGAGAGGGATTCTATGATATAGAAATGACTTATTAAGAAACATAGGTGATGCCCAATGCAAAGGTATGGAGATGAAAGGTGGAGTACCTATTCTGTAAGGAATAGAAAGGTCCATTCAACCAGATCACAGAGTGGGGGCAATGTATAATGAGACTGGAAGATAGGTCAGGTTGTGAAAGACTTTAAAATCAAGCAGAGGAGTTTATGTTTTATCCTTGAGACAAGAGGAAACCAGTGGAATTTCATGACTTAGGGAGTCACATCTGCAGATCTTCCCTTAAGGAAAAATTCTTCATAGTTGTATGATAAATGGATTGGACTGGGCTGAGATTGGAGTGAGGTCAGTGAGGATGTCAGGACAAAAGTCTAGGAACAGGTAGGAGGGATGATGAAGCCCATTTCATAGATGTAAGTTCTGATAAAGAAGGGAGCCCTTAAAGGACTCCCCATTGAGAGTCAAACTGTCCCCCCTTTTCACAACCAAACTCCTAGAAAATGTTGTCTACATTAATTGTTCTTTCTTTCCTCCCACTCACTGGTTGACCTTTAGCAATCTCATCATCCAACTGAAACTACTGTCTCCAGAGTTTCTGGTGATCTCATGATTACCAAATCCAATAGCCTTTTCTCAATATTCATCTTTCATGACCTCTCAGTTGCATCTGACAATGTTGAGCACCCTCTCCTCCTCTATATGCTTTCTTCTCTCACACAATTCTTTCCTTGTTCTCCTGCCTGTCCAACTACTTTGCTGATTCATCATCCATGTCATTCCCTCTAATTTTGAGTGTTCCCCAGGGCTCTGTCCTGGGCTCTATGCTCCCTTCTCCATACTCTCTCTCTTGATTACCTCATGGGCTCCCAGGACCTTAATTACCATCTCTCTCCAAATGATTCATAGATCTAAATATCCAACATCAATCCCTCTCTCCTAAGCTTCAGTCCCATGTCATCAGCTGCCTATTGGACATTTCAAACTGGTAGCAGAGACATCTCAAACTCAATATGGCCAAAACAGAATTCAATATCTTCCCCTCCCCCCCCCACTGGACTTGCCTGTTTATTTCAAAGGTACCATCAGTCACCCATATTTGGAACCTCAGAAGCATCCTCAACTCCTTAGCCTCCCCTCACCGTACATAACCAATGGGTTGCCAAATCTTGCCATTTCTATCTGCACAACATCTTTTACCTCCACCTCCTTCTTTCTATTCATTCAACCACTGCCTTAGTTCAAGCCTTCATCACCTCTCACCTAGAATATTGTAATGACCTCCTGTGTTGTCTCCTAGATGGAAGGAAGGTCAGCTCCTTTCGAATAGGGCTGATTTCACTCATTGTGTTTGTACCCCTACCACTTCACACAGTGTTTGGCACCTAGTAAGCACTCAGTAAATTTTTATTGATTGTTGAGGCAAATTCCAGCTCAATACAAGAAAAGCCTTTCTAACAGACACAGTCCAACAATGGAAGGAGCCAATTTGTAAGACACTGACTTCTCTGTCACTTGAAGCAATGTTCAGCTACAGGCTTGGTGATACCCTGTCAGGAAGGGCATTTCTTCAGGCAGAAGGAAGAAGAGGAAGGGTGACTATATTACATGTATTAAATGATTCCCTTCAAATTCTAAGGTTCTTTGATTATAAATTAACAAATTGTTCCAAACTGATGAGGTTCTTAAAGTAATGATTTTCTACTAGATTTAAAAAAAAAAACAAAACCTCATAAAGTCAGGGAAGAGAATAGGTTTCTGATTTGTCTACTACCATTAACTTGTGGCGTAATAATTTACTCTCCCTGTGACTCAGTTTCCCCATCTATTAAATAAGGATAATAACACCTCTTTCCCACTGTGTTGCAAGAGCTTATGAATGAAGATAAATCTCTTTTGATAATTAGAATGGAAATGCTCTTGAAGGGTTGAATTTTGTCATGTTAATTTTCTACACTTTGGAGAACTCACCACAATCTCAATCCTAACTGCCTTTGGAAAAGCAAATGAGGCTTGGATCATGAATTTCACCAGCTCAATCTTCTATAAGAATTCCTAGAAGACACATAAATCTTTTCTTCTACTATTTCAAACACATGTGCACATTTCCTTATCTGTCTCTGTTCACTTTAAAAACAGGCAAAGGATGACATTAGAAAGGGGCAGCTCATTAGCATTCAGGCATTTAGAAGGGCTTTCTGCCTTCAAGTCAAGATGAAAGATTTTCAGGATCTCTCTCTCTCTTGTTTTTTCTCCTCCTAGGGGAGTTACAGCTCACAAAAAAAGTTTTGACAGCCCCTTACAGCAGCAATTTTACCTTTCCAGTAGACTATTTACTAGGTTCTTTTCCTCCTATGTTAGACCTCAGCTTTAATAAAGTGTCTGTGAGCAAGTTTATACCCTTCATACTTAATTCTGATCTGACCGTGTGTTAAGTACCCAGAAGGACAGTTTTTGACAATCTCTGTTCTATATGCAAGCTTGGGAAGTGGGGCAAGAAGGGTGTGAGATGGTATATGGGTATGTGCGTGTGTATTTATGCACAGGATTGGGGGGGGGCTGTCACCCTCCAAACCTACAAGGGGCAAAGAGGGGGAGCCTGCCAAGCAATCCTGTGAGCCCATTAGCTTCTACTCACTGGGCATTAACATCTGTCTTCACTAACTCGTTCCTGGATCCCCTAATTCAACACACAGAGCCAGGACCAGAGAAATTTATAGGCGTCATAGTTCTTAGTAACAACAACAACTTTAAAAGGCAGTTTGTTCAGGCAACTTAAAAATAAATCACCTTTTTCCCCTCCCTGGAAGCTTCATTTAGCTGAAGCTAATGGGACCTTTAGCTGAACAAGGACAGGAAGTCGGAAATAAAAAGGACTCTCAGCTGTCTGAACAGTTATGTCTCTTTAAGGGTCCCCCCTCCCATTCATTGTGGACTGGGGGGAAGGTGCTTTGTAATGCTTGAATTATCTCCAACATTCCTTGGGCAATGCCAAGTAGCTGGGAATCCTGGAATACTATCATCTCTAAAGAATAAAAATGGCAGGTCATCCAAAGGGCAGTGAAGTGATACCTGGTGTCAACATGCTATGGAGGATAGAATATTAAAGAAAATCTGAAAAAGATTCATCAGAGAAAATTAGGACTAGAAAAGGAAGTAAGAGATAACACATGGGCTACCTGTGGGATCCCAGATAAGCATCCCCAACACATTGAGGGGCCCTCCTATGGAGGATTTATGAGAGGACGTGGACAGGAGTCTCACAGAATGGATCAGAGAAGTGAGCTGATCTGTGCCATGGCCTGTCCACACCACTGGAGGGAGAATCCATAGATGTAACACCACAGATCCCTTGAAGCAATCCAGTATTTAAAGGGCTGTCCTATGGAGAAAAGATTGGACTTCTGCTTAGCCCCAAAGAGCAGAATCAAGAACAATGGATGCCAACTTGCAAAGAGGGACATTTAGGCTTCCTATTGGGTGAAACTTCCTAGCAATGAGAGAAATGTAGAACGAGCTTCCTCAGGAGATAATGGGTTCCCCGTACACAATGGCCCTGGTTCATCTACAGGTCAGCCTTTCAGCATCTTCTGCCTCAGACTGTTCTCTAAATGCTTCATTTCTCTTCTCACAAGTCAGAATTCAGCATCCCGAATACATAATATTAACAGAGTGATCCCCTACCAGTACAGAACACCTCCAATCTGTAATAGCTGCCACAGTCAAAGACTTCACCTCTCTGCAGTCTTGGTGATGAACTTTGCCTGGCTGGTTCTCAGAAAACAAGATATTTTCCCTGTAAGCTGCTTGGGGTTAGAACTATTTAATGTACTTCTTTGGTATCCCCATATAAGTACCTAGAACTAGCATAGACACATCACAGAAAAAGGCTTCAATATTCAATATAATTCAATCCAACAAACATTTATTAAGCCCCTGCAATGTCCCAGTCTGTGTGAAGTATAAGGAGTACAAAGACAAAAACAAAATAATGTCCGGCCCTTTGGAATCTTACAATGGCAGGAGGCAGGGGGGGAATACAACTTGCACACAATACTTTGATGAATCTGTTATTTCATAGAGGTGGGCAAGGTCCCTCCTCACCCACCTACCCCTCACTGATGCCAATGCATCTCCTGTTCATTTTTTCCATGTCCTCCCCTAAATCTACCATGGCGTCAAACCAACAGGCTGAGGGTCTTCCTCAATTTGACATTACATGGATACCAATAGAGGACTCAGACTGTTCACCAGTTATTTCTCTCTCTTGCAATATAAGTAAATCTTCATGGATGATGCTTGTTGGAGCACAATTTGCCATCTGTCACAGCAAGTGAGGTGTCCAGATGCACAAAAGGAAGGTCAGCTTCCATGCTGCTTTCCTGTGGGAATTCTAAAAGCTCACAGATGGCACACTAGGAAGAAAACATGGGGGGACTGGCCTTTAGTGACAGATGATGGGCTTCCTCTTCATCAGGAGCAAGCTCTGTTTTACCACATCTCTAAGGGCACTCTGCAATCCAGTTATATTGTAGAATTAGCAGCTCTCTGGGTTTTACAGGATTTACTAGCTGTGACAAACACAGTCCAAATAAGCAAGCAGATTAATATGTATTAAATTACTGCCCTGGTTCACATTATTTCCAAGTTCAGAACTTGTGCGTACATGTGAGAGTGGTATTTATCCATGACTCTTGCCATGGGAGCTGACTAAAACGGAGATATGCCAAGCGTGAGAGCAGCAATAAAAGAAAAAAAAGAATCAAAACCCTTCTCTCCCTTCCTTCCTTCTTCCTTCTCTTCTTCTCCAACCCCTGCCTGATTTAATAGGACTCATCAACCTATAACTCTTATATAACCTGAACAGTTTTAGCGGTCTAAAGCTCCAACAAACCAAAAAAGTCCTACTTCATCCTGTAAAAGAAGTAAGTTTTTAAAATGTCTGTCTTGTACTCTTGAGAAATTGTAACTCACAGCACCATCCAAGATGATAGCACCATGGCCTTGATCACTGAGTGCTAGTTTCTTAATCTGCCTAGTATCCCTTACCCAGGGGTGGCACTGGTTCATTGAAGGCCCCTGTTAGCGGCAATAGCTTGTCAAGGTATTTCTCTAACACCTAGTAGAGAACTCTGCCAAAAAATAAATTCTCAGTTAGAGTCTGTTGAGAGATAAAAAAAACTTGGGACCTGCAAAGGTCCTTAGAGGCCATCTGATCCAAGTTCCTCATTTTACATTTAGAGAAACTGAGGTCCAGATATGGGATCAAGTGATTTACCTAAGGTTACACACTTAAGTAAGTTAATTGGTTGACCTTGTGAGGTGGCCAGGTAAGTTGACCTTGAACATAGGTCTGGTGATTTCTAATGCATTGGTCTATTTGAGATACCAGAACTCCACTCTAGCGTGGAAATCAAGGAAAGGGATTTACCATCTGCATTTAGTTGCCATAAAGGTCTCTTTATGAGAGAATGACTAGAGTCAAAGACATAATAGAACTTGCATAATAGAACTCTTTAGCCCTAGCTCCCATTTCCAAGCAAAGCCCAACACCGCTTTCTCTTGCCTAAAGTTGTATGTTTCCTTAGAAGAAAAATTTTTAGCTACCAAGCGCTGTGATTATTCATGACTAACCAAATAGCTGTCCTCATTTTCATCCACACAAACTCAATTAACAGTATGTTAATAAAGAAGCAAACACTGAACAAATGGCTCTGGTCGTGTGGATTTGATAGTAACAGAGAGAGAAACTTGTGATAACATTTCAGGATCAGTTCTTCACCAAAGACAATAAAGAAGAGTTATCCTTAAGGACCTTAAGCTTATTGATCAAGGCAAGGAACTGGTAGAAAGTGGGTAACATACTCTTGCAGGTTACAAAAATATAGAGAAGCCAAGGAATTCCTTGGAACACTTGATTGGGGGCCAGAATTATACTCCAGAAAGTCCCAGTCCTTCATAAACTAACAGACCACAAATACCTCAAACTACAAAACAATTCTATTCCCTATTTCTGGACCCTATGTCATTTTTGGGAGAGGACCCTGTATGAGCTCCCAGATATTCACGTGTTTAATGACCTAACACCACGCATTCTTACATGTCATGTTGTAAGATGATATCTCTAGTCCCATTTAATCACCCCAACTTTGTGGGAAAAGGTTTTGGACACTGTAGTGAGATTCTTGTGTCTTCTGCCTCCACTTGGATGTCCCCAAGGATCACAGACCAGATAGCAAGGGCCAAGAGTACACATGCATGCAAATGATAAGTAAAAACCAAGCAATCTATTCTCAGGCAATGTTTATTTAAAATATTATTACTTCTGCCTTGAAAGTTATGATGCTTTCTGTCTTTATTGACTCAGGTCACTAAACTGGAAGAACTAAGGAAGACACATAAAACCATAAGGGTGCCCGGAGTTGGTTGGGATTGTGATAAATGTTGACTGGGCCATTATCTGAGAAACACTAGAGGAAGGATGGGGAACCTGTGGCCTCCAGGCCACACATGGCCTTCTAGGTCTTTGGCTATGACCTTTTGACTAGGAGTTCTACAGAACAAATCCTTTTATTAAAGGGATTTGTTTTGTGAAATTTGGATTCAATTAAAGGGTTGCACTTGAGGACCTAGAGCGCCATGTGTGACCTTGAGGCTGCAGGTTCTCCACTCCTACACTAAAGTAACCCTGGTTTCACCAAACTCAACAGCTGACTTTTCCATTCACTAAATGCTTAGCAATGTCTGGTAGCCTTCATTTAGTTATATGTGGAACTCTCACTATTTAATACTGAGACAGGTGCTAACTGAACAAACGTGTAATTATGACAGCAATAAAAGCCACTGGGGGAGGGGTGGGTAGGTGGAGTGAAACTGTTATTACCACATTCAGGAAAGCCAAGGGCACCAAACCAGCCTCTGAGTACCTAGAGCAACCCACCCACCTATAGGTGTGGTGACCTTCCATGATAATGTCACAGCATCCCCAAACTAATGACTTTTAATCATTAGCTATCCTAGAAAGATTAATGGAGAGTTAATTGGAAGAAGCAACTCTTTATGAAGCTGGTACTTCTGAGAATCATTATCAAGCACATAAGTGCTACCAGTGCTACTCTACCATCAACAAGATCTCACAACCCACTCATCAAGTCCCACCCAGCAGGAACTATGCTTTGACCCACAGAATCAAAGCATCTTGCACACCATCACCCAGGAAGTGATCAGCCCATCATCACCCAGAAAGTCAATGATAACGTTTTGATTCCTGACCTTTTTCTCTGAAAAAAAAGACAGACACATGTTGCCCATGCTTAGTTTATTAACACCTCCACCATGTCACTTCCTCTCTCAAAGGGTGTCATGAAATTTTCAAAGGATGTTAATTTTAAACATAAAGTTAATGTTAAATTTTAAACATAGGCATACCTCTCAAGGCACCTCATTCTTTCTTCCCTTTGGACTTGCCTCGCAAGCACAGCAGAGTGGATAGACCACTACACTTGGAGTCTGGAAGATTGGGATTCAAATTCTGCCTTGGATATTTACTGGCTGTGTGACCCTTGGTAAGTCTCTTAACTTCTGTGTGCCTCAGTTCCCTCATCTCTAAAAAGAGGGAATTTGACTCAGAGGCTTAAGTCTATGATTTTATAATCTTACGACCTCTTCTTCACTCCATCCAGTGATATAGTGAACCTCACCTGCTTGCCATTCCCCATACTCAATACTTTAGTTCCCATCTCCAGCCCAGAAACCACTCATTCTTCATCTCCTACTCATAGACTTTCTAGCCTTCTTTAAATGCTCAAATGCCACCTTCTATACAGGGCTCATCCCAAGGCCCCTTCCCCCTAGTTGCAAGTGTCCTTCCCTTGCACCACACAATTATCTTTCCCTTTTTTGCAGTTTTTTTTGTATTTATTTTCCTGTTACATATTGTTTTTCCTGAATAGAATCGCAGACTCCTTGAAGGAAGTGACTGTTTTCTGTCTTTGTATGCTAAGCATTCAGCAAAGTGGTTGGTAGCAGCATCATTTTGTAAGTGTTTATTGAATGAATGAGTATTCTGCTTTGGGTTATAGCTATGTTTGTTCATCTCCTCCTCTACCTTGACTGTAATCATCTCAAGGCAAGAGGCAGTACCTGATTTACCTTTATGTCATCTCTAATGCCTATCACAGTGCTTTGCTGATAAGGATTTGATAAATGATGAATAAATATACTATGTGATAATTTTCTGGAAAATTTTCAGAATTGCAAAAACTAAACCATAGGAATCTATTATTCAATCAATTAGTAAATTGCTGGTTGTGGAAATGAACATATTTCCTATTCTTTATTGCTAATAGAGTGATGTGGGATCCAATGATTTTTTCTGGGATATGGAGGAGGAAGGGGGCTGGGAGCTTCCCACACCCAGGTGAGTTAATATCCACAATCAAAAACTCCAGGGAGACCCCATTCGATGTTTTCTGCAGTTCTGATAGGGACTTCCTAAGATGAACCTGGCAGCCAATATTTATTAAGTACCAACTCTGTGTCCAGGAGCATGTAATTAATACATCACCAGGGATAGAAAGATATTCTCCTCTAGGAGAGAATATTTAGATTGTATCTAAAAATGGTAAATGTCCAAATTAAATATGAAAAAACTCAGTTAAAAATTGGAGTGTTTCACCTACCTAATGCCAAACATCTGGATTTGGAGAAATATATGAATGTTGACTGAACTGTGGTTGCTTTTCTCCAGATGTTCAGTATCATCTAGAGATAGCTTTAATTTCAGAGTATCTCTGAAGCAATTTGAACTAACTAAAGCAACTACTTAGCTGATTCCCATCAGAGACCAAATCCAAGCTAACAGTCACATTAAACAGGTGACTATTCCATTATAAATAATGCAATGGATTTTTTAACAAACATGTAAGAGTTTAAAAGTATTGCCTCCTTCAAAACCCTCACTTTGGGAGGCCATCAGCTTATTCCAAAGATGTAGCCACTGTTCAAAACCTCTATTAGAATTGTTTTCCAAGGCTACCTGATATAGCCCCTTTTTTAAAAAAGCAATCTGTTTTTTTTATTTAAACAAATATTTTTTTTCCCTTCTTGTCCCTCTACTACCAAAAACTGAAAAAATTAAAACAAAGCCCTTTTAACAAATTTGAATAGTCGAACAAAACAAATTTCCACATGGGCTATGTCCAAAAACTATGTGCCTCATTCTACACCCTGATCACCTCTCTGTCAAAAGATGGGCAGCACACCTCATCAATGGTCCTCTAGAATTATGGCTGGTCATTGCATTGAGCAGAGGTCTTAAGCATTTCAAAGCTGTTTGTCTTTATGATGTTGCTATTGTAGAAACTGTTCTCCTGGTGTTATTCTTTTCACTCTGAATCAGTTTGTGCAAATCTCCCCAGGATTCTCTGAAACCATCCCTTTCAACATTTTTTATGGCACAGTAGTCTTCTAATATACGTATATACCATACGTTGTTCAGCCATTCCCCAATGATTCATGTTCCTTTCCATGTTCTTATTTATGGTAAATTTTTGTCGCTGCCACCAAGGTTAGTAAACAGAGTGAATATGTGTATGTATGTGTATATACACACATATAATATGTACATACACATATGTATGTATATATACACATGAATGTGTATGATATAGTTTTATATATATGCTAAGAATGCATTAAATACATATTAATAGATAAACATGGAGCATTAGTAAGATCTCTGGTTCTGGAGTCAAAGGTCTTGGGTTGGAATTTTGCCTCTGACACTGACAGTCTACATAGCTTGGGCAAATTGCAACCTCCATGGGCTTCAGTTTCATTGGTATAATAAGGGAATTGGACTAGGTGGCCCATTTAAGTTAAAAATCAATGATTCTATAAGCATATTATATATATATATATGTATGTATGTACACGTACACACACACACACATATATATGTATATATCAAGGTAGATGACTAGATGTTTCTAAGTTGTGTTGTGACTGTGAACTAACTTGTATAGCTCGTTGTAACTGAAGACAGTTAAAAATAGGAGTTCAAGACATGATCTGAGCAATGGCTTCATCACTGAGATATGGCTATAATTTCTCAAGGTGACTATGAAGGACAACATCTCTTGAATAGATATGTCCACATGAGATTATTTCATCAGATCATAGAAGAGAATTGGAAGGACTTTACAGATTGTTTAGTACAAATTGAGGTTCAAAGTTGGTAAGTGATTAACAGGAAGGAAGGAAGGAAGGAAGGAAGGAAGGAAGGAAGGAGGGGACCTTTATTAAGCAGCTAGTATTTATTAACACCTTACAAATGATGTCTCATATGATCTTCACAACAATCCTGGGAAATAGGTGCTATTGTTTTCCTCCTTTTACAGATAAGAAAACTTAGGCAAACAAGTTAAATGACTTACCCAGGATCATCCAGCTAATAAGTATCTGAGGCTGGATTAGAACTCAGGTCTTCCTGAATCCAGCCCCAGTACTCTATCCACTGAGTCACCTGGCTTCTAGTATTACTACACAGATGACAAGGGGCAGATCCAGTATTCAAATCCAGATTTCCTTCCTCCAAATCAATCAAAAAGCACTTATTACATACCACGTTTGGTCTAAGGACTGGGCACACAAAGCTAAAGGCAGTCTTACTCTGACCTTTACTCTTTCCACTCTCCCATATTGCCTCCATTTCATTCAATTCAACAAATCTTTATTAATTGCCTACTGTTTTTGGAGTATGGTTACAAGGATTTTTCCGTGACGGTTTAGGCCAATGGTCTGCAGACATTTTGGTCTCAGGTTCCCTTTGCATTCTTAAAAATTATTGCAGATCCTCCCCCAAAAGCTCTTGTTCATGTGAATTTCATCTCTTAATATTTACCACATTCAAAATTAAAACATGTTAGAATTTTTATGAAAATCGCTTTGGCCTCTCAGACACCTACAATGGATCTTTGGGACTCCCTAAAATCTCCAGATCCCATTCTGAGAACTATTGGTCTAGACTATCACACAAAGACAAATAAAATGGAATCCTTGCTCTCATTATTTTGTGTTTATACTTTGTCTATGGGAGGGGGATAAATATGCGGCATGAACCCAATTTAACCTTCAAGAGAATTATGACCGCAGGACAACTGAGTCACTGGTGCCAAAAGCACTTTACCTTTTCCTGACTTGGAACACATTGACTATTAAATCCTTGGGCTCCTTTTCAGCAAAAAACTCTTAGCTGCCACATACCATATTATAGCCGATACCCATATGACCTCTGAGACACTCGTGAGTTTTTCAGAAATAGCATTGCAAGCATTTGATAGCATTTTCCTACCTCTTTCCCTCATTCTATCCAAAACCCAAACCCACTGCATTGGGAAGACAGAGTAGCTGCCTGACAACATGCTGCTATTAGCAAACAAAACAAAAGGTGATGGAGGCCAGGAAATAAAGAGCTTTGGCTATTGGCTGCTAGGAGTACAGTCAAACAAGTAAAATATAATTGCTCTGGTAAAAAGCATCTTGGGGCCTGGAGTGGCAGATTTTACTAGGCAGGCTCAGGTTTTATGCCTTGTCCAAGAGCCCACAACATTGGCTGCTCTGGGGTTTCACCAGCTCCCTAGAAGGGGCTCCAGGACTGTTTCCCAGGAAAACTCATGACGGAGCATTGACAAGAAAACTTAGGGGATGATGTGAGCGCTGGTTGGGCTGCCTTTTTCAGTCATACCCTAATTTTCTTAAGTAAACATGGGGAAGGAAGAACAATAACATAATTCCCCTTACCCCCACCCCCAGATCCTAACACTCTCCACAACCATCAAAATATTTAGTCAAGACAGATGCCAATATCCTTGAGAATCAAAGAACAATAGAGGGGAAGGGAAATCTAATTCACTTCAAAACTTCACCTTGACGACCATTTTATACTTTTCTTTGACTTGCTCTATAAATATTTTACTGCAACATTCGAAATTTATGGGATCCCAAAGACTTGTAAAAAGCTTGAATAACTGGAGTCCAATGACCGATACCCACCACAGGGACCTGGCTTTTTTTTTTTAAGCCTATGATTCCATTAAGCAGAATGGATTATATTCAGGATTCCTTGAAAGGCCAATCTCCTTCCCCAGTGACACCATAGAGTATGGAAAAGGAAAGAGAATTGGCTTCCAAATTGTGGAAATTGTGTTGACTTTGGTTGTTTCTCTGCACCGCGTCAGAGCTCTGTGGTTTTGGCCCTGTAACTGAGGCTTCCTCAGCTTGGTCATTGCAAAGGCCAAGGATTATTCAGGAATAAAGCAGCAAGCCATACTGAGTATGCCACGACAAAGACCCCCAGTGCTGGCACCACTCCCAGGCACAATTCAACAGAAAGTATCCTGCTTCCTTCTTCCCTCTCATTGAACTTAAGCCTAGTACAGAAAAACAATGAAAATGACAAACTTGTGGATCACAGATCATGGGACCATAGCTGTAGAACTTGAAAGAACTCAGAGGTTTAAAACAATTGCATTTTACAGATGGGAAAACTGAGGCTTAGAGTTAAAAAGATTTATCTAAGGGTCACATAGTTAATAAATATTTTTAAGGCAGAATTCAAAACCCACCTATTTCTAACATTGAAAGCAATGTTCTATCTAATACTTGACGTCAGTAACTGAGATGGCAGCCTTACAAAGTGAGCCTTGAAAAGGATTTATAGCACTTAACACCGTGCCTGGTATACAGTCAGAGCTTAATGAATACTTGTTCCAGTCTCTTCCCTTGTCTCCTCATTTTCAACGATCTCAATTTTGTTGACCTATACTGAGCCATGTCCATTTTAAAATACTGTGTAGAGATAGAGCTGAATGGTCCCCAGTGCTGGCAAAGTCCTTGATATAAATTACCTCTATAGGAATACAGGTAGCGATTGGACTTGTCATTTTACAGGTATAGGGAACCCCTGGGCAAGGAAACTCTGTACCCTTACCGCTCAGCATCTTTTCTTAAACTTACAGTCTTAAAAATTTGGCCTACAGCACTGAGAAGACAAAAGACTTACCTAGGGTCACACAGCCAGCATGTGTCAGAGGCTGGACATAAACCCAGGTGTTCCTAGCCTTGAGGTTAGCTCTCTAACTACTGTACCACACTATGCTTTCTAGGATTAATGGGTGAAATTACCCGCTTTTTACTAGAACAGATAGATCACTGTGTGATTTTCATCCAGATGTTCCATCTCAGTTTTGACTCTTCCCATCAAGAGTATAGAAATCACAAATTAAAATGGTTTCCAATGACGTGTCTTTCTAACACCTGCAGACCTATGAGGCTTTAACTTTACATGTACATATGAAAGAGGAAATAAACAAAGGAACTTAAAACAAGAATTATCCAAGAAAGAATCCCTACCGACCACGTTCAACTTACTGTCTAACAAATCGATTGTTTTTATAGAAAGGTGCCCTTCTTTAGGAAAACCTATTATATAAGCTCTCTAACATATAGAATTTCTTGGTTGTGAGGTGATTACTAAAAACTAATTCTTTTTTAAAAGGAGTGGTTTGGGATCAATAGCACCCTCTCTGTAGGTTAGAAATTTAGATTGGGTAGCATGACTTCCAAAATTACACTGCCACTTACTAACTGTATGCCATCGGACATGTCTTTTAACCTTTCTCTGAGCATCGCTACATTATCTACAAAATGAGAGAACTGAGATAAATTATCTCTGAAGTGGTGGCCAGCTCTAAATCTATGAAGCTGAAGAGAGTTCGCTCTAGGCATCAGATGACCCAGGTCCCAAAAGGAGCAGAAATGGAATTGGGCTAGCCACGACAATCTCATTAGACCTCAGTCAGCTTACATATAAATTTAGAGGGAGAATTTGGTTATTTCTAAATTTCTTTTCAGTTCTAATAAGTTCTAGGATGTTATTTACTAAAGTTCAATTCTTACACCACATTTCAAGAACACTTCTGCTGAAAAAAGAAAGGAGTGTGTGATAGCAAGATCACCGGTTTTAATGTCTTCAGTCTGATAACCTGTAGAATGTGGAAGGATTTCCAAGGACCAGCCTCCCTCCCTATGTATATCTGCATTTCAAATACTGCTTCCATTTTCAAGTCTTTTGAATCTTTTGGAATATGAGCTCCTTTTTTTAGAGTCATAAATTCTAAGATAAACGTTTAAAATGGGGTTGGGTAGATTAGAATGAGTTTACTTGTTGAAAGTATGACAATGCTAGCACAGGTCTAGTCCTAAGGAAAGAAAGTAGTTTTTATACTGCTGTACCCATGCGAACTATAATTACTGGAGGAATCAGTCACTGCTCTGTCATTGCTGAGTCATTTTAGTGGTGTCTGACTCTTCGTGACCCCATTTGGGATTTTCTTGGCAAAGATACAGCAATGGTGTGCCATTTCCTTCTCCAACTCATTTTACAGATGAGCAAACTTAGGCAGCAGGGTTAAGTGACTTGCCCAGGGTCACACAGCTAGTAAGTGTCTGAAGTTAAATTTGAACTCAGGAGCATGAGTCTGGCGAAGTCCAAGTCTGGTGCTTTGTGCACTTTGGCACCACCTACCTGATTCTTCGTTTTGTTACTTAAGGCTAATTCTTTTTCTTCAGTCTTAATTTTATGACTTATGGTTACTCTACAAAAATGTATATATGTATGTAGGAATGTATATGCTATTTTAATAGCTTAAAACTGAACTGTGTATGTTTAAGACAAAATATTTGTCACAAGACAAACTATATTAAAACTGAACAGGGTATCTTGTATATGTTTACACACATATATGAATGCATACATGCACTGAGTAACATAGTGAATAGTGAACTAGTCTCAGAGTCTGGAAAACATACTCTGACATATATGACCAGGCGACCCTGAACAAGTTACTCAACATCTCAATGCCCCAGGCATCTAAGACTATACAGTGGAGGCATATCTCCTTTGGTGGAGGGAGTTTCCTCACCTGGAAATTGCCTGAAATGACAAGGCCATACCTAATAATAATCATTATGATGAGATAGAGAATATTTTTATGTGAAATAACCATTCCTTAACTACAAGGATTGCTTTACGTAGAAACTTAAATCCAATTTGGAAGAACCTTTCAAAGAGGAAAGAAACTTAAAAGAAAGGGTAAGGAAGAGATGGAAGAAGAGAGAAGGAAAAAGAAAGGCTGGCAGTATCATATAATGTTTAAAGGTTTCTATAATTAAAGAGTTAACTCAATAATGACTGCTCCTCCTGGGACATGAAATATGCTCATGCCATAAGTGGTAGGATGAAGGTAAGAGGAGAAGCATCAAGGTTCAGAAAGCTAAATGTGGGAGTCAGTGCAGTGTAGGGTACAGCATGATATGAGGGCAAGAGGGCTGAATTTGGCATTAAAGGAACTGGGGCTTCATATTTCCGTAAAATGAGGAAATTAAACTAAATCATTTCTAAGGAACATTTTTGGCTCTAAATTTGTGCTTTGATAGTCTCAATAAGAGTCAGTGGGGCCTACTAAACAGAGTTTTGGCCTCAAAACCAAAAAGACCTGGATTCAAACCCTACCTGACAGATACTAGCTGTGTGTGACCCTGGGCAAGTCACTTAACCCTGTTGCCTACGTTTCCTCATCTGTAAAATGAGCTGGAGAAGGAGATGGCAAACCTAGGCAAGTCACTTAGTCTTTTCACATCCAAAGCAAGACTATAAACTGTAGAAATGTGTAGATCTTTATTGGTAGAGTTCCTTGCTGGAAGTTTTCAATGAAATAACGGGTCTGACCCCAAAATATATGATCTGGGGATGTTTGTTTTCACTTGTCATTTTGCTTTCTGCAGTACATTTTTGTAGGGATGGAATAAATTGAGAGGCCTAAAACCTGGGCTTTAATCTGACTTCTACCACTAAATTACTGTGTGATCTTCAGTAAATAAGACCTCTCTGGGCCTCTTGTGTTTTCATCTATAAAATGAGTGCATTATGCCAAAAGATCTCCAAAATCTCTTCCAGTTCTTTTCCACGATCCCATGGCAGGATTACCTTGGCACCAACAGGATTTTGTTAGGAATGAAACAAAGAATATCAGAAAAGTCTGTTCACTCCAGGCACTGGTCCTCCTCCTTTAGCAAATAATCAAAAAGTTTCATCTCCTGTCCCCAGCCTTCTCTAATAACCTCTCCCGATAACTGCCTTTCTCTTAGGGACTAGCTGAATAGGAGTTATTGACTGAATGTTCCAAGATTTCATAAGATTCTGCCATTAAAGGGAGATCTGGCCTCGGGAAAAATGCTTCCTGCCAAAAACAGAGTCTGTATAGGGACAACGACTGTAACTGTTCAGTACCGGTTCAGAAGGTAACTTTTTCATTTATCAAAGTGTTAGAATGAGTCAATGAGCCAAAAAAAAAAAAAAAAAAAGCAAGTTCTTTTTTCTAAAATTCATCTGTAAAACACCTTTCATGTTTCTGACAACAATAACAGAAAACAAACAAAAATCCTGAAACGGTCTCCCTGTTGTATTAGGACAAAAGTTTTCCTATGTGAAAAATGTTAATTTGCTCAGAACATGAGTCTCTTGCTCTCCACACCCTACATTAAACACACACAATGTATAATCTCAATCAATTTCAATAAAATATCATCTGACATTTGCATACCTTTGATATTACATCCGTTTATTATTTTTACTTGTTTCTCCATAATTACCCAACTGGTCTCAGCACACAATGGCCTTTATAAATAATGAATTTTCAAAAGAAAGTCATCATATTTCTTTGAGGTTCTGGTCTCAGATGAATTTGGCATGCCCCGGCTTTTATCTGCAAATGGTTCTGTGTTTCCCTTTTATCTAGTATCCTGCTTTGTTGAAAATTTCTGTGACATACAAAAGAAAGTCTACAAAATGCCTACTCTTACCCAAGACTTCAAAACTTCAAAAGTACTCGGTGGGCCAGATAAAAATCAGTCCTGGGTTTGTTTCATTTTCAGGCAAACACTTGGAGTGCCTTTACTTTTGAACAATTAGGCACTTGGTTAAGACTGAAGATGACAAAGAGAGCAATTTCAGGTTAGGAAACATTAAGGGGAACTCAGAGAAGAGCCCTTTTAGAATAAGAAGACCTGGAGTGTTTGTATAAAATGTACTTGAAAAAGTAATTAGGAGAAAATGAAGGAATTATTAGACACAATATTCATCACAAGACAAAACAGAGGAAATTGGACAAAACACTGAGCCAAGAGTCATGGCCCTTGAGTCCTAATTCCATTTTTCGTCATTTTCTCATCATATGACCTTGGCCAACTTACTTCCACCCCCTAGGCCTCAGTTTTCTCAATTGGAAAAATGAGAGGATCAGGTAAGACAATATTGTGCACTCACTTTCACCTCAGTATTCTATGAATCCATGAAGAAGCTGTTACATTTGCCCCCTGCGGATAAAAACTGAAGTGGGCACTTACTGGAAACAGTGCAGGATTCCTGCCATACCTAATCAAGGGGACAATAGACAGCCACTCTACAGGAGCTTAGAAAGGGATGCAGTGAAAGCTGTGGAGCCACAAGCAAAATGTGTGCCCAAATCTCAGAGAAGAGATGGCATCAAAAAACATTAGAGCTACAAAGGACCTCAAAGGCCAGTTAGTACAGCCATCCTCAGTAAGGAAACAGGAGATAGAAGAAAATGTATTTGTGTTAAGACCATACAACTAGTTCTTAACAGAGAAAAAACGAAAAACTGGGTCTCCTGATTCCTATATT
>CM053597.1:53224233-53296402 GCA_028646575.1 Pseudocheirus occidentalis
TCTTTCTTCCTTCCTTCCTTCCTTCCTTGCTTCCTTCCTTCCTTTCTTCCTTCTTCCTTCCCTCCTTCCTTCCTTCCTTTCTTTCTTTTTTATTTTCTTCTACCACTACTACTATTACTAACTACTACAACTACTACTACTGTTACAACTACAAGTACTACTACTGCTGCTGCTGCTGCTACTACTACTACTACTACTACCACTACTACTACTACTACTACTACTACTACTACTACTTCTACTACTACTACTACCACTACCACTACTACTACTACTCCACCTCACCATAACTAACTCAAAGGTATATTGTGGATTATAGACAAAAGGAAGGTGTACTGTGAACTCATTGTCATTCTGAGACAGATCAGTTCAAGTTAAGGTTTAGAAATCTTTTTCTTACAAAGGGTTTTGTATAATGAGAGTTCAGTGATAACCAGGATGAACCAGTGTTAAGTATAATTGGAAGGTCACTCTATGACTCCTAGATAACATTTATGCTTTTCAACAGCATACTTTTTTTCTTAATAGTGGCTCTATTTTTTCCCTTTTTTGGTTTGGACCCGTGATCTCTTTGATGGATGGAATTCCCTCCATCACTGCATGTAAGTAACTGTTCTGTAGTTTACAGTCTTAAGGAGTTGCCTAGAATGGTGGAGGTTAAGAGATGTAAACAGCACCACAAAATCAGTAGATGTCAGAAGAAGACCTTGAACTCAGGTCCTCCTGACTCGGAGGCCAGCTCTCTCTGTTATCCCACACTGTCTTTTCTATTGGTGACAGCGTCAATGTCCCATTTGGATTTCTCTCTTGGCCCTAGTTCCTATTCTTTCATTCTTTTACTAGCTAGCCTTCCCACTTACATTTGTGCTGAGTTTTGTTTTCCCTGAAATGCCATTATAGGCTCACATGAGAGTGTCTTAAATTTCTATTTCAGTATGGTGGGACTATCTGATACAATCTTTCATTTCCATCATCATATACTTTGCTTTTTTAATTGTGTGTCTTATTTGTAAGAGATATGATCGTGGAGCATTAACCCAGTTCCCATATTTACTTTGGAGCAATGTTCCTTTCCTGGGGTCTATTTGGCTAATTTCACATTCTGGTGTACTGTGTCACACACACTTGGGGAAGAAATTAGAGAAACAATCTATTCAAGACCACCATTTAAGAAACCTGTGGCACTAAAGAGTTTCTTTTAAGACTTTTCCCCCCCTAAGGTATAACTACTCTCTTTTTCAGAAGAAAAAAATATTTTATCCATAATAGCATACTGTGTTTAGAAATTATGGTACACAGAGTCAATTCCTAATTATCTATACACACATAAAAACAGTATGATCATTCACAAACATATCATATACTCTGAAGACTATCCTTATATATTCCTCTATGCTGAGAGGAAGGTCACCAGGGAAAGATTACCAATGCCACAATGATCCAGCCCCATGTTGGATTGGAGTCATAACCTTAATCCCCAGGAATTCCATGGCTATAATCCTACCTGGGAAGATTATCCCAAATTTTATTTCATCAGCACTCTTTGATATAGGAAGAAAAAAGGAAAGAAGGAAGGAAGGAAGGAAGGAAGGAAGGAAGGAAGGAAGGAAGGAAGGAAGGAAGGAAGGAAGGAAGGAAAGAAGGAAGGAAGGAAGGAAGGAAGGAAAAAAGGAAGGAAGGAAGGAAGGAAGGAAGGAAGGAAGGAAGGAAGGAAAGAAGGAAGGAAGGAAGGAGGAAACAAATATTTTTTAAATATCTACTTGGAGTCAATAAGAATGGAATTAAAACCCTACCACAGACACTTGAAAGTCACTTAGTCTTTACAGGTCTCAGTTTCCCCAACTGTAAAATGAAGAGGTTGAATTTGATGACCCTTCCAGGTCTTAATCTATGATCCTACAAAGTGGATGGATGTAGATATAGACAGATACAGATATAGACACAGATGTAGATATAGATATAATTGTAGACATTGGCGTAGATGGATACAGATAAAGCTAAATATCAATAGGGGGCAGATAATGAGCAATGTGAGAGGTTAACATCAATTTAATGACCTAACAGAGAGTGAGCTTTAACCTTTGACAGTCTGTGGCTCTTCCTCATAGACATAGACATGCCCATTGGCACTCTGTTAAGAGGGTGAAAAACAGCTAATGATTAAATTTTGATGACTGTCTCAAGATGAACCCCTGCTTCTGACACATGGCAAGTCAATTCCTCTCTAGGCACAGAAGACACATCTAATAAGTAATAAATGTCTTGGCTCGGACTGTTCAGATGTTGAACTCTTTGTTTCGCCCTATAAAAATGAGCTAACAGACTTGGCCAGAGGTCAATGTTGGAGGCTAGATTTGAACTCATCTTCCTGACTCCAGGTTCGTGACTCTTTCTATTATGTCTACCAAGAGAATATCAGAGAAGATGTAGCTATGTATGTTTTATCATATCAAAAAGGAATGGAAAAGAAATTTAAAACTACATCCTTTAACATGTATTAATAAACTCCTAAACTGCCCAGGCTGTTGATTTCATTTCACCTGGTTGCAATTTGAGGTCCACCACCAGATGACATGGTTTAGCCAAGAGAATGAACACTATTCAATTGTACACTGCATATTTCCCCAAAAAATTCCTATAATGACACGTTGTTGGCCAAGGATCTTTCAAGAATGAAATCTATCCTAATAGTCAAAATGAGTTGGATTTTTTTTTTGGAAAGATAGAATATCACTATTATTCCAGCATATATGGAATGAGTGAATGAAATTCCCCTCCATTAAGAGTTATAGTATTAGTAGTGGCAATTTTTAAAAATGTATAATAATTGTCATTATTGGAGTGCTGGCCATGTACTAGAAATAAAAAACCAGAGTCATAGAATAGTAGATCTGCAAGAAACCTTAGAGATCATCTAATCCCTTCAATTTGAAAAGAAGGACACTGAGACGCAGGGAGTGAAAGACTCCAAGTCACACAAGTAAATGGTAGTTAAGTTGGACCAAGAGCCTCTATCTCTTGGTCGCCAGGCCAATGGGAATTTATCATTCCAAAGGAGATAAGGTATGCATAGTGTAATGTAAATATCAGCAATTATTGTTATTATTCTCATAAGAGAGGCAGTGAGTGATAGTGGATAGAGAAGCATTCCTAGAACCAGGAAAACCTCTCTGACATGCACTAACCGAGCAGCCCCCACCCAGCCATTTGGGCAATTACTTAAATCTCTGAGTTGCAGAGAAGGTACTAAATCTGTATTGGTAGAGGGATTTTCCTCATCTGGGAGGTACCCATACCAATGAAATCATAAGTCCAGTCCCTATCTCTATAATAATTCTTATTCCATAAGACCATGTTGCCTTCCTACAGCTGCCAACTTGTATGAAATTCAAAGAAAACAAATATAAACAGCCTAAGTGAAGAAAGTATACTTGGCTTGAGGAATTAGAAGATCTGAATTCAAATTCCTACTTTATAAGATGTAGGAACTTAGGTAAGTCACTTAATCTCTACGGGACACAGTTTCCCTCTCTGTAAAATAATGGAAGTTAACAAAATAGCCTCTAACTTCCCTTCCTAAGTCTCTATAAACCTACTTACTTTAACTATAATTATCCCTTCCACATCATGGGAGTTAGGGGCATGGCACCTCTGCAATCTGGCAAATCTGTGTAAAAATGTTTGCCTCTCCCTTCATACTAGAGAAGAAGTCTGAATTATTACAGTATTTAACAATAAAATGTGTTGATATTATACAATACTACACATATACTTTATGCCTTTCTGAGTTTCTAAATTTTTTCTGTGGTGTTTGATGGACTTCATGTGTTATCTACCGTTTCCACAAAACCTCCCAAAAATGCCGATTTCATTTCCCAGCCTGACCCATGAGGTATTGAAACCATGATGGGGAAAGTCACAATGTGGAAGGGATAACTGTGTAGACATGCAACTATTGTGAATTTTCAACTGTCTAGTGACTTTTACCTCTCTCTGAATTGCTCCAGACCTCATGATATCAACCATGGTCTAAGATAAGGAAATCCCTTATTTCTAGGATTAGTGAAAGCATGATATAGTGGTATTGTGAGTAGGACAATGAGGGCAGAAAATGAAATTCCATCTTGGTTCCATTTACATCTCCCAGGCTTCATTAGATCTTTTCAGACAGTTCAGGAAGGTCTACAGTGGAGGGGCTAGCCCTGACCCCTCACTCCCACCCCCCACCTACAGGCTTTTCTGTATCAGGCTGGGAAGCCCAAGTGTGATGTGGGAGCCAGACTCCCCTGGTCCCCTGGACCTAGTTGTCCCTGCCTCTCAAAGCTATTTCTTCATCTCCATTGCCAGGGCAGACAATCCATTTTTGTCTCATTCCCTTCATCACATATAACCATCTGATGGGCATGACAGCAACTGCTTGCTAATTACTGGGCAACATTCTCCCCTCCAGGTTTTTTGCTTCCACAGTCCTTGGGAACAATCCCCTGATTGTTAGCGGAGCAGCCTGGGCACTTGGGGCTGAGGACTTTCGCTTCAATTACCTCCCCTGGATGTCAAGACTTGGAGGCGCTCTGGTGGAATGACGAGAACGTGAGCATAATGAGTTCTGCTCCAAGCCCCGGGGCAGCCTCCACATTCCAAAGAAGGCAATTGGTCGATTCTTTGCCCCTGGCTGTTTCAATGGTACCCAGCATCTCCCCAGCTAAGGCAAAGGGCTACTGGCCTGTCCCCCATTAGAGACCTCTCTGTCGTCAAGACATTAGACTCCAGTGAGAAAAGGGGCCTCTCAACTCCACCCAAGACCTTGGCAGATTGGTTGGGTTTTTTTCTTTTTTAAACAATAGCAACATGATTGAAACAACCTGATTCTCTTCTAAGTTAAAAAGTGACTTTGGGTGGAGAAACTCGGAGGGGGGGGGCAGGACAATTTCTTAGTGGTTCTGGCATCTTGGAGTTGAGAAGGGGAAAATGTCAAGAACTCAGAAAAAAGCATGATTTTTCCATCATAGATCAAACCAACCCAACCCACTCCCCAGCTAGGGCCCAGTAAATGCATCGGGCAGTACTTGAAAGAAAGGGGAAACATTAAGCCCTGAACCTGCCAAGATGCAGTCTCTCTACCACCACCCCCACCCCTAAAATCGTTCCCCCCAAGAAAGAGGTTTGATGGTCTCCATCTGCCATAATCACTTTTCAGCACTCACTTTGGAAGGTGATCCTGTGTGGAGTCTTAATGCAGAATCCAAACTTTGTGCTGAGTGACACTCAATTCCATCAAATAAAGTCTATTCCACTGACCCACACTTAGGGGAAGCACCAAAGGAGGTGTACCCAAGGGGGATTTAACATGATATCCACACATTAGAAGAAGCAGGAGAAAAACCGGCTTTACAAATTAGATCATGAAGCCTCCATGGGGACCATTGTGTTGACTATAATCTCTCTGATTCACAGATGGAGGCCTGCCTTAATGTCCAGTGACAGGCGATGCCCCCCACCCACCCACCCACTGGGATGATTATATCTCTGATAGATGAAACTGTCAAGGATTCTAGAACCCTTGAGATTAGGGGCTTTTAATAAGAGCAGGGGCTCCTGGCCTGGAATCCCTGAACTTGTTTTTGTAAATATTTTTATAGCTATATTTCAATATAATTGGTTTCTTTCGTATGTGTATGTATTTTATTTCATGCATTTAAAAGCATTATTCTGAGAAAGTGTTCGTCATACAGTTGGCAAGCTAGTGAAATCTACGGACCCCTTCTCAAAACAATGCTTTTAAATAGCTGAAGGAAATACTAAATTTCAGTTGGAGGTTAGTGAAAATAAAGGTCTACATTTTTCCCATCCAAGTCCAACTATTCCTTATAATCTCTCCACAGCCCCTGACCCCTTGGATGGGGCTCTGAATACTCCAGGTTAAGAACCCCTGCTATAGACATATTTACAGCTCTATGAGGGCTTTTCAAAAAGTTTCTGTTAAGATTAAATTCAGTACAATTCAATAAGCATTTCTTAGGTATGAGGCACCAGGCACACAAAGACAAAAAAAAAATATTCATTGCCCTAAAGGACCATGCATTCTGTGCCTTTAATACAGATAAGTAAATATCACAAAAAATAGAATAAAAAACAAAGTAATTTTGGCAGAAGGGATTGGGAAAAGCCTTAACAAGCAAAAGAATCCTTCCTGTTGCTTCCTTTCTTACTAGTCACCAGAATGCACCCAAATTCTGATTTTTAAAACCCAAGTTTGGGGTGTTTTTTATTGTCCATATGGAATGACAGACTGACTCCTCTCTGTTATGTCCTTAGTTGGGTGCAGGCCCCAACAAAGTAATTAAATAGGAAAAGTTTGTCTTTCATCCTCATCCACCTTCCCTCTCCCCATCTTTCCTATAGAGCTTCCTTTAATCACCCTATCCTGAAAGAAGCTAGGGCTTTTATGAAGTCTCAGGTCCCTCTGGACCAGAAGGGAAGCACTCAGAAAAAACGAATTCACAGCAAGGTGCTAGTACTTTGATGTGCTATTCTTCCCAAGAATATTCGCATTTAATAGGAGTTCTTTGGTTGTTGTTAGTGGTGGTGGTGGTGGTTTTAATGGCAACTACATGACCACTAGGCAACTCGGTGGCTCAGTGGAAAGACTACTGGGTGTGAAGTCAGGAAAACCGAGTGCAAATTCAGCCTCAGACACTTACTACTGTGTGAGCCTGGGCAAGTTACTTTATCCCGTTTGCCTCAGTTTCCTCATTTGTAAAATGAGCTAGAGAAGGCAATGGTGAACCCCTCTAGTGTCTTTGCCTAAACCCCCTGGACAGTCTAGTTCACAGGGTCACCAGTCACTGAACAAGAACAATTTGACAATAAGCTATGCAAAGCTTTCTTACATCCATTTGTCCCATTCCAGTCTCGAAACAACTTGGCGAACTTTCCGCTTAAGCACAGAGCCCAACAGCTCCTTACGGCCTCCAGAATAAAACATCCTCCTCCAGCTTGCTTTTTAAATCCTTCACAGCCTAGCCTCCCGTATCTCTCGGTCCTTGGTGTATGTTGCTTCCTGTCCACACTGTCCAACCCGACTGTCCGGCTGCTCTGCGCCTTGCTGACTCCGTCTATCCGCCCAGGACCCTTGCTGGGCCGCCCCGCTCTCCTCCCTCACTCCTCGCTTCCTGTCTAAGGTGCCACTCAAGCATCACCTTCTACGTGCAGCTTTTTCCCAGTCTCTCTCCCCAGCTGCTGGTTCTCCTCCCTCCCGGCCACCCTGCGTTGACTGGGTACATCCTCTTACATGTGTATGTTGCCCCCCCCCCCCATCAGAATGAGCTACTTGAGAGTAGACATTGATTTGATTGGTCTTTTAAAGAATAATTATAAACTTTGGTCTCTGGGTAGGGGAGATATTTGGAATTAGGAGAGCCTTCCTGAGTTTTTTCAACTCAGACTGCAGCCTTCTCTACCTCAGCGTCAAAACCAATCCAGTCTTCTTCAGTCACCATTCAAGTCAAGACACAATAAGCTTCATCGATCCCCCCCCCGCCCCCCCGGTTTGTACCAACGGTAGGTAGAGATGGGAGGAGGAGAAGAGGGACCAAAGGATTGCTAACGACCTCCCCAAGGAGGTCAGATTTAAAGAGACAGATCCATACACAGTCACCAAAACACAGCAATACTTTTCGAAGTACTCGAGAACAGAAAACAGAATAGTAAATTGTTGTTGTTTCAGTCACATGCGATGGTTCATGATCCCACTTGAGGTTTTCTGTGCAAGACACTGGAGTGATTTGCTATTTTCTTCTCCAGCTCATTTGACGGATGAAGGAACTGAAGCGAGCACGGTTAAGTGACTTGCCCAGAGTCACCTAGCTAGTTGAGTGTCTGAAGCTCAATTTGAACTCAGGTTTTCCCGACTCCGGGTCTAGTGCTCCCTCCACTGCACTACCTAGCTGCCCAAAGGAGTAGATACTTATGGCTACATACATTGTGGTACTTGGATATAACGGAATATTGCTGTGCTGTAAAAAAAGGACTCATGGAAATACTGAAATGAAAATACATACAATGACACAACGATGGAAATGGACATAGCAACAGCCAAAGAATCTAAAACTGAATATTGTGAAATTATAATGAACAAGTTTGACCCCAAAGAAGACAGGAGGAGAGACTGCCCCACATATCCCCTCTTTAAAAAAAATATTTATTTATTTGCCCACATACACATTTTTACAGAAGTAGAGGATAATAGGTGTGGAACACTGCATATAATGCTAAAACAGACTTTTGGTTAGTTCCGCTTAAAAAAATTCCCCCTACTTTTAAAAATCCTTTATTATAAGAGATGGTTCAGTGGGCGGGAGTGGGAAGAAAGATATATTCGAAAACAGGTAATGTAAACACAAAAAAAGTCAATACAATTTATTTTAAAAAGAGAATGGAGGGTAAGCTAAAATTTAAAAAGTGGTTATGCCACAATAATATTGCCACCAAAAGAGTTATTTTTTTTCTTTGACCCCTTTTGTCCTGGACAAGAGTTTTGTACTAAAAAAATTAATTCATCAGACCCTTTGACCACATGACAATCAATATTCTCCACTTCTCAGTGTCTCTCTTTAGCTCCTTTCCCAGAGGCCATGTTTTATTAATTAAATTAATTAATAAAAATATTACATATTTTGTAATTTTACCTCAAAAACCATAAGAGATAAATACAGGATATGCTATATCCTGCATGGTATAGAGTACTAGAAATAGGATGAATAGCTCTCAAAGCCAAAGAGCAGCAACAAACTGATTGGACAATGAAGAATCTAAGTCAGCGTCAATAAATGTTTCAAGCCTCAGTCTCCTCATCTAGAGAATGAGGGCTTTGGACAAGATGATCCCTCAAGGCTCCCTCCAGCTCAACAGGGCAGAGTCTCTGCTTCTATGAGATACTTTTTTCAGATCTGTTTGAAAGGAGGATTTTTGAGCTTAATATCAATTAAAGGAACTTCTGATCTTAGCCCCCAAAGCTACCCTCCAGCACAGCTCTTTGTGCCTTAGTGGAAAGTCTTAGGAGGGCAATTTTTGTTATGTTTCGTTTTCAATAGCGGTGGAGATAATTGTAGCCTGGAAAAATGAATGCTGTCTATTAGGGGTCATTAGGAAAGCATGCTGAGGTTGCTCAATAGCCTCCAAGTTATATCATTAATAGCTTCCTTTGTGGTCATTCGAGGGGAAAATAGGTTTTCTTGTGCAACTATTAAATTGTCTGATTTGGGGGAAAATGGATGTATACATCACATATGGCATCCAGCAGAGCTCACAGTTATCCCTGGGGGTAATTCCCTATTCTCTTCTTTTTCCCTCTCCAAGATGCTTCTTTTCCCCTTATACTTGGCACCAGCAATTTCAAGAACTGTCTGCCAAGTAGAATCACTGTCTGGAGAGCTTCCTAAAAAGAGTTAAGGTGCCTTCGGATGTCAGGGAGAGAAAAGGAAACCATCCAGAACTTGAGCGATGTTCCAGTGCCCAAACTATTCCCTCTTATTCACCCACCCTCCCTCGTCCTCTGCTGTCTCCTGTGTTCTCCATGAGCCAGACTCAAACATTAACTGGCAGCAGTTCCCCAATTACCCATGCTTGCATTCTCAGCTAGGGGAGCAGCTGTTGGGTCTTAACTCCTTGCTTATTTTCAGGCATACTCATTCTGGGTTCCTTAATGGGCAGAACTTCATAATGGTGAGTCAGCCAGGGTGTGGTAAGCAAATGATGTAATGCCCATGTCAAAAGCAACAGGTAAGGAAAAAGCCAGAGTTGGAGAACCAGGAAAGCAGGACCCTAACTACTCTACATCCAGCTTCCATTTGTTAATGGGAAAGAGAAGGAAAAAAAGATGGGAAGAAGAGAGGAGGAGTGAGGTGGGTTGTCAGAATGAACCAGGTAGGTGTTTAAGAGTATAATGAGTATAATGAGTATAATGAAAAGCACCAATGGGAAAATTGTACTACAAGCTCTACTTTCCATCTCCACTCCTTACTCCTCAAATACTGAACAAAAGTCTAGCATACGCTGAAATAGCCTAGGGTTTTAGTCACTGACATACATCCCCAAATCTGGATCTGGGTTGATCCACTGACGTTCCCAAAACCTGGATCTAGGTAGAGCCTCCTTCCCAAACCCACTGGCCATAGAAACACTGATATACAACCAAAACTCAGGGCAGATCCACTTAGTCAAGACGTCCCATAATTAATCCAGCTTTATTCTCAGTCAAGGCATAGTATAGTATTAAGAACACAGGTTTGGAAGTCAAAGGACTAGTACTCAAATTCTGTCTCTATTGCAACCAGTCTGACTCTGAGCAAGGGGCTTCACCTCTGAGCCTCAGGTTCTCCATCAGTAAGATGCAGTAACCAGACTGGTTACTATCTGATGTTCCTTCTAGCTCTGTTTCTGATCCTGTGGAATTTTTTATGTCCTAGTCCTTCTGGGCCTGAGGCCTTCTTGTTGAGGGTCAAGGAACTGGGGAGGGAATACCCAATTCAAGGCCTAAAATTTCAGGAATCCCAACTTGCTTTGCAAAGGTAAAAGGCTTGCCAATGGAAAAGTAATAATAGAGCCTTCCTTCAAACTCAGCCCCATATTTCAGTAAATTGGGGGGTAGAGGGGTTCTAAATTATAGGGTTCTAGGTTAGCCCCATTGGAATTTCCAGCAGCAGGAGAATCCTAAGGTCCTTCAACTCTGCTGAAGGGGTAAGAAGACATTGAGTTGGAATGGGGGGGTTCCCCCAAATCACTCAAGATGGCTAGGTAGTTCAGTACATAGAACACTGGGACCAGAATCAGGAAGACCTGGCTTCAAATCTGGCCTCGTATACTTACTAGCTGTGTGACCCTGGATAAGTCACATAACTTCTGTTTGTCTTTATCCACTGGAGAAGGAAACGGCAAATTACTCCAGTATCTTTGCCAGGAAAACCCCACATATAGTGAGGTCATGAAGGGTTAGACACAACTGATCAATAACAAAAATCACTAAACCATGAATCCTTTTTTTGACCTAGCAATGCCCCTATTAGGACTATAACCCAAAGAGATTAACAAAAGAAGGAAAGAATCCACATGCACAAAAATATTCATAACAGCTCTTTTTCACAGTGCGAAAGAAGTAAAACAAGTCAGATTCGAGCTGACTCTTGAGAACTATTTATAATAAGAAAAAAATCATAAAAATAATAGCCACCAAACACTTAGTTCATTTCCTTTAAGTGCTGGGGGTAAGAGTTGCTGCGGTGATTGGAAGGACCAACATCTACCTCCACTTGGAAATATGAGCACAGCTTTCTCTTTGGGTGAACATGTTAAAAAGTTAAAGGGTCAAAACTGCGGCGGAGAGGACTGAAGAGAACTCTGTATTTGAAGTCAGAAGGCAGGGAGTTTATATCCATACTCTGTAGCTACTAAGTGACCTTGGGTAAGTTATTATATCTCTGTGAATCTCAATGTTATCATCTACAAAATTAGTCGAGTCAACAAACATTTATTAAGTGCTTACAATATGACAGGCCCTTTCCAGTTTTAATCCTATGATCTTACAATAATAAGACTATGAAAATTAAAGCCTTCTCCCTATCCACACCTGGAAAGGCAAGGCAAAGGAAGGTTTCTTGAGAATAGTGCCTATTTCTTTTATATCTGTATATCACCAATGCCTAATACCATACCAAGAATATAATAGGTATTTAATGTCTGTCAAATGATAAATATCTGTATCTATTTGTGTATGTGTGTAGACATAGCTAAATCTATGTATGTGCACAGACAGGTATATCCATAGATAGCCAGCTTCCAGTATTGGCTAGAATGATATGCCACATTTTCCTGAGATTTAAGTAAGCAAAGGCCTGGAAGCCAAGTTCATGGTCTGGTTACAGAGAAAGGATAAGGATGACCTTCTTCCCACCTGCAGAGTGCCACAGGGAGGATGCAAAGCCTATGGTCCCACTGGTGTGTGGGAGGAGGACCAACACCACTGACCGACTAATTACCAATAAAGCATTGGGTTGCAAAACTTTTGGCTTAAAACATTTGCAGAAGGCAGACAGAAAGGTGCCAGTCAGCATGCTTATAATTATTTTTATTTTTGGCCAACATGAGATAGGGTTACATTAATAACTGCAGGGACAGGAGGTTAGCTAAGAAAAACTAAAACTTGAGGAGGCAGCTGGTTGTGTCCAAGAGCAGGTTAAGATCCTAAAGCTGGGAATTCAAGTGCACAAAAGGAACATGTACAGAGAATTCACACACATGAGGGTAGAGGGCATATAACAGAAAGAAGGGCTCCATTTATGAAATTCTGTATATGCAGTGCTATTGGGATATGCCACAAAAGTTATTTATAAGGCTGGTGGATGAATCATTACATCACAAAACTTGAGAACTGAATGGGATACCTAGTCCAACCTAGAAGGAAGAGATCCCAACCAGTCCAACCTAGAAGGAAGAGATCCCAACCAGTCCAACTTAGAAGAGATCCTAAGCAGTCCAACCTAGAAGGAAGAGATCCCAACCAGTTCAACTTAGATGGAAGAGATACCAACAAGTCCAAAAAGGAAGAGATCTCAACAAGTCCAACCGCTACCCCTCTGCAGAACAACAACCCAATCGATCTCACCCAAAGAAACCAGTTTCTTAAAAGGACAGCCAACTCTTGACCTTGTGGATGAATGCCAGAGTCTCCTTCTAGCCTTCATGATCTCAAAATACTTCCTAAGTGCTTATGTCTCACAAAGCAAACTAAACTCCTTACTGTGCATGAATATGGACAGTTATGTTCCATTGCTTAGCTACCCTCTTGTACTATTCTGTTTAGTACCTGGGATCTGGCTGGTTCATTTACATATTCCTATTGGTCAACAGCCAGGTTGAACTATTAATGATAGTAGTTATTATCAATATAAATAACAATGAATATAAATTAATAAATGCTAATAAGAGTATATGACATTGTATGGTTTTCAAATTGCTTTGCTTTTATTATTTTTGTGTTATTTTATTATTTCATTTTATGTTTTATTTTATGCTAATGATAATCAAACATTTGTTAGTCAAGGAAAGTTTGCCTTAAGACAGATAAGAGCAATGCACCTAGGTCATTTAAATGTGAATTTTCAAGTACGTTTCTTAATAAAGCACACTTTCATAAACCATACCAGTAAGTCAATGGATCAGTGGGCATTTACCAAGTACTAAGTATATGTAGACTGTGCAAAATGCTAGGGTATAAGAAAGGCAAAAATACAGTTCCTGATTCATGAAGCTCACATTCTAATGGGGAAGAGGGGATATCTAAATAACTATGTACATATTAGATTTATTCAACATAAATAAGAAGGTAATCTCAGAGAGAACTAACCTTGGAGCAGTTGTTCAGGCGTTTTCCAGTCACGTCTGACTCTTTGTGACCACATTTGGGGTTTTCTTGGCAGAGATACTACAATGGTTCGCCATTTCCTTCTCCAGCTCATTTTACAGATGAGGAAACTGAGGCAAACAGGGTTAAGTGACTTGCCCAGAGTCACCCAGCTAGTAAATGTCAGAGGCCAGATTTGAACCCAGGAAGATGAGTCTTTATGACTCCGGACCCAGCGCTCTATACAGTGCTTTATCTAAAACAAAATGAGGGAGTTGAATTAAATACTTTTGAGGTTCCTTTCAGTTTCAGATTGATGATCCTATGACCTTGGGCAAAGCGTATAAACCTTTCTGGGCCTCAGTTTCCTCATCTGAAAAATGGAAGGTGCTGGAATGAATCGTCTTTAAGACTCCTTTTGACTCCCAGAGCCCTAAGAGGCAGGACTGAGAGGTCTTCCTGACCCCCATACCAGCCCTCTAAGGGGTCAGACACCTGGCCCAAGGGCTGCCTGCTACCCTGACACTCTTGAGAGGGGCCCAAACCAAATTAAAATGTAATTGAGAAATAAATGAAAACAGAATAAGACATAGGTAATGTTACATTTCAAAACTAAGTCGACGTGTGGCTGAAGGCATTCTCTTGTACATGTTAATGACTGTCCCTTTGTGTTTGAGCTTGCCGACCCTGCCCCATGGTATATTGCCCTTCTTCCCCCATATGACTTTTTTGTTTTTGACTTTCAGAGCCACTGAGCATGAAATAAATTAGGGGACTTGACCCCGCATCCACTAAAGCTATTACCAACTTCTGATTGTAGGGTGGCTAGTTAGCTCAATAGGTAGAGTGCAGGACATGGAGTCAGGAAGACTCATGTTCCTGAATTCAAATCTGGCTTCAGACACTTACTAGCTGGGTGACCCTGGGTAACCCCATTTTCTCATCTGAAAAATGAGCTGGAGAAGAAAACGGCAAACACTCTTTGACAAGAAAACCCCAAATGGATTCATGAAGAGTCAGACATGACTGAACAACAACAAAACAACACTTGTGATTGTGTTTAAGTATTTAAATTCATTTGTTGAATTATTTTAAATTTCATTAATATTTTATACAATATTTCAATTAATCATTGTCATAAAATCATTTCCTTTGCTTTTGGATATATTTCTATCATACCGTCTGCTATTTTCCTCCATTTTCTTCTATTCTAAAAGGAGTCTTGAGATAGAGGCTTTTAAAATATTCTTCAGTCGCCTTTTTGCTTAATTCCTGAGGTTACTTGCTCAGCTGATGGAGTCTGCAATGAGCTAGACTCCTATTTCATAAGTACATCTGATGGTTAGTCAGTCATGTTGCCCTAATTATGACTCTGCTGGCTCCTCTGAGAAATCAGCTTCACAAGCTGCCTCCCTCCCACCTTTCCAGTCTTTATAGTGTCAACCTTACTCCCCATTGCATTCTCTGTGCTCTGGAGACACTGGCCACCTTGCTGTCCCTCCAATAAGACTCTCCATTTCCAGCCTGGAAGGCTTTCCCTTTCGTCCCTGCCTCCTGGCCTCCCTGACTTCATTCAGGTTCTAACTCAAATCCCACCTTTTGCAAGAAGCCTTTCCTGTACCCCCTCGAGGCTCCTGCCTTCCATTTGTTGCTTATATTTACCTTATTTTGTAAATATCTCATCTGTATATAGCTGTTTTCATGTTGTCTCCCCCATTAGACTGGGAGTACCTTGAGAACTAGGATGGTCTTTACCTTTCTCTTTGTATACTCAAGGCTTAGCACAAGGACTGCCACATAGTAGGAACACTAGAAAGGCTTATTGACTAGGAGATGCTTACAATTCTAGCCAACCTGCATTAGTCACACTGTGGAGCCCAAGAAAAGCCAAAACCAAGCTTTGGCAAGAAAAATACATTGTTGTCACATGAAGGAAAAGATTCCAGAGTCTTCTTTGGCTCAACTGTTTCTAAGAATAGAGTGATCTGTGGAAAAAAAAATAAAAGTGGGGAGAGGGGGGTGGGTCAGGGAATACTGGCACCAGACAGTGATCTTTAATTGTCTCCAGGCTTTAAAATAGAAGCAAGCTGGAACGGAAGTGCCCCTGGAAACCCTCTCCATTCCCTAACTCAATGAACCTATAAGGATGTCGAGTTTTGATACTGCTCCCAGAAACACTGACTCAATCGGGCAGAAACTCCAGGAATTTCGTCATCACTTACACTGTGCCTTTCAACTGTAGTATCATCCCAACCAAAGGGGATTTAGTGGCCTAGAGCTTTGGAGGGCTTATATTCAGCAAATGCCCAATGGCTCCTCAGGACTCTGAGGGCTTCTCCAGGGTCATCTCAGAGGGGAAGTTTTGTCCCAATGAGATGATTGGCCTGTAAATGACCTTTCTGGAAAGACAAAAGTGGTGCAGTAGAAAACTCTCTAGGTTCAGAGTTAGAAGTCCAGGGTTTCAATCCCACTTCTGACCCTTACTACCTGTAGGACTATGGGCAAGTTTCTGAGTTTTAGATTCCTCATCTCTTAAAGAAAAGAACTGAACTAAGATGGGCTCCACAGTCCTTTTAACAGGTTAAAATCTATGACCTGCACTGTTCTGGATTTAATATTTCAGTACTAGTTGTATAAATTTCTAGCCCTCAAGAAAAATCTTTGCAACAGAGTCAATAGTCTACAGAAACACTCTCACCTAGAATCCCATGTTCTGGGAGGCCTCCAAGCACAACTCTATTACTTGGTCCCAGACAAAGATGAAAGAATTTGCCTTCCACCAGCAGAAGAAAGGTTTCTATATTCCGTAGCTGCAGAAGGCATGTGATTATGTCCTACAGCATCATGAGGGAAGAATCAGACTGAACACAATGGTGGTTTTGTTTTTGCTTTTTAACTATGAAGTGAAAAACTTTAAACCTGAGGAATTCCTTGTGAATAAAAATCTAAAGTTTAAGGCATCCACTGAATATCTTTAGTCCATGAGATCAGTCATTTCACAAAAATGTTATCTCTACAAAACTTTTAGAAGACAAAGACCATTCATTGGTGCCATGGCTAAATAGACCACGGCTTGTGAGTGGGACAGGATCACTCAATAGTGATTGAGGAAATGATGAATATAAGGAATTAAGGGAACTATGAGAAGACCAAGTGAACAGAATCAAATTGAAGTAAACAGATCTAGGAGAGCAATGCAAGCTATGAAAACAATAACCAACCAACCAACGAGCATATATTAAAGTATCTATGAGATTCTAGGCACTTCATTACATGCCAGGGATACAAATGTAAAGAAAATTATATCACAATAATGTAAAGGAAAATATGGCAGCCAAACTCTAAGCATAATGACCAACTTCAATCCAAGAGAACAGATGAACACAAATTCATCTGCTTGGCTGAGATGAGACTCAGGGCAAAACATTATATGTACTGGGGGGAGGGGGGTTGTTTGTTTATTATGAGAGATGATTCAAAGGGGGAACAAAAAAAATCAAGAATCATCAGGAAATGATTTTTTTAAAAAGGTAATAATAAAACTTTTAAAATTCCAGCATATATGGATTTGTTCTAGGTTAGAGATGGAAGACAATCTTCTTTCTTGAGCTTCTCCTCTTTCAGGGCCCTTACATAAACACACCATATATATCCAAGTCCATGAGATCAGACCATCACCTATAGCAAAACTGTCCAATTTGAGGTCTATAGGTCAAGTGGATGGCCTGGAAACAGGTTAAAATGTTTAACAAAATAAAGATCTTGGGATCCAAGAAACTAAAAAGCCAAATCTCAATAGAATTACTTCAACTCTACCCCTTCCAGAGTACTTATCTGTTGACACAGAAGAGAAACAACAATGGCAAAATTCTAGTCTCCTAGCAGCCATATCATTTGTTAATGAGCTGTAGTCCATTGGAAGTCAATGGCAGCTTCCCAGGCCAGGGAGAATACCATGCCAAGAAAAGACGAGGACTAAGCAAGCTTGAAAACCCCTTCCATCTTCAGATCCCAGGACCCTCTGAATGACAAATTTGACGATGAAAATCTATACAGCCATGCAGCCAAAAACAACTATATGCCTTATTCTTTTGGCTTAGTCTGTGATTTGGACAGGTCAGATATGAACTTGCAGGTAAAATATGAGAGTTGTGAATAAGAAACAGATCATCAGAACAGGGGGAAAGAGGACAAAGGTTAATGTAGTACCCCAAAACTGGTCTTAGCACTGAAAATTTAACCCAGAAGATCTAGCAGAGCATAAATAGGGAATGGTGCCTAGAATTTTACCCAATAATATACAAAACGCTAATAATACCTGTGTTCCTACAGGTAGAAATAACTAAGTGTAGAACCTGTGATAGCTGGCAAGAATAAATAATTACCAGATACCATGCCTCTTACCCCACACCCAATTTAGCAGCAGTTCAAAAGAGCTCCTTCCCAGCTTATCTCTTCTCTCCTCTAGTGGAGAACTCCCTAGCAACAGCTCCGTGATATCCTAGGGCTTCCATGTCCCCACATGGGACGTCCCAAGGTATCTCTCCAAACGTGTCATGTCCTAACATCTGAAGTCTCTCCCTGAGGTCTGACAACCTTAATTCCCACCCCAGCATCACTTGAATGTATCTTTTAAGGTTGATTTAATGGTGCTACTCATAAAGCTTGTCCTGGGCACCAAAATTTCTGGTTATGGCTCTGAGATCTAGATTTCCATTGCAATCACCATCACCTATAGCAAAACTGTCCAATTTGAGGTCTATAGGTCAAGCGGATGGCCTGGAAACAGGTTAAAATGTTTAACAAAATAAAGATGCAATACAGCACAGAGAATGTTTATTTGTAGTTTTCTTAGTGAATATGCCACCATCAGGGATCCATTTCTACTTTAATTTGACCCCACTGACCTACAGGACTCTGCCTTGTGCCATGAAAGATGCTAATACTTGCAGTATTTGCCCACACCAGGCAGGCTACTTAAAGTTAGGGCAGAAGGCAAAAAGCCCGTACCCGATGATGCCAGCCATAGCAAGATTGTGCTGTAGGAGCCTGCCTGTTCATTTCAAACCTAATGTACCTCATCAGTTTCATGTTACGAAACTTCCTTATCTATAAGTTTGTTCGTGTCCAACCTGAAATTCAAATCCTACCCTGTGCTCGAACCTGAGGTTTCTGCTTCTGCTTGTACCTTCATCCTGAGCTTAACCACATGGACCTGACCTATATGTGTCCTTGTGCCAAGTTGGGGGCTTTAGATGCTAGCCTCTAATCCTCCTGTCTCTCCAGCCTCACTTTTCCCACCTCTAAAATGGAGAAGTAGAACTAAATTCTAAGCATGGTGCCTAGTACAGAGTAGGTGTTTGAAAAATGCTTAGTGATTATCTAAGATCCCTTTCAATCCTAAACTGTCTAATTCTGTGATACCATAAAGACTTTAAATTCTGTCCTCATCCTCTAGTTTGGCCTGATGCACTTGATTCTGATTTTAATTTTGTCTTTAAGACCCACTGGGACTCTTCTGCCCCAGACTTGGGCCTTATCCCTTCCTGAACTACCCTGTGCTAGGGCCACTCAAAACACAAAGCTAAAACCTGGGTAAACAAAGGAGATAGGCATGAGAACAGCCCTATGTAGGAAGACCTAGTTGGATACCTCCTACTCCTAGAGCCCAATTGCCTTGGAAAATATGGTTATTGATCTAGTCTTATAAACTGTAGCTGTTCACTATACTCAGAGCACATGAATGGTAGGGGTTCTCCTGTACCTCTTAATGCTAACAAGGAGTTCCCCTGTACCTCTTGATGCTACATAGATAACAGTGCAACATAGGACCTGTCTGCCCACTATCCCATGCTCTGTCTCCTGCCTTCCATTTTCCCCAGTAATACATCTCTTGGATTGAATCTTTTTTAAAAAAATTATTCCTAGTATAATTCTGTGATATCATTGGTGTGGTCAATTCATAGTGACAAAGATCCACAATTCACTTGGAGTGAGTTAGTCGGAGGTAATGAGAGGTTAAGTCCAGGGTCACACAGCCAGCCCATGCTTTGAAAAAGCAGGACCTAAACCCAGGGTCTTCCAGACTCCAAGGCCAGCTTTATCCTGGTCTCTTACTTGAACCTCATTCATCCTAAATAAGCATATCCACAGCTTTTGTAAAAAGGAAAAGAAAATATTTGATCAAAAATCTCTCACCATGAAAAGCTGCTGTAATTGTTCAGCATTATTAGTGCAAGCAAGCTAGAAAATGTTACCCAAAAAGAGGATGACCATTTAAACAGAAAGTTCCTGTTTCTCCCTTCAATTCAGAGTGCCCATGGGAGAGTTTAACAGCTTAAGATAAGAGTTCTTAACATGGGGCCTGTGGATAGATATAGGTCTAAATATAGACATGCATACACATATGTATATATATATATATATAGACATATATATATAGGTATGTATGCATGTGTGTATACTTATAGACATATATGTATATACACATGTATATCTAGATACATTTATAACTATAAGTCAATATAATTTCCTTTTGTAATTCTATTTTTAAAATTTTTATTCATTTAAAAACATTATCCTGAGAAGAAGACTATGGGCTTCATCAGTCTGGGGGGTTGGGGGGAGTGGAGAGAGGGGAAGAAGTAGGGTGTCATGGCATGCACACACACACACACACACAAAAGATTAAGAACTCCCACACTTGAAATACTCATTTTAATTATGTTTAACTGCACTTAACCACTTCAGCAGGCATTCAAATATAATTAGGAAATAGAAACGTAAATTAGAGGGTCATTGATTATTAATTAAGCCCAGAGACTTAAAGACCATCCAGTCTAACTCCTGATTTTATACATAGGGAAACTGAGGGCTGGGGAAGTTAAATTAGAGAAATGGAATTTCCCTTAATTTCTCTTTTCCTGGGCAATGTCTAGATATGACCCAAATACAAACAGAAGTCATGAATGCAGGAACACCTGCAGCCGCTCTGGACACACCTTAATTCACGTGCAAACCTTTGAATGCGTTTGTTGAAAATCTCTGTAACAAAGCTGTCAGTTGGGCCTTATTAACATACACACCTACAAGGACCAGAAGACCCAGATTCCCTGCTTCCCCGAAGCTTAATTCTTCCCATTGGTCTATTTCATTGTGTCTATGACAACAGATTTAGTGAGGGCTTTAATCCCCGTCTGATGTTCCTGTCTGACCCCCGCTTCCAGGCTTCCCTCTGCTGCTTTCAGCCACTTCAGGGCCAACCACTCCGATTGAATTATCCAGCTGGGAAAAACCTTCCCTATGTAACCAGATTATTTTTTATCACCCTGTGTTTTCTTTGCACTGCCGTTTAATAAACAGCCGGCCAGCTGGGAGTGGGCTGGAAAGATTGAGTTAAAGGCTGAGGACTCTGTGGTGTTCCATTGCCGATGCTGATTTGAGCTGGATTTGCAAGGCCTCCCGCCTTCCCTCTTGGATACCCAGGGAGTTAATGAATAGGTCGCCAACGGCTTGGCAAGCTTCGGCATTGTCTCCAGAGCCTCAGAAGAGGGAACGAGATGCTTCTGCCCAAGAGAGAGAGGAAGTGTTAACAGTGTGGGGCACAGCAAGGATTGGACTGTTTTGGTTAATGACTTCAGACAATTGAGTCTACGAAAGGATGGCCCCACGGTCCCATGACAGGCTTTCAAGTCTTCTGGGATGAGTTAAGCCAGGCTTTGGCACTCAGAAGAAGCCAAACTGTGTAATTGAAAAAAACAACAATGGTCCCCAAGAAAGAGCTCACAAAACTCACCTTCCTGTCCTCCCAGTTAGAAGACCACATATATCTTCAGGCCCGGTCCCTAGATTGGTTAACTTTGCTTAACTATTTTCTTTATTAATAGGGAGGGTACAGTGTATGTCCATGACTGATCAAACAAAAGACATTAATAAAACTGTTAAAATGTGCCTTTGGGACACATTTTTTTTCAACTTCTAGTTCAGGGAGCATTAACCTTTTTGGTTATCCTATATACCTCCACAGTCTGATGAAGCTTATTATTATTCTCAGAATCATGTTTTTAAATGCATAAAATAAAAAATATAGGATTACAAAGGAACCCAATTATTTGAAAATAGGGTTGCTACAGGTTGATGATTGTAGGGTAACTTTTTCTCCCATACTTATTTTTTTTTAACCTGGGTCTCCCCATCTCATCCAAGCTGGAAGCACAACCACTACTCAGGCAGGCTCTGATCTGCTGTTTCTAACCTGGGCTGGTTCGCCCCTTCTTGGGCAGATTAGTGGCCTCCCACCCTCAGGAGCTCACCATACTGGTGCCACACTTAACTGCAGACACCCAATCATCTTAGCACTTAGCATAAGTCCATCCCCAACCTCCCTCCAAAGCTAGTCTAGTCCCACATTTCCAACCAGCACCACCTAACCTGACCTGGCTACTCAGACATGTCCAAAAGCAAAGGCATCATTCTTCAACCTCCTTCTTCACCTCCATTTAAAAAAAAAAACTGTCCCTCATTCCAAGTTCCCTATTTCAATTAATGTGAACACAATCCTTCTGGTGACTTGGGTTCAAAACCTCTGTGATACCTTTGCCTCTTCCCTCCCTCTCCCTCCTCATCCTCAATCGTTTAGGAGATCTCTCCCATCTATCCCCTTCTCTCTGTTCTGATGTCACTCCTAGCTTGGTCACACTCCCATCACCTCTCCCCTGGATTATTATGCTACTATTCAGTCACGTTCTACTCTTGATGACCCCATAGATCATACCACACTAGGCCCTTGTATCCTTCACTATCTCCCCAAGTCTGTCAAAGCTGAACTATTATAATTCCCTTCCTCCATTCTTACCCCCTCAGCAACCCTTCTTTCACAAAACTGTCAAAATCATCTCCCCCAAAAACAAAAGACTGAGAACATTATTCACTTGTTCAAATGCCCTCAATAATTCCATTATAAATTATAGTACATGTGTATTACCAATTTACCATTACTTATGCAAACTAGTAGGTGGAAACACTAATTAGGCTTATACTTCTCAATGCACACAATCAAACTTTGCATAAAATCCAAATCAAAACATGCAAACAATCCCCTCCAAAAACAAACCACCAGCCTGGGTCTTAGACATTCCAATAGTATCTTTTATGCTGGATTCATGATAAGATTCACCCTCCCCCTCCCCCCAAGTTGGAGGCCATGTGTCTTCATGTCTGCTGCTGGGGTGATCATCTGGCAAGTTTCCATCAGTCTCTATCCACCAATCAGCATTGCCCTTGAGCTAACATTGACTTGCTCCAGTCTCAAGCGTTGGGGATATAGGAGCCAGTCCTACTCACCCCCTAGAAACAGTCTGACAGCTGGGGTCTCAATGCATTTTTAGACTTTTTGCTATGGGTGTACCAAAGTTGTTTACCACATAATTTGATTGTTAGTTCCCTTTAAAGTTATTGATAAAATTGCTTATAATATTTTTCTGTTGGAGGTCTGTCTTATCAGAGGGTCCACATATGTTTATCAGTTGCTTAAGAACTCACATGTTGTTTATTATATCATACCACATAAGAGCCTATCTAATTACTGAAAAACTTTTTTTTAAAACCATAAAAGAACCCACAAAATGGAGGTTTAAAAACAAAATGTAATCAGTTATGTTAAGCTGACAAACTAAGCTAATAATACTTACTCTCAGTATATCACTCCAGTGAATAAGATAAAATACAAACCACTAATCCTGCTGTTCGTGGCCCTGTCCAATTTGATCCCATCTGTCCTTCCACCCTTATGACGCTCTCTTCTCTCGGACATTCCATACTGGTCCAGCCAAAATGGACCACTAGCTCTTCTTACTCTCTTCACCTCGGCATATTTGGTTAAGTTAGCCCACCCCACCCCATGTCTGAAATGCAGTCTCCCTAAATCTCTGTCGACTCAAGTCCTCTTCCTTCTAGGCCCACCTCCTTCATAAAGCATTTCTTGCCACCTTAACCACTCCAACCTTCCTTTCCAAAACTTTCAATAGTGCTTTGCCTGAATTTCTGGATTTCTCTTTTGTACTTTATAATAATCTACCTTATATCATGTCTAAAAGTG
Organism: Pseudocheirus occidentalis; assembly: GCA_028646575.1. Classification (NCBI taxonomy): domain Eukaryota; kingdom Metazoa; phylum Chordata; class Mammalia; order Diprotodontia; family Pseudocheiridae; genus Pseudocheirus; species Pseudocheirus occidentalis. Next base: position 53,247,726 of record CM053597.1, read on the forward strand.
AAGCTGTCATACTTATCTTCTCTCCTTATGTCATACTTATTAATATTTCTGTCTTACCAAGGACTTTTTCCACCATGTTACAGGATCCTTTTTACCCTGGAAAATCATTCCATCCCTTTCTTGAATTGGTCATTTTTTCCCAAAAAAACCCCTTCATTTTAAGGAAAGTTCCCAGGCCTATCTGTGTTGCCTTCTTCATTCCTCTCTGGGCTTCTCTCCTGACTCCATCATGCTGACATGCTTCTATCTTCTCCCCACTTTTCAGCTTCCCTTTGTGCATTGTCTTCCCCTATTAGGATATAAGTTTCTTGAGGACAGGGACTAGCTTTCTTTTTGCTTATATTTGTATTTCCAGTGCTTGATACAGTGCCTAGCATGTAAAAGCACTAAAGAAATGCTTGTTGTCTTGCTCATCCCCTTTTCACATGAGAAGAGAGATTCAGAGACACTGATCCACTTGCCCAGAATCACACAGCTAATAAGTGCCTGAGATAGGATTTAAATTCAGGTCTTCCTAACACCAGCCCCAGATCCACCATGCCTCTTGTTAGAGCAGAGTGATTTTATTGGTATAGGAAACTCACAGACAAGGACATTCCCTGTATTCATGTTAGGCCAGTCTTTTCTTAGCAACTTGTAGTCTTAGAGACTTGAATTCCAAGTCCTCTGCACCTTGTTGTCCTGAGAGCGCAGACAAGTTGGGTCAGAGACAGAATTTGAACCTGGTCTCCTTGGATCCAATGCTACCTCTCCATCTGGTCTGCCATCTTGCCTCTCAATAACACTGCCACTACTAACGAGAGTAATAATGATTATTAACATGAACAGAGTGCCTAAAGGCTTGTAAAAAGTGTCTTAAATGCACGATGTGGTTTGTATCGGAGAGAGTGATTCCCGGCCACCACCACCCTATCACCACCAAAACTTGTATAAGGAAAAAGGGGACGTTTTCCTAAGCTTGGAGATTCTAGTGGGAAGCAGTGGGTGTATTGTGGACTAGGCTATAAATTCTTGGACTTGACTATCATGCTGCCAGGCAATACGGTAATGAAAACTTCCCTGGTTAGAAGTTAATACCAGGCTGAGGCTAGCATGCTTAAGGATATTAAGTGTTCTGATTAAGAAGAAAATGTAATCAGGGAGCTTGGATGCCTTTATGTCAGCTTAAAGCCACAAGTGTGCTAATCACTTGCAAAGACATGAAACACAATAGTGTTGCCATAATCACATGAATCTTATGCTGTTCCTTGCACCATAATCCAAATGCAATGGACCCAGTGCTGAGTGTGGGGTCAGCAGCTTACATGAAGGCCCCTCCTGCTGACAAGGGAACTCATTCAAACATTCCAGAAACATCCACCTAAACATTCCTCTCCAGTCTTTAGAAGCAGAGCTACAGTTGGGCATGAGGGTCACAACCCAGTGCTAGCGCTAAGCAATATTCTTATCAGAATACTGTAACAAGACACTCTGAATTCCATGGGATTTCAGAGTCAGGGGGTCATCTAGTCCAACCCTTATCTGAATCCCAAATCTCCAAAAAGTTGTCCCCAACAAACAGTCATGTATTCTCCCATCTGACCTCTTTCAGTGACAGGGAAATCATTACCTCCCAAGTCAGTTCCTTTAATGAGATGTAGTACTGCATGGTGGATAAGAAGAACTCTGTTCAAATCCAGCCTCAGCCCTTTACCTTGGGTAAGTCATTTAACCATTCTGTGACTTAGTTTCCTTGTCTGTTAAATGAAGGGTTTGTTTTGGGGACCCTTCCAGCTCTAAAGGGGCAGCTAAGTGGCACAGTAGATAGAGCATCAGACCTGGAGTCTCAAAGACTCATCTTCCTAAGTTTAAATCTGGCCTCAGACACTTACCAGCTGTGTGACCATGGACAAGTCACTTAACCCTCTTGCCTCAGTTTCTTCATCTGTAAAACGAGATGGAGAAGGAAATGACAAACCACTTTGGTATCTTTGCCAAGAGAACCTCAAAAGGGATCACAAAGAGTCACACATGACTGAAAGAACTGAAAAATAAGACCAAATGTAAATCTATGATTCTATGCTCTGTAGCTGTTGTTATTAGGAAGTTCTTCCTTATATTGAGGCAAAAGTCGCGTCTTATAACATCCATCCATTGGTGCTACATCTCCCTCTTGGGGTGAAGGAGAATCTTAGAGATCACTGATGTATGGTAATCCTATAACACTGGGCAGTTACGATCCCCTTAAGTCTTATCACCTTTGATAAAACCATAGCTAGCTCCATCAGTCAATCAACCAGCATTCATTAATCACACACTTGCTTCAAGCAGCAAATACAAAGAAAGACAAAGACAGTCCCTGCCCTCAAGGAGCTGACATCCTGATGGAGGAGACAACATGCAAATCATCAGGGACCCACAAGACCCACACAAAAGAGTGGAAGGTAATCTTGAGGGGATGGCACTAGAAGCTATAAGTGACCAAGAAAAGCCCTATGTAGAAGGCAGAATCTGAATTGTCTTGAAGGAAGTTGGGGAAACCAAGAAGTAGGGGTGAGGAGGGAAGGTGTTTCAGGCACAGGGAACGCTAGGGAATGAAGATGAAAGAGGGAGTGTGGTGTGTAAGAACCAATAGCAGACCACTAAAACTGGATCATAGAGTATGTGGAAGGGAGGAGGGCACAAGGAGTCGGTGAGACTGGAAAGGTAGGAAGGAGTCATGTTGTGAAGGATTGTAAAGGCCAAACAGAAGATTTTGTATTTGATCTGGGGAGTAACAGGGAGCCATTAGAGTTGATTGAGTAGGGGAGTGGCGCTTTAGGAAAATCACTTTGGCACCAAATGGAAAATCAACTGTAGGAAGAAACTTGAGGAAGACAAATTAGAAGAGAATATATTATTTCCAGATGAACTTCAAGAAAATAAGAAAAATAAGTAATTTGGATAGGTTTGGGGATTAAAAAAACTCAATGATCACAGAACATTAGTGCTATAATAAACCTTAGAGATGACCTCTAATGGATCATCCGACACTGAACCGCTGCCAAATGATACCATTTTTCAGAAGGCAATCTTCACAGCGCTGAATGAGTCACTATGTAAGATCTCTTCACCTCTGACCTGATATGGTGTGGTGGGAGTTCCATCTAAATCAACTAGCCCAGCCCCATCATTTTGTAGATGAGGAAACTTATCAGAAAGAGTAAGCAATCCCACCATTTGAGCACTGGATTTGAAAATGGAAACCCCAGGTTCAAATCCTGGCTCTTCTGCTTGCAAAGTGTGTGACTCTGGGTCACGCATTTTATCTCTCTGGTCCCCAGTTTCCTCATCTGTAAAATAAGAAGCGGAGGTGTCCCCATAGATCCACTTCAGTTCTCAATCTTCAAGGGATACTAGATCTCAAATTGGCCTAAGAGGCCAGCTAGTTCAACCTCGCATTATCTTTCCCTTCCATTTTATGGTTTAGGAAACTGGTGCCCAAGGAATTACCCAAGAAAACCTAGAGAGTAAGACAACAGAGGTGGGTTTTGAAGTGCCTCCTCCACCCCACCCCAGGAGGTAGCACTTATTTCAAATGTTTGTTGTAAATATAAAATAAGTATACATGGAAGACTTCCTTAGAAATTGTGAAGTACCATAAAAATAGGCAGCTGTCTCATGGCCCATAAGCAGATGCTCCAATGAACTAGTTAGTAGAAAATCCAAGACTGGAACTCAGATCCGGCTTCTAGCCTGAGGCTCCTTCTTTCCCTGAACCAAAAAGTAAACATGTAGGACCCAATGGCTAACTAACGCAGAGAATGCCCCATACACTCATTGACTCCAATTGGTCTTCTTTACCTGCCTTCGGAGGACTCAAACTATCAGCCTGAGGTTAAGAACTGGATGCCATGCACAGTGCCTAAAAACAACAGGAAAAGAATTGATAAATAATCTATTTTTTTCCCTGGTATACATGCTTCTCCCATGGGTGGGGCCAGAAAACTTTGTATGTGACCTTCATAAGGACTGCATATTCCCCATCATTAGAGCCTCTACAATTTCCCCTTTACCTCAACCCTGAGGACAGAGGAAGCAAGATTGCTCAAAATACCAAGCTTTCAGCATCTGTCAAAACCATATCCAGCAGTAAAATTTGCTTAACACAAATTTATTGGGTGCCTACTATGTGTAAGACATCAACAGCAGTGGCCAGACTGACTCCAACCACAAACTGTTACTCCCATGAGTATTCATTACTAAGTGTTGCGGGAGATTTCTCATAAAGTCCCATTACTCTTTCTTGTGTTGAAATAACAACTACTGAATAGCAGGTTTTACCTCTAAGTACTCCCATTACATTGAAAGCTTCGTAAAGGCAGGAACTTGTCTCTACCCTCCCCTCACCCCTTCTGGTCATGCCCCACACCACCACCCTTGCACTTAACACAGAGGGCAGCCCACATTCAATAAATGTTCCTGACTGACTAGCATTCCTAAAATAGACCTGTGAAACCAAAGAATCAAGTCACCTAGAAAGGAAATGCAAACATATTTGAACCAGATAACTCACCTAACAGCGCACTGCCCAGAAGTCAGAGAGGAAGTAGAGAGTATGGCGGTCACACACCAGAGAACGGAGACAGTCAAAAAACAACATTCTGTTTCCTCAATTGGAACTTGGCCCAGGAATCTTTACTGCTTTGAATCTCATTTGAGAGTGGACTCAGATGCAGACGTATCTCATTTAGAAGGAGTAGTATAATAAAAAGATCTGACTACGTGACGTTAGGCAAGCCATTTACCCTGAGACTGAGTTTTTTCATCTACAAAATGGGTCCAAAAATGTCTGATCAGCTTCAACTGCATTGCATTCCACAAATATTTATTAAGTGACAATTGACCTCTAGGAACTGTTGTGGATGCTGCCTTCAAGAAGCTTATATTCTTTTAGGGGTGGGAGGGAAAGTCTATAACATAGGGTTATAGGATCTGAGATGCAGAGTTCTAACAGGCCTCGGAAGGTAGGGAACTGGCAGCCTCCAGGCCACATGTGGCCCTCTATGTCCTCAAGTGTAGCCCCTTGACCGAATCTAAATTTCACAGAACAAATCCCCTTAATGAAAGGATTTGTTCAGAGAACTTGGACTTAGTCAAAAGGCCACACCCAAGGACCTGGAGAGTCACATGTGGCCTCGAGGCCACAGGTTCCTTATCCTTGGCTTAAATAGACCCTCTCATTTTATTGATCACATATCAGAGGTTAAGTGATTGTCACATGGGTAGTAAGTAACAGAGGCAAGTCTAAACACAGACCTTCCATCTCCTGAGTCAGAGACCTTTCCATTGTACTACTAAGGGAAAGTAATTAAAATATATCAATATTAATTAATTATTAATTAAATAATACTAATTAATATGAATAAAAATAATAAAAACTAATTTTAAGAGCGAGAAAGGTCCAATCACTGGAGAGATCAGGAAAGAGGCTCCTATAGGAGTCTCAATTTTTTGTTGCAAATATAAAAAATTGTACAATACAACACTTTCTTGAAAAATGTGAGGTGCCATATAAATATGAGATTGCCCCTTGGCCTAGAAGCGTATTTTTTAAATTGGGCAAGCAGCAATTTAATAAGTAATTATCCATTCAGTTCAACAAGAAATTATCACAAATCCACTCTGTGTCAGTCACCATGCTAGGGGACAGGATATTACACACACAAAAGCAAAACAAGCCTTGCCCTCAAGGAACTTACTTTTTGCAGATGTTTTGCTTCCTCACTTCTAAAAATAAAGGCATTGAACTAGTTAATCTCAATAGTTCTTTCCAGCTCTAAATCCTTTAAACTTCCCTTAGAGATCATTGTCTATTTTTTAAAATGTTTTTTAAAAAATCCATAGCATATGTGAAGTAGATTGCCTACTAATTGAGTTTCCTACTTAGATCCAAAATAGTCATGAAAAGAGCTTTATGATAAACCTATGTCCAAAATCACAGCACTGCCAAGAAACCCATTAAAGCTGGTCATTCCTGGTTTATTGGTGGTTGCAGGGCACTGGAGGCTGAGCTGTTTCATGGGCCCTCCTCCTCCTGATGAGTCTTCCCATTAACTGGTCTGTCAACTGCAAGATTCTTCAAGTAATTTTGGAATTTGTCTCTTGTTTTTTAAAGAATCTTTTTAGAAAAAAAAAATTTAAATTGTGCATATCACATACACATACAGCTTTCAACATATGTGAAGAAATTAAGTGATGATTTTTTTTTAATGGTGATCGAAATAGCTTCCAGCTACAGTCTTCTCTCAAGTTCTACCCATTACAGAGAAGGAAAAAAGGAGGTGATTGGGAATCTACCGGGTTTCAAGGGCCATGAACTATGGTGGGACCCTGTCTAGCAGTTAGGTAGCATGGCTACATAATCATCAATGGCCTACCTAAATGACCTTCCCAGAAAGACGTCTGAAATGAACCACCTCTGTAATCATTCCATGAAGCCGTATTATTCACATGATGCTACAAATTTCTAGAAAGTTCAGTAATCCCCTTATTCTAAAGGGGCCCTAACATTGTCTCTAAGCAAAGAGAGTGGTAAGGAAAACAACAGCCAGAATCACAAATGCATTAATTCTACTCATGTTGAAAGGCTCTGTCTCCTCATAAAATTGGGGCTTTGATTTTACGGCAGAGACACTGTCTCCTTTGGTCTGATCTCCTTTCATTGTGGTTCCATGGGGAGTCCCCATATTTCAAACATGTCCGATTTAATGAATCTTTCTTTTTCTGCCTTTATTATTGCTGCAATCTGTTTTTGGTGTCGGATTGACTTTGACTGGTGGGGGTGGGGAGGGTTTGTTTTTCCAGGGCAGTCAGACTTTTGTGGACACGCAGAATGAAGCTACCAGGGCAAGAGAACTGCAGGAGAAGTGGGCCAAGTCAAGCTGTAATACCACCAAAGCATAAGCCAGATTAAACATTAATAATGATTCCTTTCTCTTTTGATCAGTGAAGCAGCAAGAGACCCAGAGAGGGAAAGCCCAATGTCTTGAAGTATGTTTTTATTATCCCATGGTCATTTTAAAAAAATTTTACAGTCTTGGGAACAGGCTTCCCCAATACTTCCCAGGTCAAAGGCAGGGAGAGGGAATCCTGTCATTTTGTTTCAGCATTAAGGTCACTGCCTAACTACCAGACACAGCCTGGCATAATGGGGGGGTGTGCTGGGCTTGGCATCAGGAGGCCTGAGGTCAAGCCCTGCTTCCAACAATTACTAGACGAATAACTAGGAGAAAATCAGCTTTTTTTCTGAGGCTCAATTTCCTCATCTGTAAAATTAATGTAATAGCGGCAGCTAGGTGGCACAGTGAATATAGCACCTGCCCTGGAGTCAGGAGGACCTGAGTTCAAATCCGACCTCAGACACTTGACACACTTACTAGCCCTGTGATTTTGGGCAAGTGACTTAATCCCAATTGCCCTTCACAAAAAAAAAAAATTAATGTAATAACACATCTTCACCCTACGTGGTATGAAAAAAGCACATTATAAAACCTATAACATACTAAATAACATGGGTTATTGTTATAGTTATCCCTTCCATATCACAAGGGTGAGGGGCGCAGCACCACCACCACCCACCACATGTTCTGGAAAATCCATGTAAAAAAAATTTGGCCCTCTCTCCGTACCAAAAAAGAAGTCTGAATTACTATGGTATTAAAAAATAAAATATGGTCACATTATATAATAATATATATGTATTATGCATTTATGAGTTTCTAAATTTTTCTAAACATGCTGGCCTTTGTATGTCATCTGTGGCTTCTGCAACACTCTCCCCAAAATTTCCATTTAATTTGTTATGCCAACCTATGATATATCAAAACCGCAATAAGGCAAGCTGCTATGTAGAAGAAATAACTGCACTCACAATATATTAGGAACTGATTATTTGGGAAACTCTTCATTCTGAAGGACCTCAAAATATTCCATAGACAGTCATCAAGCTGATGATCCCTCAAAGGAGGTAAAATCAGGTCACACTGGAAAGATGCAAACTGAAAGCTAAAAAAATGTCATGACTTTTCCCACTGAACCAGCATTCATGGTAGGGGAACCTATGAACTCTAGGTCTTGAGCCCTTTGACCCTTTGTGACTTCATGAAACCATCTCTCCTCCCTTTCAAGGTCCACAGACATATTTTCAGAGAAATCTTTAAAATGTAAATGTTCTAAAAAGAATAGAAAATAAATTTACAATGCCTTCTTTTGTCACCCCCATTTCTAACCCAAGGCAGAATTTTAAAAGTGCAAACGTTAGGAGCCTCTTCCTCACTCTCCCGGTTACTGAAATTCTGGGCAAACATAGAATTACAGAATTTCAGAGTTGGCAGACACCTCACTTGTTCTCTAGTCTAATCCATACTTGATGGAGAATTTCTTTTGCAAGTAGCCAAACAGCATTTGCTTGTATAGTTCAAGTGAAGGGAACTCACTATCTCCAGATGCAGGATATTCTACTTTGGAACATTTCTTACTGTTAAGAAGTTTCTCCAGACTTTGAGTCTTGATTTGCCTCATTGGAACTTCTATTACAGAAGAAGTGCCTTGAAAACTGTGACTATTTAATTATTTTGTCTTTCTAAACCCAGTGCCTAATATAGGCCTGGGACTTAATAAATGCTTACTGGTTAGCTGACTGATTCGCCTTGTTCTGCCCTCTGGAGCCAAACTGAACAAGCCTAATTCTTCTTTTGTGTGACAGCCCTTCAAATACTCAAGGATGGCTATCATGTTCCCTCTGAATCTACTGCCCTCTAGGCTAAACAATTCCAGTTCCTTCAAATGACCCTCTTTTGGTATGGTCTTGAGGCTCTTTGACATTTTGAGTGTTAGACATTCTCCAGCTAATCAATGTCCTTCTAAGCTATGCCCAGTACTGAATACAGTAGAGGTTCAAATGCCAACATCTAAAATGTCACACAGTCATGCTTTCCTTTCAGCAAACACAAGATGCAAAAATCTACCTATAAAAGGATAAATTATTCACTTTACCAAAAGATTCCCTCTAAGATGCCTATAAATAGAGAGTATTTTAAAGCAGAGATAGCCATACTGTTAATGGCCTACAGATATGCACAGAAGTGATACTATATTGATCATAAATAGTTTTTCAATTTTAAAGAAAAACAAACAAATGCTAAACCTACTTGGAGGAAAGATAAGGAGAGGTGAGTATTCAAGGTGTCAGCTACTTTTTTTAGCAGCTCATAGTGAAATCACAAGCCTGCTCCTATACCTTAGACATATGTTTCCAAAAGTAGAATTTGATTCTAGTTCACAGTACTCCATGATCCCCCAGGGTACTAGAGTGCCAAGGCAGCACAGTATGGCAAGGGGGTATGGAAGGCAGAATGGGTATCAGGAATGGGTATCAACAAATGGGTATCAACTCTTCACTGGAAAGCCAAATCTAGAGACAGAGAGACTAAGCTAACAGCAGAAAAAAGTGTAGTAACCAGGAAGCAAAAGCTTCCAGCAGGCAGGGAGAGCAGTAACTGCTGTATCAAGAAGAGTCAATGAGATCAATCACACCCAAAAAATTGAGACCTGGAAATTGGAGCCATATGGGAGAAGGAGTCAGTGAATGATATATAAAAGTCAATGATAGACAGCAAAATGGCAGATAGCGAAGGGACCCTGCTTCTATAGAGATGTCTCTTGATCTAAGTCTCTCCCAATAGGCCATCATGTCCTTCTAAAAGAGGAAAACCTGCCCATTATCAAAGTTCCTCCTTGTCCTACCACCCCTTGAGCATAACTTGAATCTAGGCTGGCTTTTCATGCATGACACAATCTGACTTTGTAGTATCTAGCGCCAGATTCCTAGTGTTTGTCACAATATACTTTAAAAATTTTGTGATTTCAAAGTGCAGTTCACAAACAAATTCTAAAAAGAAACCAAGAAAAGATATAATAGGAGCTTTTCACAAGAATCAAAAAAATAAAAATAAAACAACAAAAAACCAGAAATCTACTTATTCTATGGGCGATGTTCTAACCAGTGCATTGGATGTTTGCGATCCCAAAGAAGCATCACTTGGAAAGTTGTTTCAGCAAGTATCCCTTTGTTTCTTCATTTAAAGCCAGTGACATTTAAAATGGAATTTTAAAAAAAATGAAGCTTTCACCAAGTGGGAAAAGAAGGACAGAGATATATATAGTCTCTCTCTTGATTGTTTGAAGTAAAAATTCTTTTCAGAGAGCAAAATAACAGAAAAAGGCTTTCATTAATTTTTTTTCTGAAAACATTAGGGACCTAGGTGTGCTTAAAATATCTGAGATTTCCCTTCTCTTAATGCTATCATAAGAGCAGTGGAAAATATGGAATGTGGCATGCCATATTTTTTCAAAAACTTCTCGGTTTCACTGAAATAAAACAAAGAGAGGTGTTAATGGTATGGGAAGACAAGATCGGACATGGTCAATCAAACAAACACTTTCTAAGCATTTCCTCCTTACACTGAGTCAAGCTAGATCCCTCAAAAAGCCTCCATTCTACTGGAGGAGGCAATGTGTACATTCGTGTGAATGTACAACTTACATTCAAAGTAGATTCAAGGTAACTTTAGCAGAAGGTACTACCAGCTGGGGAAACCACCTCCTATTTCTTCTCATCATCTTTCATGGAATTCAGTGATCAACTTGAAAATCTATGCAGAATGTCCCAAAAGTCAGTGCAGCTTCAAGCTTTAATGGCTTTAGTTTCAATAGCTTAAAACTGCATCAAGACTTTTGGCATACAACAGACAGACTTTCCTGTTGGTCTGTTGAGCATTGAACCCCATGGGAACTGATTAGATCCCGAAAAGAGAATTTAAAAGGAGAAAAGAGAAGAGAGTTGAAGTCAATATGTTGATTTATTGTTGTTTAACCATACTTCCTTTGTTATTGAGGGGAAGAAGTGGAAGAGTGAGCTTTTGGGAAGAGAATGATTTTTTTAAGGGCCAATAAAGTGACTAATTTTTTTAAAAGAATATCCAAGGACAGAATCATAGGAGAAAACCAAAATTAGAAGGTAAGAGGAGAATGATTATCCCATATATGAAACAGGGACAAGGCGTACCTAGGAAAATGAAGGCAACAGAGATCAGTTGAAGGATCCCCAATGAAGAAAGTAGAAGAAAGTAAAAATCTGCGATAATCTTTTGGAGAGATTGCCTTCAAAGATGGTACGTGCAGTTCTGTCAAACTATTGACATTGCCTCAATGACTCATTGACTCATCCCATTCATTATGCAGGACATAATTCCTACCAGGGCAGCTCCCTGAGGCAGAGAAGGGGATAAATTTTATAGGGAGGAAGTAAAGTCTTCCACAGGAGTGTCTGGTTGATTTCCCTTCTCCGATATCACATGCAGGGACATGCTCAATATTAACGTGGGTAAGCCCTGATGAATCAAGTGGAGAGTGCCCATTTAGAGTGTGGAAGCTTCCAGAAAATGACAAAAAGAGGAGAAAGCAGAGGCAAGGCCAAAGCCCATAGCAAAGACAGCCTGATGTAAATGAGTCTTAGGGGTCTTGGAGAGCCCCAGAGATTTCAGGGGTTTTGGTCTATTGCAGCATTAAATCCTGTGATTATGTATTTGGGTCCAATTATTCAATTAGATCCAAATCCACCTAATTTTCCTATTGTCTCACACACATCCCTACATTTCTGCCAACAAGAATAGTTTGATAGACTTTGTCAAATACAGTGCTAAAATCTAAAAGAATTATACCTATAGCACTCTCATTTGCCTGTCTGATAACCCTGTTTTGCTTTCTTTTTTTTAAAAAAACGAAAATAAAGTTATTCTGCTCTTGATGAAGACATGCTGGCCCTTTGGAATCAGGACTCGGGAATCTATGATACCTTTTCCAGACACCCATTAAGCATCTTTTTAATATGTTCTAGAATTTTGCCAGGAATTGAAGTCAAGCTCATGGACCTAAACTTTACAGACTCCATTCTCTTCCCTGTTTTGAAAATCACAATAACATTTTTGCATCTCCAATCCTTTCAGAAATCACTGACAGCAAGCGACTGCTCAGCAGTCATCTGCCGTGTGTCTCCATTTCCAAGAACGTGGTTCATCTGGGTTAGGTGATCTGAATTCATCGTGGACATCTAGGTATTCTCCTAGTATCTTTTTAACTTATCGGAGTATCATTTTCCCTATTAGCCACTTCCTAGACCAGAGATCATCCTCATTGCCAAACAAATAAAAACTAAAGAAGGCTCTTAATTTGGCTTTATTTGCCTTCTTTATGTCATTTGGTTATCACCATTCTGTGAAACATTCTCTGACCTCCTCTTTTCCCCAATATAGGTTTAAAAAACTCTTTATTATTATTAGCTCTTCTTGCCTATTTGAGCTCATTTTAGGGCTTTTGACATTTTTACAAGATCATGCTGTGCTTTTGTATTTATCTTTCCTTGTTTCCATTCTCAATAATGTCTTTTTAAAGAATATTTTTACTAACTTCTTTTAGGATTAAATTACCTTCATTTCCAAATATATCTGCTTCCCAGAGAGTTATTCTTTATCACCAAGAATAAAAGGGGAAAAACGGTTCAACAAAACTAATCAATACACTGAAAATATGTAATAGTATATGCAGCATTCTATACCCGTAGTTCCCTACCTCTGCAAAAAAGAAGGGTGGGGACTGGAATTCCTTCTTATGCCATACACATCTATCTAAAATCTAACTTGGTTGAGGAATTTTTTGTGCATCAACATATGCCTCTTTAGGTCAGTGGTCTCTGAAGACTTAACACCACAGGAGTTGTGGCCTGACTCCAAGACATGATCAAACAATCAGAATGGAGGAAAGATGCGTTGGGTTTTACCTCCTCATCTCTTTTCTTCCCCCCATAAACAACAATTGGTCTTGTCTCTAACACAATCATACCTACTCTCTTCTGCAAACAGTTCCCAGCTCAGATACCACATTGTGAAAGTTACCAAGCTCCCTACTTTGAGCTAGGAGTTGACTTCTCAGGGCGTTTACTGAGCACTCTTAAAAGCAACCATGTAGGTGCTATTGGGAAAATCCTATTTTCCTTCCCAGAATATCCACCCACTGGCCCCCAGATTGCCCCATAGCTACAGCAGGTACCTTAGCAAAAGATTCTATGCTCAGGGCCAATGACCAATGAGTAACAGCATCCCTTGGTTCTTTCTTTGGGTGAGTCAGGATGAGTAGTCATGAATGAGTTATGAAATGCATAGATCTCTTTCCATTATCTTTCCCTCAAAACCCATCCCTCTTCTCAATTTTGCTATTATTCTTAAGGATACAACCATCCTCCACTCAACCTCCAGATCACCTTTGATCCCTCATATTCTCTCAGCCCACAAAGCCAGCAATTGCCAAATTTTAGCATGTTTTCCCTTCACAACTTCTGCAATGCAATCCTCTGTCTCCACTAGTTAAGACTCAATCACTTCTTGACTATTGCAATTGCCTCCTGGTCTCATGCCTCTACCTCCTTCCCTTTCCATTCTGTCCTTTGCACAGCTGCCAATGTGATTTTTTTAAAGCACAGATTTCCTCGCTGAGTCAATCCCTCACTCAAGATAGTTTGGTGACTCTATTGACTCCAGCATCCAATACTTTTTCATCTTTATTCCCCCTATTTTATGTCCATTTTTAAAATATATACAATTATTAGCACAGCGGTACATGTATATTGTTTCTAAATAAATTATGTACATCTATACAAACCCCCACATCCATACTGGTGGCACATACAAAAAAATGCCTTATTGATGGCGATGCATAATATAAAAAGAATGCAGCGGCTTTAAAGAACTTCTCCTCTTCACTATTATCAGAATTTTCTGTGTTTTTGTGTTCATCCCTTTTTGTGTGTTTGTGTTTGCTGGTGGCACAGTGGGTAGAGAGCTAAGGCCTGGACTCAGGAAGACCATGGGATCAAATCTGATTTCAGACGCTAGCTGTGTGACCCTGGGCAAGTCACTTAACCTCTGTAATGCTCAGTTTTCTCAGCTGTCAGCAGGGATAACAATAGCACCTCCCTTGCAGTGTTGTTGTGAGGGTCAAGTCAAGATAGTATTTGTAAAATGGGCTTAGTGTAATGCCTGGCCCATGGTCGACATCATAAAAATGCTTATTCCTCTCCCTTCTTTGGAATTTCATTCTTCATAGTTTTCCATCCCACCTGGGTTGACTTCCTCTACTGGGAGTCCTTGATCCTGCCCATCCTTTCCTTCAGAGCCACAACTAGCATGGGTAAGCAAAAGATTTGCCCCAAGATGCCAATAGACATAAAGTAAGACCTTGGCAATGGGCACCGTGTCTGCTTCAATCTTCTAACTGAACACTGCCTTGAATGTAGTACGTGGGTGACCTTGGGCCATTTTGATTCAATTCTCATACAGAATCTCCAGTATACAAGTCAACAATGAAACCATCCCAGACCTCAAGGAGCTTACTGAGGGGACAGAGGGGTAAGACGAGGTACACAGATAAGGAAATACAAAATATGTACAATAAAATTTCAAGATGGGGCATGTATTAATAACTTGGCAGAATCAGGAAAGGCCTATGGGAGGCAGTACTTTCTGTCTTTAGAAGGCATAGAGGGCAGGCAGAAATGAATTCCAGTCATGAGGGTCCACTGTACAAATCATTCAACTTCTCTGAACTTCATAGGATCATAGAACTAGGACTGGGAGGAGCCTGAAAATCTTTGTGACTTTTAGGCTGTTTGCTTCAGTTTCTTTGTCTATAAAGTAGAGACAAAAATATTACCCACGTCTCAGGATTGTTGGGAGGATGAAATGAAGTCATGTTCACAGAGATCTTGAAAACATTAAACTGACATATAAATGCTAGATGTTACTAGTATAATTATCAGTAATGTTATTAGCATAATAATTAGTATTATTAGCATTAGTGTAATTATTATCTAGACCAACCACTTAATTTTACAAATGTGGAAACTGGACCCCAGTTTGGATTCTGAATTAGTAAAATCGCCTCGTTTCACTGATTTGGAAACTAGACAATTCATTAGATCTCTCTGACCCTCAGTTTTCACATCTGCAAGATGAAGACATTGCACTAGAGGATCTCAAAGACCTTTTGGGGTCTTGACTTTCTATCTCTACCTCGAGCACTATGGGTGTTTAATACATTTTTTATTTACTGGCTAATTCTCCAGTTCTAAATCTACAAAACTCTAGGAATTATGAAAGGGAAAAAAGATTTCTCCCTGCCATCAACCCTATTGGGAGCTATTGGCACAGAAGATTAGGCGATTACTGTCTTTTACACTTCCCCCCACAGTTGAAGTGGCTATACAGATACTCTCCCTGTGTTCTCTGCCAGGCTCTGTGCTAATCAACCTGAGAGTCCTGGCATCATCACAAACTTCCTATCTATTTGTCCCTCTTTCCACACCCCTACCTCACCTCCCCATCACCACTTCTCCTTCCACCTCCTTCTCAGCAAATGACCCAGGCAGGGTCCATCAAAAGAACCAATAGCCGGATGCTACCCATGTCTTCCAAACTCTCCCAACAGCTTAACACTACCAGGTGTGTGAGTCTGTATCAATAGGGTCAGAAGTCACAAGCCATTGTGAATTCCTGTCTTTATGAGCAATCATTTTGAAGCCCCTCCTCCAACCACCTCCATAAACCAACTTCCTAACCACAAGGGAAAAGGATGACAAATGGACACTGTTCTCATCTACCCTCCCAACACCCCATTGTGTTTTTTCCCTGTTATAACCAAAGGAAGAAGTAAACCTTTTGCATGCAAAATTTCAGCTTCATTGAACCAATCCCAAGTTAAAACCCCCAAAGAACAGAGATTTAAGTCAAGAAACAGACAGTTCCTTAGGTCAGTAATAGAAAGCAAAGAGGAGCAGGGATTGGTTATTAGAGCTGCAGGGATCTGGGCCAAGGCCAGGCTCTGGGAGGGACTTCCATAAGCCTTCTCTGTTGCAGTTTAGGGTGGCTGTAAACCATTATAGCCCAGGGAAATCTCCCTTCTTTCCCCCTTCCTCCCTCTTTTCCATCTTTCCCTCTTAGCTCCCTCCCCTGCTTTTTTCTTCCTTTCTTCACTCCCTTCTCCTTTCTACCCTCCTTTTCTTCATTTTTTCCTGCTTTTCTTTCTTCCTTCTCCTCTTTCCTTTCCCTGCTCTTTTCCTCCTTCTCCCCCTTCCTTTTTTTCCCTCCTTCCAATGAAGGCTTTTGTTTACTTTTTTATGTATTTAGGAATTCTGTCCCTTTTAAAATTGAGGCAATTTTATGTCCCGGAAGTTAGTCACCAGGAATTATAGAGTGCCCACAGGGAACCATTCCATTACAAAGAACACAAAAACTGTTTAGAACCTTCAGCCTTGAAGTCACATGTGGCCTTCTAGGTCCTTGGGTGCAACCTTTTGACAGAGTCCAAGTTTTACGTAACAAATCCTTTTATTAAGGGAACTTGTTCTGTGAAGTTTGGATTCAGTCAAAGAGTCACATTTGAGGACCTAGAGGGTCACACGGGGCCTTAAGGACACAGGTTCCTTGCCTTTGATTTAGATTGATGCCTAATCTCCTTTACCAACTCATCAGTAACTGAAGAGATTTCCAACTTGCCCAAATAGGGCAAGCCCTGACCCCCACCCCTATTATATCCAAGCAGGGTTCACCCTGTTGTAAGCTCTGGATCCTGAAATCTAGCTCAGACCTGGTAAGGGCTTTGGAATAAGATAACTAGAATGCACAATTTCTTCTACCATAAGACAGAAAACTCTCAACAAAGGGAAAGATCAGGCAAGTTCAGTAGAAAGGTATGACCATGAGACAAGGACAAAGTCTTAGAAATAATCCGTGTATGTGGAGTAAGGAATGACACAGGGGTTGTGTGCATGTTTTGAGAGGTAAGCTTTTTTTTTTTTAAGTTTCCAACAATTTCTGCAGTCTGAAGTTTTGTTGCCAGAAAAATGATTAACCAAATATCTATTAGTGGAAAATATACTTGTATTTTGGAATACATTAAAACTGACTTTTTATTTGGTCTTTTTTCTTTTCTAAGTCTCTCATACCCCAAAACAAAACTTCTCTTGGCAAGTTGATGATACAACTGCCTCTCTCTGTTCAGGCTATGTTACATAGGTAGCAATGAGGTCCAGGTTCACCCAAGGCCTGTTGGGTCCAATGATAGACGTACACGTATAGACACATGACTGTTGCTGGGGGAAGGGGGGAAAAGGAAGGAACAGACAAAGGGGTATATGAAGGTTGACTTACAGATAGATTTTCCATTCAATTTGTATTTCTTTTTTCTTTTCTTTTTCTACTCGGCTCTAAAATTATTTTCCAGAAATGAATTCCTCCTTCCTAATGCCTCTTTACAATCTGTCCCTACTAGAGGAAATTTAGAAAGAACTAACTGGTACCTATAAAAAAGAAAATCACTGACCTTTATAAGTAGGATATAAAAAGAAATTCCTTTTTTTCTTTCTTCCTCTCTACCCCCATTCCTCTCTCCCACTCTCCACTTACCTCATAAATTACAATATCTCTTCTGTTCATTTTTCCAACGTCTAATATTCTTTTCTGTTCATCTTCAGTCCATTCCATCCCTCAAATTCTACTCACCAAAATTTCCTGACAGAACCAAAAGCCTCATCAAGGTAATTTGCAGGCCACCCTGTGAAAAACCAAAATTAGCTTCCTCCGCTTAAGCTCAAGTCTAACCATTCCAGAAATGTCTTTGTTAGTTGATAAAAGAAAGGCATCATCTCCAGAAGATCACTATAAAAATGCACATATGTTACTTGAGAGAAGGATATCCATTATGGACCGTGCAAAGGAAGAGGCTGGAGGTCCTCCACTCTGGGCACATTAACATGCACATTTGTGAGATCATTTATCAGATTGGTGAGTCACCAGCTGTAGGTAGGATCTTAGAGCTGAAAGAGACCTCAGGAACATCATGAATGAGAGTGCTGCCCTGGTGATTATGGAGACCTGCTTTCAAAGGCCTTCAGCATCTAACACCTGTGAGACCATATAGACAAATCCCTCTAGACTCCCTGAACTGCTTTCTTTCCCTACTTCACAAGGTGGTTAGAAGGCTCAGATGAGACAGTGAACGTAGAGAACTATAGAAATGTTAGGAATTATCATCATTAATATTAGCCCAAACTCTTTATTTTACAGGTGAATAAACCAAGGCCCAGAGAAACAACATGTGTTTAAGAACAATAGCTTTAAGGTTTGAAAAGTGATCTACAAATATTAGTTCATTTTATCCCAATAACAACCTCAGGAGGTAAGTGCTACCCATGGTCCCATTTACTGAGGCAGGAGGAGGTAAAGTGTCTTGCCTGGGGACACATGGGTTTTTTGGTTTTGTTTGTTGTTCAGTCATTTTCCTTGTGTCTGACTCTTTGTGACCCCATTTGGAGTTTTCTTGGTGGAGATACTGGAGTGGTTTGCCATTATCTTCTCCAGCTCATTTTACAGATGAGGAAACTGAGGCAGAGTCACATAGCTAGGAAGTGTCTGAGGCCAGATTTGAACTCAGGTCCTCCTGACTCCAGGGCCTGCATTCTATCTGCTGTTATCTAGCTGCGCTAATGATAAAACAGGGATGGGAATAGTGCTCACTTCATAGGACTGCATCTTGTTAAATGACATACTATTCGCAATACACTTCACACAATGTCTGGCATATAGTAGGTGCCATAAAAATGTTAGCCATCAATATAATCATCATCGTCATCCTCATCCTCATCATCATCATCGTCATCGTCGTCATTGTTGTTCCCTACAACTCATTTCCTAGGACTTTGTGGAGCTTTTGACTTAACAAAAGGTGTATCTGGGGAAGACCAAAGAATGCACTCATTCTATGAATCAGATCCCAGCACACAGGCCTGATTCAGTCCCTGCCCAACACAACATACTGTTACCAAAGGGGGCGAAAGGGGCTTTTTCCTCATTTTTTACAGTAGACAAAAGAGGCAAAGAGAATAGCTTGCACTTTGATGTCAAAAGGCAGTTTGACGATGACCTTTAGCTGCAAGAACAACCAAACCCAGAAAAGAAACTTGGGAGTCCAAGTCATGGATGCCAGCTACCTTACTTACCACCATCACATGACTGTCGTGTGGATAACTTCCACTGAAATGCTGCCAACAGCCGCATTAAAGAGTCTGCCCTTTAATATACAACTGGTGATTTTGCAGGACTTTTGTGTTTTTAATTTCCCACATTTTACCAAAATTTCTTACAATTTCTAGATGTCTAAGTCTAAATTAGCGTTCAAAGCAGAAAAAGTCTGGCATTAGACTAAAACAACATTTACTAAAAACTCTGCCATACACAAGAACCAAGAATATCTTACTTTCATAATGTGAAAATACCAACTGAACGCAGCTTTCCCTTCAAAACAAGACCATCATCACATTTGAACACATCATCATTTACTGATAAGCATTCATGAAGGTGGATGGGATTGTTTTCAAAACATGAGCAATTGACATGTAAATGGGAACCTAATCAATTAATTTGCTATTTAAAGCTTTCTCATTATGACTCATTAAGGTCATTATACTTTGCTTAGGCAATTAGACATAGATATCACTTTTTAGAATGAGAGCATGATTTATTGGAGTAGGAAACTCTTAGCTAAAAACTCACTCTGACACTTAGACCCTTATTCTCCAATGTAGAGTCTTACAACATTGCCTGGGACATTTAGAGGTTAGTTGACTTGCCCATGGTAACTCAGTTGGGTTATGTATGTTTTATTTGTGATTCTTTGTGGCTCCACAGTTGTTATTGACACATGAAGACAAAGCTTTAAACAAATGTTAACTCCAATCTATGCTAAAAACAAACAAAAACTAGGGGGAAAACCACCCTCTAAAGCATAGGCATAGACTGACCATTTAAACATTCATATCTAAAATCCCAAAGCTAGCATTATTTGCAATGAGGAAACTAAATGTTTTCTCAGTAAATACAACAGTAAAGCAAGGACATCCCTATTCCTCAGTATTATTTAGAAATGTTAGTGATAGCAATAAGACAAGAAGAGAAAAATACATAAGTATTGGCAAAGAAGAAAAAAATTATTGTTCTTTGTAGGCGACATGATGGTTTATTTAGAAAATCTCAGGGAATCAGCAAAGAAATAAATTAAGACAATTAATAGCTTCATTAAAGAGCACTATACACAATAAACCCACAAAAATCAACAACATGGCTATATAGGAATAACAAATGACAGGAGGAAATAATAAAAAAGAAAACACATTCAAAATAATTTTAAAATTAATTAAAATAGGAGTCAATCTACGAAGACAGTCAAGACAGATAATTTGCAAAATATTATGTAAATAAAGAAATTTTTAAAAAAATTATAGAGATATTCATTGTTAATTGTTAAGCCATACCATGAAAATAAAAGTGAAGATAATGCCTAAATTAATTTACAAATTTACAAAACTATCAAGGGAGTATTTCATAGAGATAGACAAATCGATAGCAAAACCATTCACAGAAATAAAAAGTCTAGAGAATAAATAAAGTTTTTCAAAGAATGAAGGGAGAATAGCATTTTCAGGACTCTGATTATATTATTAAACAAATCTAAGGCTGTTTCCCAAAAGACAGCATAAAAGTGGGAAAGGGACCTATATGTACAAAAATATTTATAGCAGTTCTTTTTGTGGTGGCCAAGAATTGAAAATTGAGGGGATGCCCATCAATTGGGGAAAGGCTAAACAAGTTATGGCATATTAATGTATTGTGCTATAAGAAATGATAAACAGGCAGACTTCAGAGAAACCTGGAAAGACTTATATGAACTGATGCTGAATGAGGGGAGCAGAACCAAGAGAATATTGTACATAGTAACAGTCACAGTGTGCAAGGACTGATTTTGATAGATTTGGCCCTTCTCAGCAATGCAAGGACCTAAAACAATTCCAAAGGACACATGATGGAAAATGCTAGCCATATCCAGAAAAAGAACTATGGAGTCAGAATGCAGAATGAAGCAGACTATTTTCTCTTTTGCTTTGTTTTATTTTTTTTTCTTTCTCATGGTTTTTCCCATTCAATATAAGTATTTTATGCAACATGACTAATGTAAAAATGTGTTTGATAGGAATGTATGTGTAGAGCCCATATCAGATTACAAGCTGTCTTGGGGAAGGATGGAGAAATGGAGAGGGAGAAAATTTAAAGTTTATAGAAGGGAACATTGAAAACTAAAAGTAAATAATTTAATTTTAAAAAAGAACTATTTAGTAGTGGTTAAAAAAAATAGATAAGTAGATCAGTGGAATAGACTAGATAAGAAATAATCCAGTATTTGATAAACCCCAAAATAAACTATTTAGGAAAGAATTCTTTCTCTGACAAGAACTGTTGGGAAAAGTAGAGCATGATTAGGAGAAATAAACCACCATTAGCTCAAAACAGATAACAGACATGAACATAAAAGGTCACATCATAAAAGATATTAGAAAAGAACAACATCGGGCACCTTTATTAGTGGTATAATTCTTAACAAAATGAGGGATAGAGGAGATAACCAAAGAGAAAAGATCATTTAAATTACATGAAATTTGAAAGCTTTTGCCTTGAAAAATATCTTTGCATCAAATATCTCTGATAAAGATCTGATTCAAGATATATAACATTAGATTGCAAGCCCCTTGAGGGCAGGCATCTTTTGTCTACTTTTGTACCCCCAGTATTTAGCACAGATAGGAAACTCTTAATAAGTATTTATTAAATTTTTTAAAAGTTAACACAAATACACAAGACCAAAAGTCATTCCCCAATGGATAAATTGTCAGAGGATATAAGCTACCAGTTCACACCAGAAGACTTGCTAGTTATTAGTAATCATATGAAAAGTTGTTATCTCTCAATAATAATAAGACTGCAAACCAAAATGAATAGGAGGTTTCATCTTGCATTCAGAAAACTGGGGAAGTGGCAAAAGATGGAAATGATTGATGTTGGAGGGGTTTCAGAAAGACAGGCATAATAATACATACATAATAATACATACATAATAATACAATTTGCATGTCTATAAACTGATCCAATCATTCTGGAAAGTAATTTAGAATTATACTAAAAACAAATGGCTAGTAAGCATATCCATCTCCTTTGACCCAGAAACCCTCTTGAGGAGATCAAAAATATACCAAAATTTCCCAGCAGCAATTGGTTGTAGCAAAGAAATAAAAATAAGCTAAGATATCCATCAAATGGACAACAATTTTTAAAAACTGTGGTGTGTGATTATAATGCAACACTAACAAACCATAAGAAATCACCAAAACAAGAAACTGAATGCTATGTAATTATAATAAAAATGAATAACAGCTAGCATTTTTATAGTACTTTAAGGTTTGCAGGGTGCCACATACGTTGTCTCCTATAATGTTCACAGTAATCCTGAGAAATGAGCACTATTATTATCCTAAATTTGCAAATAGGGAAATTGAGCTCGGGAGGTCAAATGACTTGAGAAGAATCACACAGCTAAGTACACATCTGACACAGGATTTGAATTAACAATTAAACTTTCTCCCCCAATAAAAGAAGTTGTGAAAATATAACCTTCCTTTTATTGCATTGAATAGGTGGGGGAACTATGTGTATGAAAGGTTGTATATAATATAAGATTTTTAAATCTTTGTTACAAGGGATATGGCTGGGAAAGAGAGATGCTCTGAAGTAAGATATCTATTTTTAAAATTATAATTTTTTTATACATAAGAAAGTAGAAGAGAAAGTCAGATCAACCAGCTAAGTGACTGTAATCATCTGGTCATTTAAGAAAGCAAAAGAGAAATGCTGGAATGAACAAGAGATTGAGAGGGAATATGGTCATGTAGAACTAGTAATGATGTTTCTGAGGGCTTGAGTAATTATAAGGAATATAAAATAGAGTGGTACCCAAGAAAAGGAAAACTAAATAAATTTGATTCGCAGGGCCTGCGTTCAAATTCTGGCTCTGATATTAGTACCTGTGCAACTTTGTGCGAGTTACTTCATTTTTCTGGAAATCAGTATCCTCGTCTATAAAATGAGGGGCTTAGGTTAACTGGATTCTTAGGAACCTATAGTGGCAATAATACAAATCCTCAGGACGGTGGCATCTTCATCCAGGTCATGTTGGTGAGGTGTCTCTCAAGGCTGTCTTTTCTCCCTCTGTATTATTTTACTTAGTGGTCTCATTAACTCCCCATGGATTCAATTATCATCTTTCATTCAAAGAAATCTCATATTTATTTATCCAACCCTAACCTGTCTACTCTCCTCTACTCCTTCATCTCCAACTGCCTACTGAAAATCATGAAGTAGATGCCCCATAGGTAGCATGAATTCAGTATGTCCAAAACTGAACTTGTTATTCCCAGCTCCAATCACACTCCTCTCCCTATTTTCTCTAATACTGTTCAGGGATCTGCCTCCCTATCATGCAAGTTCACAACCTAGGTGTTATCTTTAACTCTGCACTCTCTTGTCCATCCAGATCCAATCCAGTCTGCTGCCAAGTCCTGTAAGTTACATCATGTCACCTCTTGGACATGCCCCCTTCTCTCCTTTGACATAGCCACCATCTTGGTATAGGTCCTGATCACCTCACACCTAGACTGTTAGAATAGCCCTCTAGTTGGTGCCCTCTATCTCAAGTCTCTCCCCACTCTAGTCCATCTTTCATCCAGCCCCAAAAGCAAGCTTCCTAAAGTGCAGGTCTGACCATGTTGCTCCCTATTCAATAAATTCTAATGGCTTCTTATTATCACTAGGATCAAATAGTATATCCTCTGGCTTTTAAGGAACCCTTCCTACTTTTCCAGTATTATTATACTTTCCTCCCATTAACTGACCACTATGATACAGTAACAGTGTCCTCCTTACATTTCTTTGCAAATAACACTCTATCTCTCAACTCCTTGCCTTCTCACTGACTGTCTCCCCATTCCTTAAATGCTCTCCCTCTTCATCTCTACCTCCTGGCTTCCCTGGCTTCTGTGAAGTCTAAGCTAAAATCCTAAGTCCTGGAAGAAGTCTTTCCTGGCCCCCATCAATGCCAGTGACTTTCACCTGAGATTTCCAGCGATTCATCCTGCATATATCTTGTATGTTCGTAGTTATTTAGATATTGTGTCTGCATTAGAATATGAGTTCCTTAAGGTCTGAGACTTCCTTTCTTTGTATGCACAGCACTTAACACAGTGCACAACACATGGTACTAGTTCAACAAATGTTCGTTGACTTGACTTGACCAACAGTAATAAGGAAGCTCAGCTCAAAACAGGATTTGGGAGGAGAGATGAGTACCTCTGTCTTTGTCATGTTTAATTCAGCATGACGTACAAAAGGAAATGTCTCTGAGGCAGAGTACATTCACACCATATTGATAAAACTCAAGACCAGATTTCCCTCTTCTGTTCAGCAGGCTTTAGAAATACAATAAACTGAACCTCATAATATGCAACAGGAATCTGTCCTCCATTCACAGGATGCTAACCTCACTTAGTACAAAGGAAGTGGGGTCATGTGCTTACATTTAGCATAGAAAAGTTTGCATCTATAATTAACTTAGACTTATCTTCAATTTAGTTTTCCTGTTGAACTTCCAGCGATATTTTAACTGTAAAAGGCCCTGAATTAAAAAGACCGTAATAAGAAAATCTGGTACTACTTTGTGAATCGACTTTAAAAACGGGCATAAACATTTCCATGTGTTAGCATGTCCTTGCTAGCTATTTACTATGCCTTTTTTCTCTATTCATGAGGCTAGAGTGACTGCGGCCATCTGACTCTAACACTCTGTATTAGTGGGCAAAATGTTGGACAAAAGATGAGGATGAATCGTGGAATATTAACCAGGAGTTGTATGAGATTCGGATAAGTTCCCTTTTCTCCCCCGTCTCTGACCCTAGTTAGATCCATAGGACTAAAGCCAGGGTCAGTTTGGCAAGTACAGTTATCTCTTCTACATCATTGGAGTTAGGACATAGCACACCCAGGATCTGGAAAATCTCTGTAAAATTTTTTGGCCCTCCCTTCGTACCAGAGAAGGTTTGAATTTTTTCTTTTATGGGGTGTTTACTGTACCCTATTATAAAATTAAAATGCATATGTATACACACACATATAATGCATTTCTGAGTTTCTGAACTTTTTCTGTATCATCTGCTGGCCTTCCTGTGTCATCTGTGGCTTCTGAAAAACTCCCAAAAAATTCCCAATTAACTTCTTATACCAACCCATGATATGTCAAAACCACAATAGGGAAAGTCACAATGTAAAAGGGATAACTGTAGAAAAAGCAGGGGATTCCCCTCCATCTCATCACAGTGACTAGCACCAAGTAGGTTCCTGATAAATGAATTTAAAAATTGAATCTTTTCATTTAAGAGGAAATGTCTCTGACCTCCAAAATGTCTCTTTCACCCTGCCTGCAAATGTATTCTTAGAGATTCTTTCCTTTAGATCTGCAAGAAACCTTATTAAAATGAAAATACCCAATTCAATCTAATATACACGTATTAAGAGTGTCTTATATGCAAGGCGCTGCATACTAGGCATTAAGGATACAGAAACAAAGCTAAAAACATTTCCTGCCTTCAAGGAGCTTATATTTGTCTGAGGAAGGGGTGGATACCTCACATAAGCTAATAAATACGGACATGATCTTTTGAGGAAAAGGCAGAGTCGAGGGATTGCAGGAGGCTTCCTATTGGAGATGGAAAATTAATTTAAGTAAACTAAAATTAGGGATTCTAAGAGGCAGAGGTGGGGAATGGGGTGCATTCCAAGAAGGAAACACATCCTGTGCTAAAGCACAGGGGTAGGAGAGGGTATGCCATCAGAAGGAGTAAAAATCTTGGTAGGAATCTAAGCCATCCCTACACTAACTATATACACAGACTAGGTTCAGTGTCAGGAGACAGTAGGGAAGTTGGATGTCAAAAAAAAAAAATCCAGCTTTTCCTAAGATCAGCCAATATTGGAATACCCATGCTAACTTTCCCTGCAGTTAGTCAATCAGAAAGTTTTTATTAAGCATTTATTGTGTGTCAGGCACTGTGAAAAGTACTAAGGATACGAAGAAAGGGGGAAAAAAATGTTCCTGTCCTCAAAATGTTTACCTTCTAATGGGGGAGTTAACGTGTAAATAACTAACTACATACAGGATACATAGAGGGCAGATGGAAGGAATTAACAGCTAGAGACACTGGGAAACACCTTCTAGAAAAGACAGCATTTGAAATGAATCTTGAAGGAAGTCAAAGAATCTAAGAAGTGAAGGTAAGGAGTTAGAGTCATCCAGGCATGGGAGACAAGCTAGGAGTAGAAAGAGGGGTATAGAAAGTCACATATTCATTTGAGAACTAGCAAAAACAACTCAGCTTGTATCATAGAGTAGGTGGAAAGGAGAAAATATAAGAAGACTAGAAAGATGAGAAAGAAGTAAGTTGTAAAAAGTTCTACATGCCAAATAAAGGACACTATATTTGATCCTGGATATAATATGTATCCCTCAAGGTTTATTGAATGGGGGATGGTGGGGGGAGGCAATAAATAATCACACAATCAATTTTAGGAGAAATACCTTTGGCAGTTGTGTGGAAGATGGATTGGAGTAGGGAAAGATTTAAATTCAGAAAGCTATTTTAATAATCCAGATGAGAGACAATGAGGGCTTCCTCCTCTTCCTGCAAATTAGACAGAGGCTCGTGCTAGGATGAGACTTACTTGATTCATCCATGACTCTGAAGTTCAAGGACAAGGGACAGGTCAGAGAAATGATAGAAGGAAAGGAAGAAGAGGGCTTCACTCCCTTCCTGCAAATTAGTGATTCCAGTCACAGTAATTTGGTGATGAGGTCTACTGACACCAAGACTCCCCCGTACCTTTGTCCTTCCCCTTTGTCCTCCCTCAAATGCAAATGACCTAAGCTGAGTTCTTTGTTGTTGAAGGTGACTATTCTTCCTAATCATGAGAAGCAGCATTGCTCCAAAGTTGCCATGTCTTTGTAGAACTCAGAAAATCTTGCCCATAAAGAGCTGGAACCAACATATGAAAAGCTTGAGGGATGATTCTCAGAAGGACTGAGTGGTCATCGTGCGTCTCTAGAGTTCAGCTCTGAATAAGCAACTACCAACTTTGGAGCTTCATAAACAAAGCAAACCACACAGGCAGAAGATGACGTAGGGTCATGTCAGGACCTTCCAAGTAACTCTCAGATATGAGGCCCCCGGGCTAACTCGAATAGTTTGGTGCCATTGAAGGATGCACCTTGATTCCCAAAGGCTAAATCTGGTGTCCCAGCCCTGGAATTGAGACACCATAATATTTATGAGGTTCTTTTCCCCAAGGCAGTTAGAGACCAGCCCAGGGCAGACAATGGCCTGCTCACTGATCCAGTGCCAAACCCTGCCCCTGAATGCCCACAACATAAATCATTTCCTCTCTGACAAACACAGCCTGGGCAGACTCATGACCCCAGAGGAAGATACTTTCCCAATAACTGCGACATAGCTGTATCTCCCCAGGATTGATCTCAGGCTGAGAGACATCCACAGATGTCCCCTCTTCCTTTTCAAAACCATAAGTGTTGAGAAGAAAGATAATTTAGTATCTGTCAGGGTCTCCAAAGTTTTAGCCCTTTCAGAGTTTTCCAGTTTTCTACTCCCCTCTTCATTCAAAAATACAAAAAACAAGACTAGACATTCAGAGAAATCCATTCAACAGATTCAGATTCAATACAGCTAGGATACTTTCCAGATCGATCTTCTGAAACCCATCAAACTTCTACTACTTTCTGTTCTTGGATTAACACTGTATCATGATAGTAAAATGAGTGACCAAACCCTGGTTCCAAGAATCTGAGCTGATCATATATAGAATGTTCATAATAGTAGATGTAATGGTAGTAGCAGTGATAATCAAAGGAATAGAAGCCATAAGATCATGCTTCCAATCAACAAAATGCTAGGGGAGCAAAATTTGAAGGTGAAGATCCTTGGGTCCTAAAATGTGAATCTAATAGATACAGGCCTTTCTGAAATACTTTGTTATTTATTATAATTCAGCATCGTTACTTGTATTATTCATAATGAGAAGTAGCATGGTGTAGCAGTAGATAACGGCCCTTTGGGAGTGAGGAAAACTGCCTTGTGACCCTAGGCAAGTCACTTAATCTCTCAAAGACTTACGCACCTCTTGAAGAGATAGGTTATAGGAAGATGCCTATTTGAATTAACAAAAAAATGTTTTCCCACTATAAATTTCCCATCCAAGTCAAATCACAGATCCAGATTCACAGTGGTAATGATGGTGATAGTCACCACCATCATTGGTGATGGTGATGGTCATGGTGATGGTCATGGTCATGGTCATGGTCATGGTGATCATGATGGTAATAACTTCTGCTTTTCTTCATAGCATGAAGATGATCAGCCTAAACCATTAAGCCCAGAACTCTATCCATTGTGTCATCTAGTCCACATCTAAGTCAGAATGAAAATCTGGGAATTTGGAACCACTACTTGGGACTCAAAGGTAGAAGAAAAGGTACCTCTTGCACTTCTGAAGGATAAAAAGGACAGGAGGGAACAAAAGGGGGTGTAAGGGTCTTTCCCCTCCTATTTTTTCTCTCCCCAAGTATTCTGTCCCTGTCCTCCTTTTAAACAGCAAGTAAAATGACCATACTTTGAAATGGTAAATTTAGCAAATTAAACACTTTGATGGTTTTGAGAAGCACCATGATTTATTTATTTACTCAGTGATTGTCATTAACAATGATGACCAAGGAAATAATTACTTCTGCTTCTTGAGAAATCAATCATATTCCCTTGTTCCTTCTTTGTCAAAAGAGAGTTTATGTACCAGAAATGTTTAATACATGCGCACATGCGTGCACACACACACACACACACACACACACATACAGAGTTACATATATAATGGAGGTTGACTGGTGGAGATGGGGAAGCAGGCCTTGAAGCAGGCCTAGCTATTTCATGCTTGGTTTCAGTCCATCATGTAGAACTTTGGGGATCCAGGGTTTGGCCATATGTGACCGTGAGGTTTATTCTGTGTGATGATGAAGAGGCTTCTAACTGGCTACAGGGCCAGAAGACGTAGCAATTCAGGAGTTAGAGAGACAGACAGAGACAGAGAGAGGAGAGAGACCGT
This sequence comes from Pseudocheirus occidentalis, assembly GCA_028646575.1. Lineage (NCBI taxonomy): Eukaryota > Metazoa > Chordata > Mammalia > Diprotodontia > Pseudocheiridae > Pseudocheirus > Pseudocheirus occidentalis. The sequence goes on from CM053597.1 coordinate 53,276,951, forward strand.
GAGAAAAGAGAGAGTCACACACAGAGAAAGAGAGAGAGAGGAGAGAGAGACAGTCTGACTCTTTTTCATCAGTTTCTTTCTTCATGAATTTCAATGAGGCAGGATTTCTTTGAACTGTTCCAGAGAATTGGGTGGGGGAAGAATGGTGACCCTGACTCCCACCTGGCCATGGCAGCTATAAGCACATGGCCCCCTTTCTTTCATTGTGTTTATTATTTCTGGCCTGATCTTTGACTAATGACTATTCCATGGTGCAAGCGTCCAGGTGACCTTGCAAATTTGGCAGCTCCAACGGTCTCATAGAAGATGAATGTCAGTAGGTGTAGTGGCCTCTTAAGTAACAAGAGTCTGTTGGCAGTGGAAGTAGCCACAGTAGGAATGAAGAGAGTTACCCAAGGGAAAACAATTTCAGGGATTGTTGGCTATGAACTTCAGAACCCAGGTGAGCTGCTCCCCCATCAGGGAACTACATCTAATTGGAACTTGGTGAGGACTCCATGAAAGGAGAAAAGGCCTCTCAGTGCCAAAAGTCATGAAGTCCCCTTCTGCCCAACTTGTGTCTCATGACATTGACACTTTGAGTCTATAGCAACTATACTTACTATATATACCTTCTCAGAAAATTCTTTCTCTAAAAGTTAATGGAGTCTACTGGTTTTGAGCGCTGTGGTGAGGATTCACTCCTAGAACCACAGTCCTAGAACCCCAACTCGGCCATCAACCTATGAGTGCAAATTCCCAGTCCAAGGAATGATCCCAAAGAGGATGCTGCACATGCATGCCCCCCACCACACACACACACACACACACACACACACACACACACACACATATGCCCGCATACACAAGATTATCAGGCAGTCAGCTGGCATTAGTTAAGCACTTAATATTGGCCTGCACTCTGTACGGATGCAGGAGGTGGGATTGGAGGGGCACATACAATACTGCCTCCATCCTACAGTAGTCAAGCACACAGTAATGCCACAGACAATTGCATTTAATAAGTATTGATTAATTGCCTACTTACTATACACAAGAAACTAAGCTAGACCCTGAGAAACAAAGACAAAAGTGAGGCTGTTCATGACTTCAAGGAGCTTCCATTGGGAGGAGGGACCAGGAGAATGACAACCTGAACACAAGCAAGCAAATACAAACATAAGCAGAGTAATTTGAGGGGCTTACTAACAACTGAGGGAACAAAAAAGCTTCTTCTCACAGGTAAACCTTTAGCTGAGCTCTGAAGGCAGTTAGGGGTTCCAAGAAGTAGGGGAGAAAAGACCGAGCATTCCAAATGATGGGGTGCTTGGGTGCTTGTGCTTGGACCTCAATTTCAAGATCACATTTCTCCCTACCTCAAAACACCATTTTATCCCCAGGCCAAGGATACTAATGCCTAGCAATAACTCACGAGTGGGCCCCAGTAAAACAAAGTATCCTTCCCCATTACAAGAACAAGCTGACCTCTGAAGAAATTCTCTTGTGAAAACAAGACTATCTTGTAACCTCAGAATCATTGTGTATTGATTCCCACAGTTATCATATGCAATCCAGAGGCCAACTATGGATGTCAATTCCTGAAGCTATCTTGTTACAGATGTAACAGACCAAAAATATACCCCCTAGAAACCCTTCCCCTGGTTTCCAGTAGCAAATGATGCCTGTGACCAAGGTTGTATGTTATCACCCAATTAGCATATCTGCCAGATAATCCACTACTTTTCCTATATAAGCTTTAGCATCATTCTGGTTAAGTTGCAAGTTCCTTAAGGATCTCTGCCCGCCATATTGGTGTTACAATAAACCTTTGCCACATTGACTTGAAGAATGTTTGAGTCCATGAATTCATTCCAGATGACCCTTTCCTGCACTTCAGTCTTTGAAGGGTCCTTGAATCCCTTAAATCACATCTCAAGGATGGGGGAGTAGAGGTAGGAGATGGAAGGTCATTTATGGAAACAGAAAGAAGGGCTGATTGGTTGGAATGTAGATCACGTGCAGAGGAATAACAATGCCCCAGAAATTAGAATTGGGGCCAGTGGAAGTGGAGACTGACACAGAAAATGGACTAGATCGAGAAGGGTGAGGGTAAGATCTACTTAGATATTCTCTCTGTCCCTGCCCTTCTCACTGACAGAAGGTAGACTTAAAAATAAACATGACAATGACAACAAAACAGGAACTCCATCCTGGTGTTTCTGAGATAACCTGAGTAAGGACAAAAGACTGATGAAAGGCAGAAGGAGTAAGAGAAAGAGCTCTGGGTTTGGGCTGGTCTCCCAAGTCTAACACTTAAACTTTATGACTATGAGCAAATCATCTCACCTCTCTGAAACAGGAATATGAATATTTGCATGGTCTATACACAGAATTGTTTTAAAGAAAGTATTTGGTAAGCTTTAAGATGCCCCATGGAATGTAAATTATCGTGCTACTGCCCTGATATAAGAGCAATGCCATCACACATTTAGATGGTGCTTAATGTTCACAAACAACTTTGCGTAGAGTATTCCATTGGCACTTAACTGTACTGGTAGTTATTTTAAGTACTAGGGATACTTACAATAATTCAAGACTACCAAAGCAACTCAAACCCTGCCTCCCACCAGCAGTGGCTTAGGTATATCATCCTCACAACACAAAGGAAAGCTACACATGTGATTATTATCAATAATGCTTTTGTCTAAATATGAGATTTCATTGACATTGAGAACTTCTGGTGCAGAAACTCTTTTCACTGTTGTACCTGTTATAAAGCTGAGGATACTGAGCCTCCAAAGGTATAGTTCAACAAAGCTAGTAATTGAAACAAGACACAAATCCTGGTCTTTCTTCACTCTCTTTCCACTATTCCACATTATCCTTAATTGTTCATTCCATCAGCAAGAACTTTCCATTCCTTCTCTCACCTCCTGTTTCTTTCCCTTTTTCCACCCTTACCCTGAATTTACCCACTTTCTCCATCCTTGCCCTCTCTTGGCTCTTTCACACTCCATTACTCTGCTCCCATGATCTCTTGCCTCTTTTTTTGTTTTAATTCTCCACAATCTGGAAAAGTTGAAGGCAGGCAGTCAATTTTGCCCCCAGTATGCATTTCTCATGGAGCCAATAGCATGAAATGTAAATTAGCATTAAAAGAAAAGAGATCTTTATTTAATAACATAATTGTCTGGCACTTCAGATGTGTTGCATTCCCTCGAGATGTCTCCTGGTAATCTCCCCTCTAAAACTATGCAATACATTCGATAGACTAGACTATTTTTCCATATATTGCAAACTAATGCACGCTAAGCCCCTCTCAATCTCAGCTCAGGTTTAACCCACGAGAAATTGTCAAGGTTTTAACACCCAAAGCCAGGACCAGAGGGGACCTGGTATGCAGGCGCCCAGGGCACAACATGGCAAGGAGAGTAGGGAAGAGGAAGGAAAGACAAATTTCTCAATGTTATTTTTTTTATAAATGTAACCCAAAACATGTATTTTAATGCCAGAAAATTCTGCTCTCCATGAGTACATATGTATTTACTTTGCGATTTAGGCAAATCAAAAATGTCACAGTGAATTCTCCCTCTCAGTGGACAATAACACACAAGGACACCATTTTCAGCTCTGGCCTAGATCACTTAGCACTTAGTACAGTCCTGGCCCATGTTGGGTCGTTTCAGTCACGTCCTACTTTTTATGACCCCACTTGGGATTTTCTGAGTGGTTTCTCATTTCCTTCTCTAGCTCATTTTACAGATGAGGAACTGAGGCAAACTGGGTTAAGTGACTTGTCCAGGGTCACCCAGCTAGTTGACTAGTGGCCAGCTGTTAACCCACATAGAAGAGCCTTCCTGATTCCAAGCCCAGTGCACAATCCATTGTACCACCTGGCTGCCTGCCTGGCACATAGGAGGCCCTTAATAAATAGATGTTGACTTGACTCGTCTAAGTGTTTTGGTCTGGTTTTTCCCACAGCTTTCTAATCAAGTTGTCCGATGCCTTTCCTTGCTTTATCCCAGAGCAGCAAATAGTACTTTTTGTACCCAAAGCAAATTTCACAAACTTTAAACTCAAACCACCTTGTTAAGACAAATATAAGGTGTATGTGGCGGGGGGTAGAAGAAGGTAAGTGACAGAGACTATGGGACGTAGCAAGTCAGCTCTTTCTCTCAGGAAGGCTGATGCAACCCATGATGCAATGGCCAAGCGCAAGAAGGATTTGCCATCAAGTAAGTTCCTACTTTAATTACTCATTTTTACATAAGGGGCTTCGATACTGTTGAAGGCATCTAAATGCCATCAGCACCCCCTCTGCATTTCAGCACCTCAGGGTAAGACCCCAATCACTTTGACCTAGTTATGGCTCTTCCCTATTCTAATTGCTGCTCTTTGCTGGAGTTCATATTTTCAGTCTAACACAAACCTGTCATTAAATTAAAACCAACATTTAGCCATTTAATAATTAGATGCTTGCTGTGTCCTATTTAAGAGACAACATGGTATAATGACTAGAATACCAGACATGGAGTCAGGAAGACCTGGGTTTGAACCTTGCTTCATATCAGAAGAAAATGTTGCATAAATGAGTTGCTAAGTTATTAAGTTGTACACATATCAAAAATATGTAATACACATACAAATGTTCAAGCGTGAATAAATAGCTAATCTCCTCAATCTTGCTCCAAAATTTCTCAATTCTATTTTATTTTCAAGATATTCCATATGAAATAGATTTTGCATGATTGCACATGTATAACCTGTATCTAATTGCTTGCTGTCTCAAGAAGGGAAGTTGGGAAGGAGAGAGAATTTGGAACTCAAGATCTTTTAAAAATGAATGTTAAAAAGTCATTTTTTTAACTTTTTTTTTTTTGCTTTTTTGGAGGGCAGGGCAATTGGGGTTAAGTGACTTGCCTAAGGTCACACGGCTAATAAGTGTTAAGTGTCTAAGGTCAGATTTGAACTCAGGTCCTCCTGACTCCAGGGCCAGTGCTCTATTCACTGTGCCACCTAGCTGTCCCATAAAAATCATTTTTACATGTAATTGCAAAAAATAAAATATCATTCAAGCAAGGAGGAAAAATAGATACTCCATATATCCAGACTAATACATATCCAATAATCCATATGTTTGCCCAGGGATTAGTCAAAAGTTCTTAGGAAAGATATTCTTAACCTCAGTTTGTACAATTGTTTTTTTTAATATTTTACTAACCACATTTTAGTGTAATTTGTTTCCTTTGCACTTGTATGTATTTTATGTTACATTTCCAAAAACACTATTCTGAAAAGAGGTGCATAAGCTCCGGGAAACTGCAAAAGGAGTCCGTGACAAAGATGTCAAAAATCCCTTGTTTAAGGGTTTCATCCCTATCTTTCCAGCCACAAAATGCTCCATGGACAAATTGGTGCAACCCTCAACTTGAAGTCCATTTCATTAAGACTGCTTTCTTTGGTGGAAACTTATTGATTACTCAGTACCATAGCTCATGCAGGTGTAGAGCTCTGAAGTAATCATTCTCCACCAAGGAAAAGAATCTTCCTTAAATGAGCTCTAAACTAAGGATTACATTCATTTGTAAAGCAGTGATCTACTCTACACTAATCCTGGGGTCCTCAACCACAGGGAAGCTGAGGAAGAAAAGGAAGATGTTCTGCTCTGTATCAAAATAAGCCTTTGCTATTTCCCTGGTCCTGTATGTGCGTGGTGTTGCAGATCTCAACCTATCCATACCCTGGAGTTTTGTTCAGCTTCTGCTGTCTCCTCCCATAAATCCTCTACAAAGAGCCCACTCAATGTCCTTTCCTCTATGTCTCTTGTCATTGTGTGGATGGAGCAAATAGCCTATCCATCAGTTACTTGTCATTCTTGCTAGATAGCCCCCCACCTCCTTTTCAACTTTTACATAATCCAAAGAACATCCTTTGTGCCATTTCTCCTCCAAAGTTCATATTAGAATGTACTACAGCCTACTTGTGACCTCTAAATGACATGCCTCTAAACTGTCTACTGGGTAACCCATTGCCATTCTTGATAAGGACAAGGCGATCAATTGCCCTATGATTCCAAGCACCAATCCTTTGGACTTCTCTGTCCAAAACACCCCTTCCTAGATACCACTCTTCTATATGATCTTGTCATCTGATGGCACAGTGAATAGAGTTCTGAGCCTGTAGTCAGAGTGGACCTGAACTCAACTCTGGCCTCAGACATTTGCTATCTGTGACCCTGGGCAAACCATTTAACATGTTTGCCTCAATTTCCTCAAATGTAAAATGATGATAGTGATAGCATCTGCCTCACAAGGCTTTTGTGCAGACCAAACAATATTTGTAGAATGTGCATAGCGGAGTGCCTGCCATACAGCAGGCACCATTTTTGTTGTTCCTGTTCCATCATTCTGTTGTCTGGCTCTTTGTGACCCCACCTGGGGTTTTCCTGGCAAAGATACTAGAATGATTTGCCATTTCCTTCTCCAGATTATTTTACAGATGAGGAACTAAGGGAAACAAAACTTGCCAAGGGTCACCCAGCTAATAAGTGTCTGGGGCCAGATTTGAACTCAGGAAGATGAGTTTTCTTGATTCCAGGCAGGGCGCTCTATCCAATACCACCTAGCTGCTCCTAGTAGACACTGCATAAATGCTTATTCTCTTCTCTTTCCCTGCTTATAATGTAAACTCTTTGAGGGCAGAGACTCTCTTATTTAGTTGTATTTGTGTTTTCAGCACTCAGCACAATGGCCTGGCACAGAATAAACACTTAAATATTTTTTCATTCATTCGTTCACTGAGGCAAAATGGAAACCACTAAACTCAGAGAGGTAATAAGTAAAGGTCCTCTGATATCATTACTACTTAGAAAGCTCCCCAAAATGAACTTTAGTATAACAAGTGTGAAGAATGGAGTGTGGCCATCAGATAGCAAAAGGGGAAGAGGGGAGTGAGACAGAGGATAGAACTCAGAATAGCCAATGATGAGAAATCAACATGAGTGAGTGATATTGGTTGGGGTTTGATTGTGGAGGGTTTGGTTTTGGTTGGTTTGTTTCTTATCACATTTAGGAAATCCTTCCAAAATCTACCCACATGCCAGATATATGGATATCCCACTTTTTAAGCCTGAAGTTTTTCTGATGTCTGTATTTTAAGGATCTGTGATGTGAACATGGGAGTTTTGTTCGGTTTTGTTGTTGTTGTTGTTTGCTGGCCACCTTCATCACAAATCACAACCAGCCTACAACCTTGGGGTGGAGAACCTTCGGCTTCAAGACTCCATGTGGCCCTGAAACCACAGGTTCCCCACCCCCTGAAGTTTTCTTTGAGTTTCAATAGTCAACAAATTCATCACCCGAGGACCAATTTTTTGATGCCCAGGCTCTCCACACACAGAAAGTCTGGCACTCAGATAACAGATATCCATATGGGTCTGTATTCAAACTCCTTCCATCTTCCAAACTTGTGATCCCTGGTACAGCCTTTGATACTATCTTCAAGGTCCCTTCCCTGCTATTATGATGCTTGAGAATGGAACTTTAACAGAGGGAAGTTTTTCTTCATAGGAAAAAAAAAATTTTAGTTTGTATGTTTTTTAATAGCTTCCTTCCTCCCATCCAAATAAATACTATTCATTGACCTTGGCTGAAAACAAAATATATGTATATGGCAAGTGAGTTATGCATGCTTAGTAAAAAAAAAAAAAAAACACTTCTATGCACTGTATAGAGATCCTAAGTCTGAAAAGGAATGGGACCTTAGAAGTGATCTGATCCAAGTCTTTTCCTCCTCCTTTCATTTTAAAGATAAGGAGACAAAAGCCCACAGAGAGGAAGGGATTTGCCCAAGGCCATATAAAGGTAGAATTTGAACTTAGGTTTTCTCTCCAGATCCAGTGCATATTCCAACATTCCTGTGCTAAACAGTCCTCTGGCAACTGCTAGCTGTGTGGCCTTGAGAAAGTCGCTTACCCTCTCTCATCCTAAGTGCCTTTTAAACTTTTTCCTCACAGTTCAGTAGTGTTTATACGGAATATACAAATCTACCTGACATCAGAACATACATGGTAAAGATAAACAGAGACAGCATTTAAAAGAACAAAGAGTAATCGTGTAAATTATTCTTAATGGCTTTAAAAGATTCCTCCATTAATATCAATGGCCGGTATTTTTTTAAGGCTTTTGTCTGCAGGCATGCGGTATCAGCAATCTTGACAAATGGCATTTTCATCTATACACAGCCGTCCCAGGATTGTACACAGGGTTGCTTTTACTAACCTCAGAAACTGCAGCAGAACAGAATTACAGTAGGTATATAAACAAGCAGGTCACAGGGTTAATGTTTGGCTCTAATACTAATGACTTTCCTCCACCATTCACAAGGCAAGCCCAGCCCCTGCCCCCTCCTTCCGAGAGAGAGAGAGAGAGAGAGAGAGAGAGAGAGAGAGAGAGAGAGAGAGAGAGAGAGAGAGGAGAGAGAGGGAGGGAGAGAGGGGGGGAAGAGAGAGAGGGAGAGAGAGGGAGAGGGAAAAGGAGAGGGAGAAAGAGAGACAGAGAGACAGAGACAGAGACAGAGAGAGAGACAGAGACAGACAGACAGACAGACAGAGACAGAGAGGGAGGGAAAGAGAGAGAGAGAGAGAGAGGAGAGAGGGAGGGAGAGAGAGAGAGAGAGAGGAGAGAGGGAGGGAGAGAGAGAGAGAGAGAGAGAGAGAGAGAGAGAGAAGAGAGAGAGAAAATCCACCAACAAAAATCAACAAAAGATGAGCATTCAGCTAGCCACAGCTAGCCCACCCCACCTCCACTTCTCAAACGACGGAAATTTGTTCCACCACCAAAACTAAACACACCAGCTTGTGCTCACAAACATGCATGTGCACAAACACGCACAAACATACATGTGCCTGGGATCCCACGGTAAAAATTGCTGTAATTTTACTCCACCTCCATGGCCCAAAAATGAACCCTTACCAGGTGCCAACTGAGTATGTCAGAGGAATTTATTGTTTAGAACATATGAAAGGAATTGTAACTATTGCTTAAATAATCACTTTATGGTATTAAAAATCACCTCTCGATGGATCTGTAAAATTGGATTAAAGATGTATCATAAAAAGGTATTTCTCAAATCCTTTATTTCAGAGTAAGTCTCCTACACATGTCCATGTATGTATGGTGTGAAAGGTTCAAAGTGAAATTACCAATTAGGACAATATTGTAACCTCGCTGGGCTTTTACAAGACTTAGCCCCTTTTGCTGCCCAGGACCAGTTGGAAATCTCACTCTCCTCTATGACGTATAAGGTAAGGAAGGAACAATCTGGAAAACAGCAATGAGAGTGCTCATTAGTGTTCCTTCTGGCTCCAGCATTTCTACAACAGCAGTGGACACTTAGCAATCTCAGATAACTGCACAAGACCTTAGGTTGAATTAGTGGGTAGAAAGAACAGGAGGAAGAAGTTACCTCCAATGTCCCCTGGCATTCTCATGTTTGCCCCCTGACTACTAGCTGGCCCATTTTTTCCAATGACACAAAGCTAACCAGGGACAATATCATAACTAATTAAAATAAAACTTAGCCCATCCTAGTATTGTTGATGTAAAGGAGTAGGTACAGTCTCCTCTGCCTTCATTTTTACATTTTCCTTGCCTACTTTGGGGCAAAGCTCCTAAAAACAGTCTTGACTTTGTAGAATTATAAATTATAGTCCAGACTCTACCTTTTATGGTTATAGATTCTATTTAGAATAGTTATCTTTTCTATTAAACTTCAAGGCACTCTTTTCCCATGTGGGAGATGGGAATAATAATGTTTGCTCTGTAATTTTGTACAGAATGGTCAATAGACATGACTGTATACTGTTGCAGACATGAAATGCAACATAATCCATTTCAATAAATATTTAAGAAGAAACATGGCAGAGTGAATAGAGATCAGGACTCGGCCTCAGGCCGACCTGGCTTCAAATGCTGCCTTTAATTCTGGGTATGTATGGACAAGTCACTTAACCTACTCAAGTCTCAATTTATTCTGCTGTAAAAGGGATAACAGGGGCGGCTAGGTGGCACAGTGAATAGAGCACCGGCCCTGGAGTCAGGAGGACCTGAGTTCAAATCTGGCCTCAGACACTTAACACTTACTAGTTGTGTGACCTTGGGCAAGTCACTTAACCCCAATTGCCCTGCCTTCCCCCCTCCAAAGAAAAAGCAAAAAGAGATAACAACTTAACATTACAAGATTGTGACATTTAAGTGAGAATGCATGCAACCCTTAAGATAGTACATAAATGCCAGTTATCACCACCACTGTCATCATTATCATCAAGTTACCTTCTTACTATAGGCAAGGTAACATGGACAGTACAAGTGTGGGGAACCTGTGGCCTTTGAGGTCCTTGGGTGCAGTCTTTTGATTGAGTCCAAGTTCTGCAGAACAAATGCTTTTATTAAGGTGATTTGTTATGTGAAGTTTGGATTCAATCAAAAGGCTGTACTTGAGGACCTAGAGAGCCACAAGCGGCCTCAAGTTTGCAGGTTCTCCACCCCTGGTATAGCAGGTAGAGGACCAGCCTCACAATGATAATGACCTGGGCTCAAGATCCTCCTGTGATATATACCAACTGTGTGATCCTGGGCATATCACTTAATCTCTCCTTACCTGGGCATATCTTTAAGTCTACGTTAAGTCTAGCAGTTGCTAAGCTGTATTAATGGAAAGAGGCTCCTCCCTAGGGTTCCCCAGACCAATGAAATCCACATGCCAAGAACAATGTCAGGAGCTAGAAAGACAAACACGCAACTGTCCCAGCCTTTGAGAAGCTTACATCCTTTTGTGTCAGAGGTGTGCTAGTAAATGTTTAACAACAGGCTGGGGGGTGGGGTAAGCAGGGCATCCTTTTAAAAGTTTAATCTTCACTCTTAACATTTTCTCCATCGCTTTCTTAAGCCTAAACATTCAACAAAAACATAAATCAAGCTCTGGTTTGTAGCTTTTGCTGATTCCCAAGGTGTAAATGCTTACAGTAAAATTTTAACAATCAATTCGAAACAAATTGATCAGAAGTGGCTACAGCAAACCCCTGTGGTGTTTATAAATTCTCTAAGTCTAAAAGGAGGGAAGGAAGGAAGGAAGGAAGGAAGGAAGGAAGGAAGGAAGGAAGGAAGGAGGGAAGGAAGGAAGGAAGGAAGGAAGGAAGGAAGGAAGGAAGGAAGGAAGGAAGGAAGGAAGGAAGGAAGGAAAGATTAATGTATGAAAGGATGGACAGAGAAATGAGAAGATAGAGGAATGAACAAAAAGATGGAGGAATGAATGAATGGGTGAAAAGATGGAGAGATGGATGGATAAAAAGGCATTTATTAAGTACTTAATATGGGTGGAACAGTGTACTAAGATCTGGAGACACACTCAAAGTAAGGCAATCCTTAGACACATTCTAAAGGAGGAAACAACACATTTAGGAGGACTGAGCCGCAGGATAGAGTGGTCATATGGTCCTTAATGGCCAATGGCAACATGAATAGCAATCCCCCTTCTTTAAGGACATTCCTATTGATAAAGTTTCTGATGCTGAAGCATCTGCAGTGCCAAAGAGTTGAGTGATGAGAACTGTCTTAGGTAGCTGTGGCTGTGGAGAAGGCAGAAGCTATAGCACTCATCTAAGCAGTTGACTGGTACATCTCCACAAGGGTTACTCTGCTCTACGATGGCTGGAGAGGTTGAGCTGGAAGCAGGGCTTGTGATCTGAGATCTCCAGGTACTAGTTATCTCTGTTGGAATCTGAGGAAAGGTGGTATTTTTGATGATAGCAGTGGTTTGACCCTCCTGGTACATGCCCCAACTCCTTCTCCTTCAGGGTGCCTTGCTGAATTAGTGAGACTAATTTGCCTGCTTTATGGGCGGTGGCTGATGAAGAAGAATGGGGGTAGCTGGGAACTGGCCACTTCTCCACAGAGTTTGCCCCTTTGGATGACGGCTACAAGAGCTGGTTATGATATCTTTCTGCAGCATGATATTGGGGCATTTAAAATGTTCCCTTTTATTGTTGTTTAGTCATTTCTAGTCATTGCCAACTCTTCATGACCCCTTTTGGAGTTTTCTTGGCAAAGATACTGGAGTGCTTTGCCATTTCCTTCTCCAGCTCATTTTACAGATGAGGAAACTGAGGCAAACGGGGCTAAATGACTTGCCCAGGATCACACAGCTATTAAGTGTCTGAGGCCAGATTTGAATTTACATCTCCATGACTCCAAGCTGGGCACCCTATCCACCATGCCACATAGCTGCCACAAAATGTCCCCCTACCCTAAGTTAAGGGCTACCATGCAAATGACAGAAGCTGCATCTGCACTAATGAAAACCCTCCCTACAACAAAGCATCCCAAGGAACCCAGAGACACAAATAATAACCTCTCTCTGGTAAACATGCCCCAAGTTTGAGTGGATATGGTTTAGAGAGGACCAAGGTCTGCCAGTAAGTCATTCTACACTTCTCTAAGCAGCTCTCTTCCAGATAAATGCAAATGTAATGTCTTTGCTTTATCAGAAAAGCAAATGTGTACATATGTGCCCAGAACATGTTTACTTTGGCAGCCAGTTTCAGTTTCTGCATCTCTAATTAAATAAGGCAGATGAGACAGCAGAGCTCAGGGAGAGATCATAGGAAAGCATCTTATCTCCTGCTTTTTATTTACTTTGTTCCTCATGCCTTGGTCTCCCTTGTACATTTTTTTATTATTAAAGTAGGAGGGCACATCTAACTCATATGTTTGTTCCAAAGAAATGCTCAGGAAGTAACACAGAGAATTAGCAGATCAGCACTTTGTACTCCTCCAGGACAGCCCTGGACAGCTCCCCCACCACTGCTCCTCATCAGTGACACCAAGAGTAACTTTTTAATTATCTTTCGGTGGGCTGGAGACATTTCTCAGCACAACCCTCCACCCAGAACAGTCCTTAACCCAGCATTCTAATCTCATGTCCCTACTCCAGAAAAATAATGCTCCACTGGACCCAAGTCCCTAATCCTTGGTTGGACAGGAAATGTTCCCAATGATTCAACAAGAGGGGAACCAACAGGCCTACAATGTGTTGTTTGTATATTTTTTAAATAACAAAGTTTCCTGTAGGATCATCTACTGAAAGAATTCGTTCCATCTGCCTCTTTTCTTCATAAGGATCATGCAATCCTATTTCACCAAAGGATTAATTTCTTGTCAGGGCTAATGTTAAATCCTGAACCAAGACCACAAGGTCTTCAGCATGGAGCTGTGGGGGGGCTTTTAGAAGTCACCTAATCTAACCCCCTCATTTCATTTTTTTGTTTTTACAGATGGAGAAAATAAAACCCAGGGAACTTAAGTGACTTACCCAAGGACATTAGGTTCTAAATGTTTCTCAGGTTCATCACCACCATTTTGAATTTTTAGTGTGATGGAACCTCTGTTATTCATTAACCTCTTAAAAGAAAGAAACCACTCTAAGCATGGAGGCTTAAGGTATAGGTTTACCAACTGAGGACTAGACACACCCTAACTCTATGACTGTGGACAAGTCACTTGATCTCTCTCAGCTTCAACGTCCCCATCTATAAAATGTGAATAATACTAACACCTCCCTCACTGCTGCAAAGATGAAATAAGAGAATATAAGCAAGGTGCTTTGCAAAGGTTAAGTACTATCAAAACATTAGCAATTATTAATTATCATCATCATTATTATTGTAGCAATATGGACATAGAAATAGAAGGGTCATTGATCATTTTCTAGTCATAAGAGCACATATTTAAATCAGGAATGGACCTTGGAGCATGCCTAGCAGTCCAACTATTCCATTTTACAGATGAGGAAAATGAGGACAAGAGACAAGAAATTACCTACCCAAGGTCATGCAGGTGGTAAGTGGAAGAATTGAGATGCAAGCTCAGATCTTCTGATTGCAAATCCTCTATTTTTTCCACTACAAATGATCACTGGTGGTCATGATGGTAGTCTAGTAACCTCTTACATCTCTGAACCTTTAAAACCTGCCTGAACCCTGTCTAGGACCCTCATTTGGCACCTAATCTACACTTATTTCCATTTAACTTCTCATGCATGCATATGGTATATCTGCTCGTGTAGCCATGAACCTCTCCAAGGGCAAGTACCGTGGGATTTATATGTTTATATTATCCAAAGCACTTGGCAGCATGCTATATGAACATGTATTGGGCAGCTAGGTGGCATAGTAGATAAAGTACTGGGACTGGAGTGAGGAAGACTCACCTTCCTGAGTTCAAATCTGTCCTCAGACACTTACTAGCTGCGTGACCCTGAGCAAGTCACTTAACTCTGTTTGCCACTGTTTCCTTGTCTGTAAAATGAGCTGGAGAAGGTAATGGCGAACCTCTTCATTAGTTTTGCCAAAAAAATCCCAAAAGGGGTCACAAAGAATCAGCGATTAATAAAAGCAAATCAACAACAGTGTAGACACAGTCCCTACTCTGTATTTATTCTATGTATCAATTGTAGTTCAATATGAGAGAGTGAGCATTTGCACAGATCTGTGCATATTTTCCTCAGTTTCCTCATCACAAAAATGGGTATGACAGCACCTTCCTCACAGAGCTGTTATGAGGTTCAGAGGAGAGAACAATTGTAAGGTGCTTTGTAAGCCTTGAAGCTCTGCAGAAACGCTAGATTAGTCCTTGTTATGAACATCACACACATCATAATCATCTCCTATGTCCATCTTCAAAGATCCTCCATGAAAACCGTACCCTGATGCCTCACTGGAGTTTGGAAACGACCCTGGGTTCTTGAAGACTGCATCAGCAGAACACAGGATGAGAGAAGTCCCACCAATCTGGAAAGGCCAATGGACAATGCTTTTGCCTTCTGATGGGGAGCCTCAGTAATCGATCAGTCCATCAACAAGCATTTATAAAGTGCTGGGCATTAGGGATGCACAAACAGTAAATTAAACAGTCCCCTCCCTCCCGTGGCTTACATTCTACTGAAGACGTGACATATATACATATAAGCATATTATCATTCAGTCATTTCAATCATGTCTAATTCTTCATGATCCTGTCTGGGGTTTTTTTTGGCAAAGATACTGGAGTGGTTTTCCATTTTCTTCTCCATGATGGGGAAAAGGTTCCTCCAGATGAGGAAACTGAGGCAAATAGAGTTAAGTGACTTGCCCAGGGTCACAAGCTGGTATGTGTCTGAGACCCTATTTGAACTCAAGTCTTCCTGCCTCCAGGCCCAGCGTTCAGGCCACTGTGCCACCTAGCTGCCCTAGTAAAATATAGGGGTATTTATATATATATATATAAATTATACAAATATAGAAAAGAAAAATATACAAAAATATGTAAATTAGAAAGAAGGTGATTTTAGCAGGGCACTCACCACTGAAAGATCAAAGAAGTTCCAAGATGACCTTTGTAAAGCAGTCAGGGAAGTGCTTGGTCCATAGTAAATGGTTAATGAATACTTGTTCTCTTTACTTACCCCTTCCCTTCATCACTAAAAAGTTATTCAGTAGGTAACAAGTTGTTTTGGTTTTTGGTTTTCTACAATTTGCTACAATGTCTTTGTGTCTTATTTTTCCTTTACAGAAGTGGTTCATTTGCCCAAGTTTTTTGCCTTGGTGATCATGACACAAAGATCTCACACTAAATTAACCAAAAGTTAAATCAATATTTGAAGGTAGTTAAAAATCATGACTCTTAGGACAGCTAGGTGACGCTGTGAATAGAACACCAGCCCTGGAGTCAGGAAGACCTCAGTTCAAATCTGACCTCAGACACTTAACACTTACTAGCTGTGTGACCTTGGGCAAGTCAGTTAACCCCAATTGCCCTCCAAAAAGCAATACACACACACACACACACACACACACACACACACACAGGTGACTCTTCAATTTATACCATAACAGGAACATTGTAAAGACAAATGACTTTAAAAGGCATAAGAACCTGATCAATACAGTCACCAGTTATAATTCTAGAAGACCCAGGATGAAGCATACATGCACCTCCTGAAAGACAGGTAATGGATTCAGTTTGTTGATTGAGACAGGTGTTTCTGAATATGGTCAACGTAAAAGTGTGTTTTGCTTGACTCTGAATGTTTATTAGAAGGGCTTTAGCTTTGCTTCCCTTTTTTTCCTCCAATGGAGGGAAGGGAGAGAGGGAGGAAAGTAAAAGGGAAACAAAATAGATTTTATTAATTTAAAAATGGTGATTCTTGGTTCCTCTGTTCTGTTTCCTATCATTTTTGTCTTTAATCTTGTGGAAGTAAATGGAAGGGTTCTACACAATAGTGAGGTTCATTTTTTAAAATTATCTGTTCCCTAGGTCACCATGAACAAAAAATTAATTGTTACTCAGCTAACCTCCTTTTGGTGAGCTTTTCCAAGCTTAGATAGACTGGCCTGACAAAAGATAACAGTTTATCACCAGGACCAGACATGGTCCCTTACTCTCTCGGTAGTACCTATCAGAGCTTGCATGGCCCATTGCCATAAGGCTTGAGAATCCAAGGTTCCCCCATTCCATGATGAAGCATCCACTAAGAGCTTGGTGGAGCCGATTTAGATGTCATCAGAAACAGCCCTTGTAAACATTGTGAGATGTGGTCAATCTCAAAAGTATAATTGGCCACCGATGTGAAAAAAAAAAAGAAAGAAAAAGAAAATCCTCTGTCATCCTAGTATGAAAGTGCTTTGTTTAATTGGTATTACATATTCGAATCACGAACTCACACACATTGTTTCAGGCATATATTTCCTCATGTTTTCGTTCGCATCTCAGCACTGTGTGATTCCTGAGTGTAATATCATTACACATTTGAGGGACAACCTTTAGCACTAGCTGTGTACAAGACAAGCTGTACCTTGGAATTGTTAGGACATGTATGCAGCTCTTGCAATGCAGACATTAAATATCCACCACAAACCAGGTTAATCTTCAAATCAGTAAATGAGAGGAGTATTTCATTTTTAAAGATCCTGATCATTTCTGTGTCAGCCTGGCAAATAAATAGCAGTTTACCTGCCTGTCCTGCACTGCCCCCTGGATTGCCCAGAGCATAAATAGTGCTGCTTTGACACATTTGACTTCTCCAAACTAAGTTGTAACTGGCTTCAGGCCAGTGGCTATTTGCAAGGCTACTGTGTTGTGCATGCCTTAAGCAGATGACGTTTGGAAGAGTAGATGGGATGTGGTTGCTTCGCAAGCCTAAAGACTCCAAATCGGAAATCTACTTTATCGTAGCTGAAACATCCAAAAGGCAGATTACTATCTCCTCTGGACTCCACAAGATCCTGGCAACATGCCTTGAAAAGGAAAATGAGTCAGTGGCATTTATTGAGCACTCACTGCACACAGAACACCGTGCTAGGTGGTGCAATGGATAGTGCTGGATCTGGAATCAGGAAGACCCAAGTTCAAATGTGACCTCAGCCACTTTATAGCTTCATCACCCTGGGCAAGTCCCTTAACCTCGTTCATCTCAGCTTCCTCATCTGTAAAATGGGAATAATTATAGCACCTACCTCATAGGATTGTTGTGAGGATAAAGGTAGATGGTGCTTATAAATTGAACTACAGTAGATATTATTAGCTATTGGGATACTACAACATGGAAGGAATAAAGGCAGTTTGTCTTTGAGCTGCTTACAGTTGAATAGGGGAAAAACAGTCATTTGCAAAAGAGAAGAACTTGGACCCAGAAGACTCAGAAATCACACGGATGAGCTAGTTTACACCACGTATGCAAGTGTTGAGGTGTTTTAGGATAAAAAAAAGCTAACAAATGGCAATTTAAGTGAGTCTTGAGCAGAAGTTTGAAGGCAGAATGAGATAGAGCACATAATAGTAATAACAAATAACATTCATATAGCACATACAACAGGTCTGCACAGCCTCGCAGGCACACCAAAGGATTTCAGACAACCTGTGAAAATGTTTTCTCCTCCATTTTTCTCAAGTTGCATGAAATCCTTTGGCAGAATTTGGATTGTGCACACCCGTGCTAAAGTATAATCTCCTTTGAGCCTCACGACAACCCTAAGAGGTAAGCGTTATTATTATCATCCCAATATTGCAGTTGCAAGTGACTTGCCCAAGGTCGCAGAGTAAGTACCTAAGGTCAAATTTGAACTCAGGTCTTCCTGAACCCAGATGCAGCACTCTGTCCAGTGAGTCACCTACCTGCCAGAGATGATAATTAATAAAATGAAGACCCACAGAGGCTAGATAGCAGGGTTTGGAATCCTGCAGAAGCTAATACATTGCCAAAGATCTCATCCAATAGTTGTATTTACTGAAGTAAATCCTAGTTATAGGAGCAGTTAGGTGGTGCAGTGGATAAATCAGGAAGACTCATTTTCCTGAGTTCAAATCTGACCTTAGACACTTACTAGTTGTATGACCCTGGGCAGGTCATTTCACCTTCTTTGCCTCAGTTTCCTTCTCTGTAAAATGAGCTGGAGTAAGAAATGGCAGACCACTCTAGCTTCTTTGCCAAGAAAACCCCAAATGGGGTCACAAAGAGTCAGACACAGAAAACAACAGAAGAACAACAAAACCAAATCCTACCTACGGCAATTCAAGCTCAAAATCCAACCAGTCCTGAGTTAGCGTCATTTGCCAGGCTGGGTTGGCATTTCCAGGTGCTTGGTGGCAATGGGCCACCAGAAATTTGAAGCTGCCAGCAGGAAGTCTTGGCGGAGTCTCTCTGATGTGATCACAGGGCTTCCTTTTTCCAAGGTGGCTTTGAATCTTAGGCTCCTTAGCCTCAGGGATGGGTTTGGAAATGAAGTACAGATTTGCAAAATACAAACTGAGTCAGCAGTTTCATAATACCTGCCTTAAATGATTTTCATACAAAGGCAATAAACCAAGGAAGTTAAGAAACAAGGAAATAAACAAAAGACTCTAAATAAGAACTATCCAATTCTGGTTATTACTGATGGCATCCCTTTTCACTACTACCACAGTTAACCAGTCATTGACCAAGGCTCTACTACAAGTCAACATTTCAAAAGATCTGGGATTTAAGTGGGCTGGACTTACCCTCTACCAGTGCAGACCCCATCCCCTCTATATATTAGAAGATGGAACTTGTAAGTTGATATAGAAAATTTACAAAGGGATTCTCCTGTCACAGTCAAATAAAGGAACTGGTAGAGACAATTTCCTCATGTGTCCAAGAGCAATGGAAGCCATCACTTAAGTCATGAGGAACATGATCTTCTTACTTCTCACGAGAAAAGTGGTCAAGGGCACCAGCATAAAAACAGTGGTGAGTTATACACTGACATCTGTTATGGAGGATGGACAAGTGGAAGAATTCTAAGAAATGGATGAGACCATCCAAACTAAAACAACTCATACCTTGAGAGTCATTTACTTCAAAGGCAAGGTGAAGGAAGGAAGGAAGGAAGGAAGGAAGGAAGGAAGGAAGGAAGGAAGGAAG
>CM053597.1:53296902-53337287 GCA_028646575.1 Pseudocheirus occidentalis
GAGGGAAGGGAGGAAGGAAGGGAGGGAAGGGAGGGAGGGAGGGAGGGATGAAAGACAGACCTATTAAGTTCATGCAGCATGCTAAGCACTAAGCCAAGTGACTTATAAATATTGTCCCCTTATATTATTTCCAGTTATAAATATTGTCTCTAATATATTATGTCCAATATATTGTTTCAAACATTGATCCTCACAACATTGATAGTTGCAATTATTATCTTCACTTTACACTTGGAAAAAATGGAGGCAGTAGAATATTAAGTGACTTCCTCACACACTTAGTGTGTGAAGTAGAATTTGAATTCAGTCTTTCCTGACTCCAGACCCAATGCAAGGCAGCACAGGGGAAAATATGTTGTAAAATTATGGTTCAGGATGATAGAATCTAAGACGACATGAGTGGTATTTTATCATTTTTTCAGGACAGGTAGGAGGAGGAGGAGGAGCTAAGCAGGGTGGGTGGTAAAAAAACAACAACTAATATTTACATAGGCTTTTAGTTTTGCAAATCAACTCACATCTATGATCTTGTTTGGTCCTCCCCACAAGCCAGTGAGGTGGTAGATACTATCATGATCCTCAGTGTAAAGTCAAGGAAGCATGTCAAGTGAGATTCAATGACTTTCCCAGAGTCACATGACTAGTAACTGAATAAGGCTCCTGATTCCAAGCTGGGCACTCTCTCCACTGAGCCACAGAGCTACAAGTGGAGAGCCTGGTTTGATTGTTCACTGAACCCACATGTAGTAAATACTTGAGGAATTGGCAAAGCGCTCAGAAGTCCAGATAAGTGAAATCCACAGATCAGACGACAAACTGATTTTAGCCCGTGGCTTCTCACTTCTCATCCAACCAACCCTTTCCAACAGAATTGTTCACAAGGAGTAAACTGGTTTGAGTGAACCAGAGTCTTCCTCATTCCCTTATACATTTAATATAGCAAGTCAGTTTTGACACAGGAGTAAGACAAGAGGCGAATCAATCAATAAATGTTTATTAAGCACCTACTATGTGCTATTATTCACTGTGCTAAGTGCTAGAGAAAGAAGAATGAACAAGACATAAACTGAGTATATATACAAAGGCTGACCATATCTGCTCAGAATGTCAAAGCCTGCAGACTTATTACTTCTACATAAATCAAAATGTTAACCTTCAGATCTCCAGTTGAAGGTACAGAATCTTTGCAGTTTTGGGAAAAAGCTACATTTTCCATGTTTCATATTAATATATCTAAACACAATCTCACAGGCTAATATTAATTCACTCTACAACATTTATTAAGTGCCTTCTATCTGCCATTCTAGACACTAGGAATAAAAAGTCAAAAAACAATATACCTCCTGCCCTCCATGAGCTTATTGGTGGGGGAAGGAGAAACACAACATGGACACAGAAAAGCAAAAACAAAATATATACCAAGTAAACAAGAGATAATTTTAAGAGGAGACTTCAAAATCTGGGGAAATCAGAACAGCAGGTGGTGTTCCAACTGAGCCTTGAAGGAAGCTAGGCATTCTAAGAGACAGGGGTGAGGAGGAGGTTGCATTCTGGGCATGGGGAGCAGCCTATATACAGACAGGAAATGGCATGCTCTATGCAGGGACCAGTTGCTCTGAAATGCAGAGTATATGTGAAGGAGAGTCATGTTCAGGAAGGCTGAAAAACTAGGTTGGAGCCCAATTGTGATTGGTAATTTACATTTAATCCCAGAGGTGATGGGGAACCATTGTAACTTACAGTTTAGGGGGTCTTTGGAGATTGGCCCAACTTACTCTTTCTACAGACAGCGGAGCTAGCGCCTGGAGAGGTTTAGTGATTCACCCCAACGTCCTGCAGCGTGGATATGGAGGTAGCCAGAGCGCCTGACTTTCCTTTGAGTTTCTGCTACATTCTAATGAACCAATATTTGTCAACATGAAAACCAAGTAGAAGCTGTGGCATTTGGTAGCTTCCCTTGAAGTATTAGCATACTAAGCGCTAAGTAGATGAAAAACTGGTGTTCCAATCCCTCCTCTTTTGCCTTTTATT
The DNA here is from genome assembly GCA_028646575.1 of Pseudocheirus occidentalis. NCBI lineage: Eukaryota > Metazoa > Chordata > Mammalia > Diprotodontia > Pseudocheiridae > Pseudocheirus > Pseudocheirus occidentalis. The sequence continues at coordinate 53,298,934 of CM053597.1, forward strand.
CTTTTAATCCAAGCTGTATATTGACAAACAACAGATTTTTGAGGCTTTAATGATCTCAGTTGGAAGAGATCTGGAGCATTAAGGAATGGCTCGTGTTTTTATAATTGTTTTATAGCATGCTTAGGCATACCACATAATTTACTTCATAAACATCCCAGTATGAACTTAATTAAGCTATGGTGAGAAGCAAGTATGTTGTCAAGAAAAATGTATTATTAAGAAAATGGCAACGAGCTTGGCTCTTGGCTCTTAGGCTTCCAAATGAGTTGACTATAAATATAGCCAATTGTGTGCACTGCCAAGTACTGTATTTCAGTTTTTGTTCATAAAATGTAATTTGAAATGCATGTAGGATGGTACAGCCTTTTTGTAAAAGGAAGTTATTATCTGTGATAAAAGCAGTTGTTGACATTAGAAATGCAGACACAAGGATCTAGACGGGAAATTTAATAAAAAGAAAACAAATGTAGCAGGGGAAAAGGGAGGTTAACAATATAGCAAAGCAAAGCCAGATGTAGCTATAAATATCTGCCTACAGGCAAAACTTGGGCTACTACCTCTCGGATGGGCCAAGCAGCTTATTATGTTGGGCACCAATGACCACCAAAGGTACACCACGGAGGGATTCAGGCTGCAGAAGAGGAAAGCTAGTGATTCGCTGCATGGTAGCCCATCACACAACTCTTACAGGCTATTTCTTTACAATTATAATCCTGACCCTTTCCCAACACTGCCTGTCCAGCTTTTCATATTTCCAAGACATTCTAGCCAGAGTACTTCAGTAGACCCCCACACAGTAGTTTAATGAACTGGCTTTAATTATATACCCCTAGAGCCACAAAGATATGAGATGCCATGCTGTAGGGGGTAGTATGTCAGCACATTTTAAGTAGATTCAAATAATCTGTTAGAAGTTAAGTTCTCTAAATAAAACCCCCTGGACACACACACACACACACACACACACACACACACACACACACACACACACCCCAATACCATTTTCATGTTGGGAGTCCTCATAATAGGACCTGGACACAGGGCAGAACTTAAAGCATCCAAATCCTTGATACCAGCCCAAACAAGTTATCATATAATATTTAGCTCTTGGTGGTGGTATGGTTTATTAGTTAATATGTTAATGGTTTTGGAAGACAAATATATTTTTCTGATTTATGTTTCACTCTAAGCTTTCTTCTCCAAGGGCCTTATTTCTTTCATGTCTAAAATAATCCCATGTATATGCAACGAACACAGGAAATTCATAGGCCTTCAAAGTGCTATTTGTAAGAAGAGAAAAAAGAAAAGGAGGAAGAGGGGAATAAGGGTAAAAAGAGGAGGAAGAAGAGAAGGAGAAGAAAGAAAGGGAGGAGGGGAGAGAGGAAGAAGAGAAGAATGGAGAAAGGGAGCAGGTGGAGAGAGAAGAAGAAGGAAGAGAAGAAGGAGAAAAGGAAGAAGGGGAGAAAGGAACAGGAAAAAGAGGAGGACATATGTCTGTCTGAATGTCGAGTGTTTCACAGTCTCACAGAAACAGATTTCAGAGTTGGAAGACACGAGAGACCATTTTCCTTAGGATCATAGTTAGATCATAGTTAGAAGCCATCTAGTTCACCCTCATCATTTTAGAGATGAAGACAGACCACACAAGTGTCAGAGACAGGATTGTAACTCAGATCCTCCAATTCTAAATCCAGCATTCAGTTCATTCAGTCTGTCTTCCTCTCTTCCCAAGCAAATTGCTGTAAAAACAAAGCAAAACTCTAATCATAAACCACTGTGGGGAGGAATGAATCAGCAGGTTGCTAGAGTCTGAACAGGTTTAATTTTTCACTACCAGTAAGGGCGGAGGGCAATTCTACCTGTAGCCCCAGTGGTGCCTGTTTGTGTATGGAGAGGGAGTGAATCCAAGGGCACTTGAGCTCTCTCTGCAGTGAAGCCTGAATCCAGACACTGTGTTTGAAAGTTTGCTCCCAGAGCCTTCCCAGTACTTCATAAAAGTAGTGGTGAGCAAGCAGAAGTCCATCCCTGTGAGATTCTATATACCTGAAATAGTTTTCTGAACACCCTGGGCTATCCATGTGGGAAAAGAGAACACTCAAGGGTAAAACAAAAAGCTAAGAAAGCAAGTGAGGTCAGTGATAACAGGGAGCCTGCCAGGGACTGTAAGTGAGTCTATGACACCACTGGGAAACATTGTGGATACATTTGAAAAAAATCAACCTGACTTTGGGGTCAAAAGTGATTTGCACAGATGCATAAGTTTGTGACTTCTTCATCACAAAGATGTGTGGAATGACATGATTCTGGACAGGTGGCAAACTGCTCACTTCCTTCCTTGATACTACACAAAGGTCACAGATACCCACACTGATATAAATTGGATCCTTAATGACTTCTCAGTTTAAGGGATGATAAGCAATTTCTGGCCCTAGAATATAGTTTTCCACCCAGTACTCAGTTATCAGTATAGATTTTTAGTTGTGGGAAAGTGTGATGCTTCAACTCTTTCAGATTAATTCATAGTCACCCTGGGCTCTCTCTACACTAAATTATGATCAGCTATGATTTTTCAGAGGTAGGCTGGTGAGGGACCCACTTGGCAAACCACAAGTCTCAATGCTCGATGTTTCAGCTCCAGTGGCCAGTTTTCCACCTCAAGGAAGGAGCCCTTGTTGCTGGAAGACAGTTCTAGTATTTCCATGCTCTCTATCAGTCATTGCTGGCATCACCCCTAGTCTTTCTGCTTGTGTAGACACTAATTGATAGCCCCAAGTGAGAGAGAGTGTGTCTGTGGCCAGTCAGTTGCAAAGCAACACAAGAAGACATTTTCAGGGAAAAGTCATCGGCCCACAATGATTTCTATATGACCATTTCAAACTCACAGGATATTGAAAGGAATGACCTTTATGGAAGATCAGGAACATAACCCAGTTCCTGTTTCATCTTCAAAGTCACATACAAAACCTGCACATGCTCCTAGGTACTAGGCAAGTTACTTACAGAGGTATGAGCCCTACAATGAACTGATATTTCTTATAATGCTGTCAAACATAAAAAGGGATCAACAAGGACATCACTCCCTGGTACTAACAAAACCAGTGATGCTCATCATGGGACAGACTTGATGTCTTTATCAGATTACTCGGGGATGCCAGACTTCCTGGCTAGTTCATGGGTCAGATCTACCTTTCTGAACTGGCCAGCTTGATGTTCCCCAGCCAAGATTTTCCATTTTGGGGCAGCTAGGTGGTGCCATGAGTAGAGCACTGGCCCTGGAGTTAGGAGAACCTTAGTTCAAATCCAGCCTCAGACACTTAACATTAGTTATGTGACCCTGAGCAATCACTTAACCTCAGTTGCCCTGCCTTTCCCCCTCCAAAAAACAAACTGAAAAAAGATGTTCTATTTCTCACCTCCCTGCCTCTTCACAGGCTTTGCCCCCATCCCTAAATATTCTTCTCCTCCTTCTGCTTCTTGGAATTTTTAGCTCCCTTCCAATCTTAGCTCAAGTGCTGCTTCCTAATACCTCTAGTTGTTAGTGCTCCCCACCTCACCCCCAGCCAAAATGACTTCATATTTATTTGTGTAATTTTATATTTATCTATAAGCATACATGCTATTTATCTTCCATAAAAGTAAGCTTCTTGAGGGCGGGAACTGCTTTACTTTTTGCCTTTGTATTCCCCAGTTCCTATCTACAGCATCTTGCACATAATGGGTATTGAATAAATGTTTATTGAACTCAATCACATATGCTATAGGTAAAACATTGGATTGGGAACGAAAGGATACAAACTCCCCTCTACACTACCACCACCAAAAAAAAAAGAAATACTGTTCCAAATAACCAATATTATTATTGGTGACACGGACCTGAATGCACAGTGATAGAATTGAGGATTGGTACAACCATCCTGGAAAGCAGTTCAGAATTGTGCCCCAACAAATATCCATTGTCTTTGATACAGAAATCCCTTAGCTAGGCGTATCTCCTAAAAAATCAAAGACAGAAAGTGACCATGTGTTGCAAAATATTCAAAGCCCTACATTTCATGGTAGTAAAGAATAAGAAACAAAGCTGTTTCTCAAAGTTGTTTCATTGATGGGGAAATGACTACACGAATTGTGGCAAAAAATGCTCAAGGTCTAAAAAGCCCCTCCACAATGTCTCAGCATCATGGATTTAGAGCTAGGGGGAGACCTAAGAGACAATCTGTTCCCCTCGTTTATTTTACAGATAATAAAATTGAGGTCCATTGAAGGGAAGTAATTCTCCCAAGATCACACTGGTTTTCTGACAGAAATGGAAAGTATCTTCCCCTCTGCTTTTTAATGCCTCTGAGTCACTGTCATGCAGTGGAAAGAATTCTGGATTCTGAGTTCAAAGGCTTCAAATCCTAGCATTGCCTTTAACAATCTGCATAACCTTGAGCAGGTCCCTCCACTACTCTGGGCCTCAATGTCCTCATTTGTAAAAAGAGAAGGTTGGATTACCTGTGTAAGCATATATATGTATATGTATATACATATATATGTGTGTATTTGTGTGTGTATGTATATATATATATACATATATATGTATATATATATATATATATGAAATTTCCTAATCATTTCTGTCAGTGGTAATGATTAGAATTCAATCCTACCCAAGAGAGTCATCTTGATCTGTTTGCTGACAGCGTCCCAGGTAGCTGAGAAGCTCATCTACCACAAGGATTTCAGTCCCCTTCTGAAATCTTCTTTACTCTTTCTGAAGTCCATTACTCTTCCAGAGAAGCAGGCAATTTCTGCATGAGACCTACTCTTTTCTTTCCTCTCTTATCTCAGTCCCACCATTTATTACCCATGTGATGCTGCTCAAGTCATACAAGTTTCCCCATCTCATCAGGGTGGTGAACTAGATGACCTCTTCAGTCACCTCAAGTTTTAGGTCTACACTGCTATTCTCCTTTTTCAAAGGAACTGCCAGGAGACAGTTCTAGAATATTTGGTAATAACTACCCAAAAGTCTATTTTAAACCGTATTTCCTTCTCATCGAACACCCTAAATGATTGTCATCAAAGACAGCAAATGGGGAGCTGATAACAGTTTGATGGGTGAGTAATACTTCAGACATTCTTTGGAAAGTGGGGTTAAAACCTAAAGGGGAATCATATAATAAAGAGCATCTTCTTCCATGTATATGAAGGACACCAATTCAACAAATTCTATTCCATTCGTGGTCCAATTTTTCTGATGTACTCCACTGTCTGTCCAAAGAACTTTCTTCCATGTTAATAAGGGTTATTGGGAAATCCAAAGGCTGCCCCCTTCCTCAGTTCAGTTTATTTTCTCTTCAGTCAACGGCAGTAATGCACTGATAGGACAGTATGTGCCCCCCAAGCCAAGGTTCGATGGAATGATACTCAAGACTATCATTTTTTGTCGTTCAGTTGTTTCGTTCCTGTCTGGCTCTTTATGACCCCATTTGGGATTTTTTTAGCAAAGATACAAGAGTGGTTTGCCGTTTCCTTCTCCAGCTCATTTTACAAATGAGGAAACTGAGGTAAATGGGATGAAGTGACCTCCCCCAGGGTCACAAAGCTAGTAAGTGTCTGAGGCCAGATTTGAACTCAGGAAGGAGAGTCTTCCTGACTCCAAGCCCTGCCGCTCTCCATCCACTGTATCACCTAGCTGCCTCCATCATATAGCAGGGGTATTGTACCCCTTGATCAAAATAGGCAGATCTAAATTGAAGGGGCAGAGAAATAGAAGTCCGTGTTAAAATGACATGCAGTATCTACACGAAAATCTGTGAATCTGGTAGAGGGAAGGAATGCAGATATGATGGTAAGGGGCATTTGGGAAAGGACAAAAAGGATGCATGTGATGCCATTATAAGAGTGTACTACTACTCATTTTGCTAGAGAAGGTGAATGATGCTTTCAAACTCAGGCCTCCTGACAACAAGACCAATCCATTAAACTTGGCCTGAACTCCACGTTCAATCCATTAAACAATGCTGCCTTTCAGAAACTGGAAAGAGTGAAACAAACTTGGGCCAGAAGCAGCTGAAGCCCAAGAAAGATGAAGAGATAGCAAAAGAGGAGGACAAGCTGCTTTAAATGAATTCAAGTCTTCAGGCCCAAATAAATTTAGTGGATTGCAAGCTCAGCATAAGTTAACAGGGAGGAACGAGAAGCCAAAAAAGCAAATCCACTCTTGGGCTGTATTCGGGGAGTCATATTTCTCCCAGACTAGGAAGGTCTGTAGCATCACTCTGTGTCTAGTTAACTGAAGAACCCCATAACTACTGCATCATGCCGTTCTAATCTTTCAAGATAAAAATCATGCTCCTAATATTTTCCAAAAAGTCATCAGCTGGAGTCTACTTCAATTGCATTATCATTTATGTTTCTACTGGTTCTTCCTCAATTCCAGGTGTGATACAATGAAAAGTGTGTAATGAATTTCGAAACAGAGGTCCTGGATGTACCCAAATGTTCCTCACTATGTTTCCTACTCCAAACTCCTAAATTTTTTCAAATGAGTATATTTGGCCTGACAGGTAAAATGCACTTAATAAATGCTTGTTGATTGACTGACTATTCATTATGAATAAGATATATCCTCTCCAGAGATACATTCTAGTTATAAATCTCATGCTCACCAAATTTCAGTGATACCTGTGGGGTCACACAACAGTTGGCCCCCATGCTTTGGAATCTCTTTCATCTTGTGTACTACTTAAACTTTGTACACTTATATCCAAACATATGAGGTCATGGGTTTTATTACTTACAGATTTCTTTCTCAAATTTTGTCTCCTGTGAATTTCTACCACTCTTTTTATTTCTACATGGTAGCTATGGTATCTAATTCTGTGGAAAACAAACTGTTTTATCTTTCTGCTCCTTTTTTAGTTTAATTTCATTTTGATTAGTTTCACAAGATTCCCGGAAGTACATTTTTTTAACATCCATTGTTTGGTACTCTCCATCCCTGATCAGGAGATTGTCATTCCTATATTTCAAGCCATTGTTCAGAAATCCAAATCCTTTTCTCAGTCATCGATCCATCAACTAGCTGCTCATTTCTAAAAATCTACCTTGTTTTTCTGCATCCCTTGCCTTTGATAGCCAGAAATGATTAAAGAAAAAAAAAACCACATATGCCATTAAGGTCTTCAATTTTTTTGACCAAGACTTTGGTGTATGGGCAGCTGGGTGGCACAGTAAATAGAGCACTGGCCCTGGAGTCAGGAGAACCTTAGTTCAAATATGGCCTCAGACACTTAACACTTACTAGCTGTGTGACCTTGGGCAAGTCACTTAACCCCAAATGCCCTGTCTTCCCACCCCCAAAACGCTAAAAAAAAAAAAAAGACGTTGGTGTAGTTTTCTATGTTCTTTCTGTCAGTATCATTTGTGTCCCAGGGACTCATCAGAAGCAGAAAATAATTATTCAGTTTGTAGTTCTTTGTCACATCTTGAAAACTTGTCCTTGGAAGCAGCCTTCTTTATTATTATTATTATTGTTATTGTTGTCTTGTTGCTATTATCAGTTTGACAAAGAGTTGCCTCTCTACATCTCGGGAGGAAATCAGCAACCACCTCTGTTTGTGATTTCTTGGGGGCACATTATCTAGGAACACACAACACCATTCCTGGGGGGATAAGCAGTTGCTTTCTCTTCAATTCTTACAGCTCCTTTCTATTCAAAAAGAATCTCATACTTATTTTTTAACTCTGCATGTTCAGTAGCCCTTCTTTCCTTTCTCCATCTTTCCCAATATGTTGTTGCTAATTACAAATAAGAATTCATGATCATATTAAAATGTCAATTAGAACAAGGATCTAAGACAATTCCAAAAGACTCATGATGGAAAATGCTATTTACCTTTCAGAGAAAGAACTATGGAGTCTGAATACAGATCAGAACATACTATTTTCTCTTTTTTTCCTTGTTTCTTCTTTCTCATGCTTTTTTCCTTTGGTTTAATTCTTTACAACACAACTAATGTGGAAATACATTTAATACAATTGTAAATATATATGTATAAATTAGAGCTAGTGTAGAATAGTTGATAGAAAGTTAATCTTGGAGTCAGGTAGATGTTGGCTCATTTCCTGCCTCTGATATGCATTTTTTGTCACATAACACCTCAGAGCCCTGAGGCAACTCTCTAAGGCTATGTTGTTATTATTCAGTCCTTTTCAGTTGTGTCCAACTCTTCGTGACTCCTGGGATTTTCTTGGCAAAGGTATTGGAGTGGTTTACCATTTCATTCTCTGGCTCATTTTATAGATGAAGAAACTGAGGCAAACAGGGTTAAGTGACTTGCCCAGGGTCACACAGCTAATAAGTGTCTGAGGCTGGATTTGTATTCAGGTCTTCCTGACTCCAGGCCCCAAACTCTATCCACTGTGCCACCTAATTATGTCCCCATAAGTTACAAAGAAGGTAATAAAATATACTGTGTTAAGGACATTTTTCACCAGGAATGCCCTAGAAAAATAAAATCATAGGCCTAGTTTTTAAAAATGAAATAAAATATTAACATATTCTCAGTTCTATTACTTACTTCCTGTGTGACTTTGGACAAGTTCTTCTCTCTGGGGCTCAATGTCTTATCTGTAAAATTAGGGGGTTAGACTAGACAGTCTCTAAGGTCCCTTCCAGATTTAAATTTACAGTCTTACTTACCTCCCCCTCTTTCCCAATAATAAGGCTGGGCTATTTCATACTTTTCCCCAACTATTTACTTCTGTCTTAGCTACTAGATAAGTTTGGTTCAAAACTCAGCTGTAGGTCAGCATCCCAATCCATCACAGTAGGTGAGAATCTAGGCTTAGTTATGCAAGCTTCAATGACAGGAATGATGCTTAGCTTTGATGACCTGGTGGTTCTCAGAGTTTCATTACATCAGCTTCCTCTAATCACCAGGACAAGAGTACCTTCTTTTATTTTTTCTAGAGGATCATGGACCTATTTCACAAAGAACATGATTTATGAGAGAAGAATCAAAGTCACTACTCAAAGAAGAATGGAAGGATACATGCTGGGCGTAAGCAAGCTGAAATGAAGTTCCAGCGATGATTTATGTGCAGTAAATTACACTAGAGATATCATCAAAGACTAGTATATCCAGAAAAGCAGGTAGGCTGGTCACTTAGTAAGAACCAATGAAAAGAGGTGAACAGCCAAAGTGCTTCAATGGTGCCCATTAAATATTCAAAAAGTCAAAGGAATCACAGAATCTAACAGTCATAAGTAGCCTAAGGCCATCCCTGAAGTCCATATTTGTACAGGAATCCCCCTGAGAACCTCACTAGCAATAGTAATCATCCAGCTTTTGCTTAAAGAACTCTAGTAACAAAGGAACTAGAATTTAACAAAAACTCACATTCCACTCTTGAATATTTCTAATTTGGGAACAATTTTTCATTGTATTGTAATTAAATCTATCTCTCTGCAAATTCCACCCATTTACCTAGGACTGGTTTTATTTTTGTTTATATCTCTGGCACTTAGGACAGTGCAATGACACATGGCAAGCTCTCAGAAAATGCTCATTGATTGATTACTTGTCTTTGATGAAGTGGTTTCTTCTTCCTTTTCCAAGAACAGAAGTCAAATTCACCTTAAAAAAGAAAAAGTCATGACATTAAACCTTCTCTAATCCTACAGTATCTCTCCCAAAAGCCATGAACATTCAAAGATTATGGTGTTTGGGCTCAGCAATCATGGTGATCAGTTCTTTAGGTACCTGGGATGTAATCCATCTGTTCCTGTTGAATTGACCTCATTAAGGGCAACCAGATCTTTTCTTACCTTAGTTTTCAACATTTCTATTCTGTTGGTTCAGTCTTTGAAGAGAAAATGGAAGAACAATAGACCTCTGGCATGTTGGGTAGATCCTCTATGGAGGACAGTTAGAAAGACTCAGATAAGAATTGCATAGGCTGAGAAAATATGAATGTGCTATGATATACCAGCAGAAGAAGTGTCTGTGTTCATGATATCACAGTTCTATCCAACAGTTTACATGTAAGATCATAGTATTTAGAATTGAAGGGGATTCTTAGAGATCATTTAAGTTAACCCCCTCATATTATAGCTAAGGACACTGAAACCAAGAGAGGTAAAACAGTCTTAATCATACAGGGAATAAGTAGCAAGTCTGAGGACTTGGGTACAAATCCCATATCTTATGTTTATTGTTTGATTTGATGCCTTACTAAAGCTGAAATGCTCAAATCCAGTTGCTCTGACTCTCAACCTAGAGGTCTTCCCCCTACACCATGTTTTCTCTTATTCCACTTTTTCAAAGCTTGTCTTCCCTCTTAGACTTTTCAGTATGATCCCATGACCAGACTCAGGCATGCCTCCCATTCTCAGCTCATGAATTCAGACCCTGGCTCAGACATTTACCACTTACATTGTCTTGAGAAGGTCAACAAAATGCACACTTCTTAAAAGAAAAAAAAACTACTTTGTATGCACAGTATCATACTCATCGTAGGTGCTAAATAAATGCTTGAGGCATTGAATTGGACATCACACATTCTTTGAATTTGTTTCCTTACCTGAAAAATGAAAATAAAAATACAAGGTGGTTTTGAGGAAAATGCTCTACACACTTTCTAGTTCTTTGTAAATGGAAATGATTATCATGGCCAATGTATTATATAACATCAATACTTAGAAAACTGAATCTGTGCTTGTCTGGATCCAAGTGGCAAAAGGTTTGGCAGCTCCCCAAAGGATCATTGTCCTTAACTTCTTGGTCCCACCACTGGAAAAATGAAGGCTACCTCACAATTCCCAAATGACAGAGGTTAGGAGCCCAGTGTTTTCTATCCCCTCAAATGTCTTTATTCCACCTCAGCCTGCCTTAGTCGAGCTCTAATTTATTTTACTTCAGGTTAAGTTTCTAACCTCAATAAGCATTAAACATTAATGAGGTGTCTACCATTTGCCAGCACTAAATCAGGTACTGTGAATACAAAGACAGAAAGGAAATGAGTCTCTGTCCTCAGTGGGGCCTATACTATCCTGGAAGAAGCCATATAAAGGCAAAGATAGGAGCCTGAAATGTGATTTCAGCAGTATAGAAAACTCCTAGGAAAGGAAGCTCCCTTTACCAATGCAGGTCAGTTGCTTCTTACCAACTTATATTCTTAGACAGTGAACTTTAGGCAATGAGGTGGAGCAGTGAGCAAAAGCATCAGACTTGGAGTCCAGTCCCAGTGCACACTAGCCATACAACCCTGGGCAAGTCACTTAACTTCTTTGTTTCTTCGTCTGTAAAATGGGAATGATAACAGCACCTACCTTCTAAGTTTGTTGCAAGAAATAAAATGAGATATTTGTTTTGGGGAGTTTTGTGAAATTTTTGCATTTTTTTCATATTGCATGTAAAAACAATTTTTAACTTTTGGTTTTTTTTATTTTGAGTTCCAAATTCTCTTAGATATATATTATACATGTGCAGTAAAACAAAATGCATTTCCGTATTAGTCATGTTGCAAAAGAAAACACAGATTAAAAAAAAGAAAAGGAAAGTTTTTAAAATTATGCTTCAATATGCATACAGACTCCATCAGTTCTTCCTCTGAGGATGGATAGTGTTTTTTATTGTAAGTCCTTCAGGATTGTCTTGGTCATTGTATTGCTGAGAATAGCTAAGTCATTCACAGTTGCTCATCATGCCATATTGCTGTTACCATGTACAGTGTTCACCTGTTTCTGCTCACTTCACTCTGCATCAGTTCATGCAAGTCTTTCCAGATTTTTTGGGAAACATTCTGCTCATCATTTCTCATAACACAATAGAATTCATCACAATCATATACCACAACTTGTTCGACCAGTCCCCAATGGATGGGCATCCATCCCCTCAATTTTCAATTCTTTGTCACCACAGAGCTGCTATACGTATTTTTGTGAAAATTGATCCTTTTCTTTTTTCTTTGATCAAATGAGATAATATTCCTAAAGGACTTCACAAATCTGTAAGTGATATATAAATGCTAGCTGTTATTATTGTTATTAGAGCCCTGACAATTTTATGTACCTTATTTGGGGTCATCAGCCCCTATGAATCAGTGAAAAGACTTCAACTCATTTCTTCCTGGCTCCGAGGTCAGTTCTCTCCTTAGTACATATCTTGTATATACCTAATTATTTACATGTTGCCCTCGTTAGAATGTGAACTCTTAGAATGGTAGAGCTTGGTTTTTGCCACTCTTTGTAAGCCAGGGATTACTGATATGCCTGATATGTAGCAAGGATTTGTTGACTGACTAGACCAACTTCTCCTCATACAAAAAGTAAGCAAGGTAAAATGAAGATAATTGGGTGGGGTAGTGGTAGAATATGAAAAGTCTGTCTCTTCCTGGAAAGTCTTTGAAGTTTAGATCATTTTTCAAAGCTTTTTCTTTTGGTTTATTCAGCCCTTTTGTCTCTGTCTCAAAATCTTAAGTAGATGATGGTCTTTGTACAGAAATGGAAAAATCAGTTATTAGGTACAAAGAAACAGGAACTAAAGCCAATCACCCTCTTTTTCTTCCCACCCCTTCTGACCCAGAGTCCTCCTTTCCCCCTAAGTAAAAAGAATTAAGTCTATTTTTGAGTTCAAGGGATTAGGATAACTAATCAAATGATGGTATTCAGCATGTTATGACAGTCCCTGAAGGAGCAGGGGTAAAGGGCTATGAGATAATGGTTTCTTTGAAAGAAGAGATAAGTTTCATGTGTTGTTTCAAATGTATTTTATTTTCCTTGTTCAAAACTTCGTGGGAGATCTTGGATCCTTAAACTAATGGCACCTACAATGAAGTTCCTTGTAAAGGAAAAAGCCACCCCCCAAAAGAAATGAGGAAAGCAAGATGGCCTGGGTCAATGAAAATATTTGTTTACTGCATGGCATGTCTAACCTCAAAAGTCATGAGGTCACTCAATCATGGCCAGTGGCCTCTTATGCTCATCCCACCTTAGAACATGAGATTGACCATACAGCAAAAACCTCACTGGGACACTCCCCATCTTATTCCATTCTACCTCAGCTCTACTCTACCACCAACCATATCATCCTCTGCCTTCTGTTTCATTGTCTTCTGGAATCCTTGTTTAATCATTAACAAACCCCTCCACCTAGGATCTCTTCATTTCATGTTCTTCCCATTTTCTTACGTACAGAGGTCAGAGAGATTGTGATATATTACTGGAAAAAGTGGTCAAAAGCCAAACACTTTTCACAATTCTCTTGCCAGCACAATAGTTGCCATTCACATAGAACAGAAGGGCTATTAGTATGAAATCAGAACGCTTTTCTTTTCCAAAGATACTCAATTTCTTTTCTGTCTGAAGAAGTAGAGCCGTAGATTTACCTGAGCCATGAGGTATGGTCAGCAGCAGAGGATATGATCCGTAGCAGGAGGTACCCCTGGGGGGGGGGGGGGTTATCCCTCAATTTTCAGGGCAAATACTCCAGGGAAACCTATCCCAGTTTCAAGTGATTCTGCAAGTATATAACCACTGAAATGATAGATTTTTATAAGCCCCTATAGATGCCCTTCCCTTTAATAGTCAGCCAAAGAACAAAATTATTTCATTACAAAGACTTTTAATGAAATGGAATCATTACAAAGGAGCAATGAGACATTTTCTCCATACACTTGGGCTATACTCTACCATAAATATATGTACCATCAATGAGAATAGTGGATGCATGTAGGGAATATTCATGAAGAGGAATATATATGTATGAAAATATATATGTAGCATGTGTTTTTGAGTATACACATGGGTATATACATATATGGGGAAATATGGGTATATACATGTGTATGGGTATATATGGATATATACATATATGTATATTCATATACATACACGTATACATATATACATGGGCATATACATATATGCAACTCAGGCTGTATATACACACATATACATAAAGATCATACGTGGACACATGTGGAGGTATCACTCACATCTCTAACACTGCAAGGTTGTTCTCTTCTGGTAATGTAATGATGCCATTTCCACTGGACCTGCTCCCTACTGGTCTCCACCAGACACTGAGCTGCTGGAACTGTAATCTCTGCTGAAGAGTATTTCACATAATTCCACTGGACTCCTTTTAAGTAAAATCCTTGGCTACAGTGTTCTCTCTTCCCCATGAAGAAAGTAGACTCCACTGGGCTCTTCCAACTCAAAAAACAGAGACTCTTCTACTACTCTCTTAGAAAAGCAGACGACTTTTCCCCAGAGGAAAAGCTTCCTCAGCAATTTTTTTCTGTTTCTTTTACTAGAAGGTCTTTCATTTCAGATAAGAACCTCTTTGACCTAGGTATCAAACCAGTTAGCACTTAAAACAGGGTTTTCTCGGCTAGTTAATGACCTCACACTTAATCTTTTCTTTTCATTGAACTTTTTCATCAATGATCTTGGGTCTCCCAAAGGTCACCTCTAATTTATGGCTAGTATTTCATATACCTCCCAATTTTAATCTGTGAAGATTAGCATCTATGTAATAGCTATTTACCTAATAACTATCAAAAAGCTTTGGGATACAAGATTTCTCAATCCTTCAGCTTCAAACCTCTTCCTTCTTCTCAGGAAGATCAGTTAGTAGAGGGAAAGACTGAGAAATAAAGCTAAGCCCAGAGGACAAGGCCTTTCCAAATTGTTTACCCACAATCTTGGCTTTTTGTATACTTATTTGGTCAATCAAAGCTTAAAGAAGCTTTAAGTTATGAGTCAGTTAATAAACATTTGTTAAAAGCCTACTATGGGCAGATGTTGAGTTAAGCTGATACCTTTCACTGGCACCATGCTGGCCCGAGTATTTTGCCTGAAAATAAGCATAATACAAATAGCCCATATGGAGAAAAAATGTCCCTTGAGATCTTCTTTATCCACCAACTAAACTACTAATATGCCAGAGGGCAAGGACTACAGAGGTCAGAGCACCTTAATGGGAAGGAGAGTCATATGTACCATTTCCTTTAAAGGAGCTCTTCCCAAAGCCCTTGTAGAATTACAATTATGGGAAGCCCTTGCTTCTATGCTCATGAAAACCATTTGAATGTGATTAAGAGAGGTTCAATTAACAGGAGATGGTCTATCAAAAATTCTGAATTCTAAAAAAACCACCATAGATTGAACACAATCAACCAGCTAACATTTATTAAATGCATGCTAGGCCCTGTACTAAGTATGTAGTATACAAAAGACTAAAATTCAAGTCTTTGCTCTCCAGAAGCCTACATTTGCAGCTTGCCCAAGCATAGGTATGGATACACAAAGTAAGTAAATAGAAATTAAAAGGAAAAACATTAAGCATTCAGGACAGGGGGATCAGAATAATCTTTGCATAGAAGATAGCTCTTGAAATAAGTCTTAAAGAAAACAAGGAATTTGAAGGGGGAGAGATGACCAGGGAGTACATTCCAGGCATGTTGGACAACCAGTACCAAAGCATGAAGATAGGAGATGAAGTGTCCCATATGAGAAACAATTAGGTTACACTATGGAGAACGTGGAGCATAGAAATGTGTGATAAAGTTGGAAAGGTAGGTTGGGGTTGGGTTGTGATGAGCTTTAGATGATAAATTGAAAAGCTGATGTTTGATCTGAGAGGTGTTAACAAAGTAGCTGGAGTTCTCTAAGTAGGGGAGTGACAGAGTGAGACCCAAGCTTTGGGAGAGTTCCTTTGGAAACTGGTTGGAGGGTGGTTTGAAATGTGAGGCAGGAGGCAGCTACTTAAACAGCGAGAGGTGATATGGGCCTGAATGACTTCTGGGCTGTGAGTGGAGAGAAAGGCAGGAGAAGGTGTGGCAGCAGAAACAAGATTTGACAACTGGTTAAGAGTGACATGATGAAAGATGGCAGTGGCCCTGACAGCAACAGGGTAGGGGTGGGGAGAGCAGATTTGTTCTGTGAAGTTTGGATTCAGTCAAAGGGCCACGCTTGAGGACCTAGCGGCTGCAGGTTCCCCACCTCTGGTGTAGAGAATTTGGGGAAAGAGATGAGTTGGGAGGAGGGGTAGATAGTGGGTTCTGTTTGGGATATGTTGAGTTTGAGGTACTTATAAGACAACCAGTTTGAAACATCCAATAAGCAGTTAGTCCTTTGGGACTGGAGCTTAGGGCTGGCTTTCACAGTAATCACTGAAGGAATGTTAGTGGATGAGGTTGTCCATGAGAGAAGAGAGCCCAAGACACAGCCTTGGGGAACTTTCAGTTAGGAGGTGTGATAGAGCTAGTGACTAACAAAGGTAATTGAGAAGGAACCAAGAAAGACCCAAGAAAGAGCAGTGTCCCAAAAAACAAGAAGGAGAGAATATCCAAGAGTGTGAAAACAATGTCATATGTAGTAGAGAAGTCAAGAAAGACGTGATATAAGGCCAGGAAAGTACAAGCCAAAGTAGGATGAACTCCACCTCAGAGAAACATGGCCCTGGTGAGGTGGGAAAAAGAAGCAGATCCGTGGAGTCATAATAATTATTTTATTTCTATTCAATCAGATAAGTCTGACATCTGCCAATTTAAGGCCTAAAATCCGGAGAGATTTCAAACTTAGTGCCTGCTTGGGACTGATGGAGAAGAGAAGTC
This sequence comes from Pseudocheirus occidentalis, assembly GCA_028646575.1. Lineage (NCBI taxonomy): Eukaryota > Metazoa > Chordata > Mammalia > Diprotodontia > Pseudocheiridae > Pseudocheirus > Pseudocheirus occidentalis. The sequence goes on from CM053597.1 coordinate 53,315,545, forward strand.
TTGGAAATGTGCCCCTGGCTAGGGAGAAGAGGGGAGTGAGGAGGACATTCTATACCTTTGGAGTGTGTCTCTGTTTTAAGTCCTGAGTAGCATAGATAAGGGAAAGAGTGGGAAGCAGAAAGGGGAGAGGGCAAAGGGAAAGTGGTAAAACATTTTTAAAGCATGAAGTTAAAGGAAGACTCTTCTGTTCCTGACTGGTGACTATTTTATTAAAAACAGTTCTAGCCAAAGGGAAATAAAATATCCTGCCATCTCTTCCTTTGTTGGTGACTATTTCCTGAGAACCTTTCCTCAAAGTCATGAACCAGGATGTAAGGCAGTAATGGATAAAGAGAAAGTGAAATTCATAACCATCTCTGACCAAGGGATTGCAGAGGCTTAGGACATTCATCCCCTTCAGTCAGAATCAGAAAGGCAGTGCTCATGGGCAGATAGCCTCTTATCACAACTGTGCTAATAGACAAAGAAAATTCATGGTCCACGTGAGAGATAACAGCCTATTCCTGAGCACATAAGTATCAATACTAGAATTTTAGAGCTGGAAGTCATCTAGACCAAACTCTTCATTAGGAAGATGAGATACCTGAGACCCAAAGAAGGGAAAAGACTTAGCCAAAGTCATGCAGCTAGCTAATGGCAGAGCCAGGACTAAGACCCAAGGCATCCTGATTTCATTCATCATGCCCTCTTTCCAGAACATCCCCAATGCCTCTCTTATTTGAGAATTCCCTCTATGCTCACTGCTTTGAAAAGGGGAAAGGGTCCATTAATATGGCTTTAATCATCTATATCCTTTAACCTAGATCTTTTATTCTCTTACTTATCCCTACTTTCTCTTTACTTAAGGCCAGACTACCTAAAAATCCTACCATTACTTAAAATTCAACATAATATAAAGCTAGGGCAAATCACCTTCCCTGCACATTCCCAAAACTTTTCTTCATTTCCAGTTTTCCCAAAAGCACCAGGCCCAGGCTCCTTTAATTATATTCCCCAACTTTTCTCACTGCAAGTACTACCAATTTTTTCTCTCTTCTCATCAAGTCTTAACAACTCTTATCATAAACAAGTCTTCTCCTTTCCTGAAACAAAACTGGAGATATCTTCAATCCCTTTAAACCGCAGCTAAGCTGCCCATGATCTAGCTGCCGCCACCTTTTTTTTTTGGAGGGCAGTTGGGGTTAAGTGACTTGCCCAAGGTTACACGGCTAGTTTTTTGTGCTAAGTGTCTGAGGCCACATTTGAACTCAGGTCCTCCTGACTCCAGGGCTGGAGCTTTATTCACTGCACCACCTAGCCACCCTTGCTCCCTTTTTTCTTATATAGCAGCCATCTTCTGATCTTCAGAAATCTCCACCAGTCGGCCTAAGATTTCTAACAGTGGGTTCCAAGCCTTTCTGTGTATTTTAGTGCCCAAATTATTCTCATTCTCATAAAACTGTTCTTGTGTTCTTCATTCAGAGAAAGTAACCCTCTTTTCCTACCCAACTTACTTCCCACCTTTAAGTTGTCACACACCTTATTCTATCCACCTGGAATGTCCTCTAAAGCCTTGCTTAAGACCCAAGTTTTCCTGACTCATCTAACCTGGTTCCACACTACTTTAATGACCTACGCTGCCATTCTGATTACTTATCATTAAGATGAGGGACATGGGCTAGATGGAGTCACAGTGCCTTCTGGCCTTAAGATTCAGTGTCTGTTGATCGGTATCTGTCTTCTGTGCTTATATTTACACATCTCCTTTTGCGTTGTTTTCCCCTGTTGGATGATAAGCTATCTGAGGGAAAGGTCTGTGTCTCCAACTTCCTTTGAAACTCCCAAGAAGGCTTTAATAGAAGACTCTGCATACTGTAAATATGCAATAAATTTTGCTGACTGTCACCATCAGAGAAAAGAAGGAAATGTATACTCAGCTGAAAGAGATAAAACTCTAAAACCAGTTGAGTGAAATGTACTTCAGAATGCTAGCCCTAACAAGGAACTTTGAGATCATTCTAGTCCAACCTTATGATAAGAAAGCAAGGGACAAAAAATGCTAAATGATTTGTCCAAGGTTACATAGCTAGTGAGTGGCATAGTCAGAACTGAAATCCAGCTGGCCTATTAGATGAGTGTATCCTATATACCATGCTACCCAACTTTCACAGTGCCCAATTCTTTTGTTAAACAGAAATCTTATCTTAAACACACACACACACACACACACACACACACACACACACACACACAGCCACAAAGTACATTGGGCAATACCAATTGAAAGAGCTAAAACTAGTCTTCAAGGCAAAAGCAAATGCCAATCATCTGCCAAAAATAGTCAAATTACAAAGCTCTAATCAATCAATAAAAAAAATTAAGTGCTGGGAACTCTGTTCTATGCTAGAGATTCAAACACAAAAAAACCAAACCACCTCTACTCACAAAGCACTCACATTTGAATGGAGAGACAAGTCCACACAGAGAGAAGTTTTAGAGAAAGCACTGGCGGATCTGCATCGGCCAAACAAGCACATATATAATGATACGCAGGATGCATGTAAAGAGAATCATGGTAATAAGAGCTAGCATTTATATAGGCCTTTAAAGTTTGTAAAGCACTTTGCAAATATTATTAAGTTTTGTCTTCAGAGGTAGGGGGGATTATTATCACCATTTGACAAATAAGGGAATTGAGACACAGGATGTAGTGAAGTGACTTGCCCAGGGTCATGCTAGTAGAATACGTCTAAGACTCAGCTCTTTTTGACCCCCGAGTCCATCCCAGTCTATTTCCTGAGCCATGCAGCTGCCTCTAGAATAACTACAATTAATACTTAGTTGAACCAATTATGCTTGAGAGGGTAGGCATTAGCAGTTGGTGGGATCAGAAGGACTTCACACTGAAAGTGCTGTTTGAGCTGAGTTTTGAAGGAAGAGGGGAAGTCTATGAGGAAGGGGCTCATTCCATACCAAGTAGATGGCCAGGGCAAAGGCACAGGAAGGGGAGGTGGAGTGTCCAGTGACTTAGACTAGTTTGGATGGACTACGCAGTTGGCTGAAGGAGGATTAACATACAATGAGTCTGAAAAGAGTTCTGGGACCAGGTTCTAAAGGACTTTAAAAGCTGCAGAGGGTTTCCATTTTTTCCTAGAGGCAAAGGGGAGCCATTTGAGTTTATTGAGTAGGGGATACCATGGTCAGATCCGCTCTTGAAAATTATTACTTTTGCAGCTGTGTATAGACTGGAGGAAAACAGGCAAGGCTGAGGAAACAATTATGAGGCTATTCCAATCATCCATGCAAGAGTTTATGGGACTGTGTGAGTAGAGAGAATGGGCCAGATACAAGAGATGCTATAGGGAGAGAAGTGATGAGATCTGGGAACTGATAGACTCTGTGGAGTGAGGGCAATAAGGATGGAAAGACAGCCAAGAGCACCCATCTCACTAATGGACCAGCTTCCATCTTTTGAGAGAATATTCACTAATGTTACTAGCATTTTGATTGTGATCAAATCTCATACAGATTTCAGGCCTTACTCATCCCTTCATAAAACTCTGATTCATCCTGGGATAGTGAAACATATGCTAATATACAAACTACTGCTAAATAAGTAGCTAGTTCTCTGTGTTGTGTTAGTATTAAATATACATATAGTGTGTAGACATGGAAAATATTCAGCATATACATATATACAACATGTACGTGTATACACACGTGCATTTGTGTACACCTACATGTATATACGCATGTACATGCGTATATGTACATGTACATGTGGGTGTGGGTGTGGATCTCTCTACCCCTCCCTCCTGGCTCCCATCTGCAATATTTTTCTCCTTCCACTATCACAACCTATCACATTACCACTAGCCTGCCTCAGTACCAACAATTTCATCCCTAGAACATTATTCTGGTGGATTATGGCATGGTGTCTACAGGAATCTTGTTAACCTATAAAATCTCCTGGAAGAAAAGCAGCATTAAATTATTATTGCATCTGAAAAAGAACAAATTAATGAGTTTGATTTCCACCATGCAGCCAACTGTATGCAGGCTCCTAATGGCACAGAACCCCAACAGGTCAGTTTGAAAGGGAAGAAGAGGGAAGAATAGTACAGTCCAGTTCCTAAAAGATTAAGTGACTTGCCCAGGATCACACAGTCACTATGTTTCAGAGGATAGACTTGAAGCCGTGAGACACTGCTGGAGATCAGAAAGAAGATGGAGGCAGACCTGTGTGCAGGACTGTGCTGGATTTGGCTCAAACCTTATAGGGCCAAGTGTTAAATTTTCATATTGAGCATTTATACCTTTGCAAAGTGATAAATGCTACAAATCAGGCTTGTTTTATCAATTCATTAATTGGATTGATTTAAGACAGTAATGGATAAAATGTTTAAAATGCAGATTAAACTTAAAGGTATGTCCCACTTACATTTTGGGGGACCCAGTTATCAAAAACTGCACCCCTGTAATAAAGGCAGTCAGGATTACTACAGGGTGGCATGAAGGTATAGAAATATTTGGGAGCAGTAGAGGGTGGAATGAGGAGAGAGAATAACCTTGAAAGGGGAAATCCAGGGTGTGCAGGGGGCTCACATACACACACACACACACACACACACACACACACACACACCTCCCAGGTGTTTCTCATTTAAATATGGCCTGAAATTAAAGTCAGAAAGAGTTCAGAATGAAAACAGAACACTTCTTTTTCTCTAGTGAATCCCTCTTCTAGATATGAGGCTGCGTCTGATAAATAATGGGGTGTTACTCATTCATTTCTATGTTCAAATTCCAGGCTTTTTCATAAACATAAAAGCCCTGGGACTGGCCCAGGAGCCACCAAAAGCTTAACAGCTAATATACCTAACAGAGAGATATGATTTCAAAAAGCTGTCTGCATTCCAAATCTGCGAGGTCAATAAAGAATATCAAAAGGTTAGCTGCATATCCTTGACTTCCCCAATTCATGTTTGCCTTCTGCGGTGTTCAGCCTTCCTCTTTTGAGGGTCTCCTGGGAAACAGGACCTTCTGAAGCAGTTTCTAAAAGACAGTCATCGACCTTCCCTGATCCTCCTGTCTATTAATGATAGCCCATCGCGTTATACTGAGTCTGTACATGATGTCTCCTCCAAAAGGTTGTAAGTTCTTCCAAGCCAGTGCCTTGCTTACAGTAAGGACAGAGAATGGATTTGTGATTTCATTCATATAGGGAACTTCCAGGTGAGAAAGCTCACTCTACCCATGCAGGTCAGCACCTTTTCTGGAATTCAGAGTCTTCAGGGAGTTGTCTAGTATAATGAAAGGTTATACAGAGGGTCACACAGTCAAGTATGTCAGAGGCAGGCCCTGACCCCAGTTTTGAGGACAGTTTCCTATTCACTATGCCTCAATGCCTCTTACAAAGTCAAAGAAAGCACCTACTAAACAATTAATATATATTTACTGGTTGATGGACTCGTACAGAATGTCTGTTTTGTAGGAGAGTCTATGAAAAGAAAAGCCAGCTGGGCCCTTTCTCAAGTGATTGATCATCAAAGAGCCCTTATCTGCAGCTACTCAGGGCTCCACAACAAGGCCATTACTGCACACTGGTCCCAAGGACTTTACAAAGTGGGTCCAAAAAGATACTCCCTGCCTGATGGGAAGGAATTTTCCTTCAACTCAAGCAGCATGCTCAACAGCCACCGTTTAGATGTTTGTTCACGATCAGAGTCTATCACTTGCCCAATTGAATCAAAGAATTGTAGAGCTTAAAGAAATCTTAAGAGATCCACCCTCTCAAATTACAGATGAAGAAACTAAGGGCCAGATAGGCAAAATTAATTCCCCAAAGTGATATAGATAGAATGATCCTGCTTTGTGATCACCCAATCCAATGCTTTAACCATTATACAACATTGCTCCCAATTAGGCAAGGTCATTCTTGGCTCATTCTCACAGAAAGACAAACACCATCCAGTGCCCAGATCTTAGGGTCCATAAAATCACAGAATGTGAAAGCAGAAATGGACCATGGAGAGTATCCAGGTTTACACTAAGAAATCAGCTAGTCTAATAAAGTCCAAGGAAGGCAGCAGAGTATAGTAGAAAAAGAACCTAATCTGGAGTCAGAAAAACCTGGGTTAAAGTCCAGGCTCTGCTGCTTACTAGTCCATATTAACATTTAACTTGTCACTAAACTTTCCAAGCTTCATTTTCCACATATGTAAGGTAGGTGGCATCATCATCATCATCATCATCATCCTCCTCCTCCTCCTCATCATCATCATCATCGTCATCCTCATAGGGTTATTATAAAAAAGTGCTTTATAAACTTATACAAACTATATAAATGTGAGCTGCTAATATTTTACAAATGAGGAAACTGAGGCACAGGGAAGTTGGGCAACTTTTATCTTGTATTTACATAACTTTTTGTCATTCATATAAACGAAGGACAAATAAAAAATTAATAAGTAATCCAAAAGTCACATCTGTGTTAGTAATTATACTTTTCCCTGCCACCAAAACATTTTTTAAACCTAGAAATTATATACAGGGCATGGCCCAAAGTGAAACTAAAGTTTAAAAAAACAATACAAAAATTGGAGAGCCATAAGTTCAAAGACCTGGAGGTTGAGTGAGCTATAAACTTCATATGAGTCAGCAGTCAACAAATCTACTGATTTCACCAGAGCTTCTTAGAAGGAGAGTATCCCAAGTCCCACAGTACCACACCCTGACAACTAGAATGGGGTTTACAGCCTTGAACACCATATTGCAGGAGAGATGTTGACACACTGGACAAGGTTAATGGGTGAGCAAGAATGACAAAGGAGATTCAAACTGTTGTGTGTGGATGAATCAAAGGAACAAGGGATGCTTAAGTTGAAAATAAGACTTTTACATGGGAATGGGGATTGTGAAATGTAACGGTTGTGTTCAAGAAAGAGAAAAGGGTGGAGAGGAAAAAGAAAGAAAAGGAATTGAGGAAGGGAAGGGAAGGAAGGAGAAGAGGGAGGAAGAAGGAAAGGGGAAGAAGGGAAAGGAAGGAACAAAGAAGAAAGGAAGGAAGAAAAGATTTCCTTGCCGAAATACATATTGCTTCTGTCTACCAGCCTCCTTGACATTCTCCAATCTTCCTCAGGGGCTCCATTGCCTGGCTTCCAGTCTTATGTAGAATTATAAAATCAGCACATCATAGACTTAGATCTCACAGGGATATTAAGAGAATCGAGTCCAATCCCCTCATTTTGGAGATGGGGAAAGTGAAGCCACAAGACACTAAGTGATTAGCCCAATGTCACACAAGGAGTAAGTAGCAGAGTCAGGATTTGAACACAGCACCCTCAAACTTTGCCCCAATCCCTCCCATATTATTTGGTGATTTCAATTTCACTCATAATTCTCCTAACACTCTTGTTTCTTGGTTCATCAGCCTCAACTCCACCCCTCCATCTTCACTACAACTGATCAATCTCGCCTTAATTTTTCTTTTATCATTGGGTCTAGATCTTGACTTTGACCCGTCATGTTCCACCTTGCATCATACTTCTGTGTGATTTCCATTAGCTAGTAAATTCCTCAGGGACTGAAAGTCATCTCAGTATCTTGTGTGTTGTGCCTTGCATATGGTTAGTACTTAATACAGCTAGGTCTCGATTAGTGCAAATAATGAATCTCCTAAAGTAGACCCATGCATTCAAGTTCTAACTATTAGAAGTTTTAATTTTGCAAAATATAGTAAGTACTTTAGTACAATGGAGATAGACAGTATGAATTCAAATAAAGCAACCACTTCAGGGGAACTCCTTGTTTGCATTCATCATGATCTAGATAGAGATGTTTACTGAATTGAATACAGGTTTACATCAGTCATTTGTTGCCATTAATGAACAATGGCAACAAATGACTGATGTAAACCTGTATTGAAAAGAATGGGAAAATGAGATAAAGAGAAAGAAAAAACCTTTAACATTGCTTTCATATTCTTGATAAATCTTTTTAGTGCAGATATTCTACTTGCAAACAAATTTGAAAAATGAATACAGGGAAAGTTACAAAAATAAAAATAGTGGTAGAGGGGCCATGGGACAATGGACTGCTAATACCCTTCTGATGTAGTTTTGACCTGATCCAATCACTCTGGTAAATGGTTTAAAATTATGTGAGAAAAGTAAACTCTTTAATCCCACCACTACTCACAGGCCTCAAAGAGGTCAAAAACAGAAAGCTCCCATATATACCAAACTATTCACAGCAACACTTTTGTGGTGGGAAGTCTTGAAAGTTGATGCCCATGAGTTAGCGAATGACCAAGCAAATTATGATAAATGAATGTAACGAACTGTTGCTGCACCATTAAAAAAAATGACAAGTAAGATAAATTCATAGGATCATAGGTTCAGAGCTAAAAGAGATCTTAAGGTCCCTGGGGAAAAGTATATGAAAAGAGGAATATATAAGATGATAACAGTGTAAACAAAAACAACGTGGAAATACAGAAAAAACTCTGATTGAACTAAATGGTTTCATCTAAACAGATGATAAAATGTCCTTCCCTCATCTCAGTAGGAAGAAAACCATTCGGGCAGGATGGTACTTAACTGTCATATTACATGGAAGGATTCATGGAAGGACAAGAACATGGAAAGAAACGAAAGCAACATGAAACAAACCAATGACACCAGCAGTGGGCATATTAAACAGCTTCTCCTATCGCAGCCACCTTTGGGCTGAATGATTTGTTGTCCTGGATAGCCAGCCTTTGGGCTATCCAGTATGATTGGTGCTCCCCTGTGACCTGGGGAACCAGTCTCCTTGTTTCATGTGTGTTCTGTATGGACAGTAACTGGGGGTGTGGAAACTTTCAATCCACTTAAGGTCGTTTCTCCATTTATATGTGTGTTTGAATATATATGTATGTATGTGTGTATGCATGTATGTATGAATATATATGCCTTATACACCCTGCAAATATTTTTTCATCTCACAAATTCAACTGAAAAGATGCTTAGGAAGCATTTTGGCCAAAACTTGAAAATTGCTTGCTAATTGGTTTTTCTTATAGGATTTTAGAATTATTGTTTCTAAAGCCTCTGGGTCATTCCCCAGAGCGCCCTTTTGAGTGGCATGAGGAATTGTGGGACTGGATTTGTTCACACATACACACACACACCCCTGCATAAAAAAAGATTCATAGTTGTTGCTATGCTAACTAGAAACTAAAAACCGCCTTTTGTGTCCAATGCTTGGCTGAAGAAATAGTGGTATATCTAGGTAATGGAAGAGAGTCTGTATTATTGTACAGTGGAGGGTCATCCTTGAAAGCAGGAGAACGAAGCAAGGTTCAAGGGCTGCCAAACACACATTAGTTTTGTGACCTTGAGGAAGACATTTAATTTCTCACCCACCCAAGCAATGCTCGAAAATTAAATTATAGAAAAGTAGCTGATCCAAACTAGTGGAGGGAGTTTCCACCTAAGTGATGCTCCCCACACCAGTCTTAGATCTACAACTCCTCACCCCCTCAAAAAAATGCAAAAAGAAAAAAGTTTTTAACTTAAAAAACAACAAATATAAAGAATACAAGGAAACACTCGCCAAAGCACAACTCTGTGATTTTGATGCAAGGCAAGATGAGCAGAGCCAGAAGAACACTTCAACCAAGACCTGTACTTAAATTTAAATGCATACGTATATAAAAGCCAAAGGAAAGGGAGATTTACAAGTATGCAGACAGATCTGGAAGAAGACACAGAGCAAACATATTGTTTTATTTTTTTATCCCATTAAAATATATGATATATTTTCCTTCTGATCATGAGGTAAATGGTTTAAATTTGGGAGAACCGGTTGCAGATTTGCCTCTTGTCTGGTTGATTGTTGGGCACTGATGTTTGTTATAAGTGTGGCATGTATGATAATAACAAGAATTCTTCTTTAAGCCTATGGCTTCATTTGGAGTCTTTTTTTAATACGTTTTATCTGCTGAATACTTGCTTTCCACAGAACTGATTTCCTCCCACTGGCTTAGGTCACATGAAGAGGTTATTTGGAATGACAGAATGAAGCTCAAATGGATTTCCTAAAGTTTGAGGGAAATAAAATCCTCTCATTTTAGATCTACAATGTAGACTGGGCAGATCACAGGGGAAAAAAGGAAGGTCAATCAAACAGGAATGCCCAGAGGGACTACAAAAGTGTCTCATTTTACGAGCCTGTGAATTGGGCAGGAGAAAAAGAGGTAGGGAGGAAGAGATAGGGCTGGGCCAGTAATGTTTTAAGTTCCCCGCCAAATGTAACGTTTGTTAGGGAAATATTTTGGTTCAGAAACAAACACTGATCCAAAAGAAGGGAATGAAAGATGTTGAAAAGCAGAGGAAAGAAGTCTCTAGGGAAGTTTTCCAGCAGCTAGGATATTGGGCAATGTAAACTACAAACATTTCTGGAAAGACTCTCCCTCAAACTCCTGAAAAGAATTCCTCAGTGACAGACAACATCAAGGATGAGAGAGGTCTGCACACAACACAATCAGAGCTTTCTGTTATGTATGCTATGGACTGGGGTAGGTCCTAACAAGGCTTGTTTAGAACATGGACTTGTTTAGAACATGGAATCTCTCTCCCCTTCCAAGAAACCAGCTCCTAACTATAGATTTTCTAGGTGTCTTTCCCCTTCCTGTAGTATTGTTATCACCCTGAAGCCCAAATAGAGTATCTTGGTCTTCATGACAGGCCCATAATCTCTTGTCAACCTGTGAAGGACTGGCCTTGGATAAAGTCCCCATGGTATCTCAAGCATTTTTCTAAGTTTCTTTTTTTTTTTTTAAGTTCATAAAGAGGGAAAGGGGAGGAGCCATTTTCAAACTACAAAACTTTTTTTTTAAGTTTGCATGCCTTGTAGAAAATAGCTTTTCTCATTCTGTTTACATGTTTCTGCCCCACAATTTTGAATGACTCAGATATAAAATATGGTGCAGGTTTGAAGGGATTTGTTGTTTGAATTTGAGACCATGAGTTTATCTTAGGTTAGAACTCTTCCTGAATAGTTGACACATAAAAGCAATCCTCAGCTGAAAAGTTTTATGTAGAATATAGTTATGTTATTTGTTTTAAGAAATCAATTGCACAATTCTTTCCTTCTGCTCCCCCTCCCCCAAACGTTCTGCTCAACTATATATATATATATATATATATATATATATACAGTGTGTCCCAAAAGTCCTAGTGCAGTTTTAAGTTTTAGACAGTTTGTGACACATTATACATAAGCATTGTTATTTTTTTTCTGTTCAGTACCTTTGATACCACTAAATCATAATTTAGGAAATTCAAAATGAAACTCCTTCACTAATACGAAATAAATAACTGTATCTGGATTATGTGAGTCGTCATTAAAAAAAAATTGGGGTACAGGGCCTGCTACATGGCGGCAGTGAATAGAGCACTGGCCCTGGAGTCAGGAGGACCTGATTTCAAATCTGGCCTCAGACACGTAACACAAAAACTAGCCATGTGACCTTGGGCAAGTCACTTAATCCTAATTGCCCTCAAAATAAAAAGAAAGAGAAAAAAAAATTGGCACTAACAAAGAGGTTTGTTTCTTTACTAAAGATGAACAACAATAAATAATTACTACAAATTTGAAAAATAATGATAATTTTTTTAAAATAAAAATAATAAAAATGAATTAAATAAATTTTAAAAATAACAATGAAGCCCATAAAGTGGGTTTAGATAAATTATTGCTCTTAGATTCAAGGGTTCAAGTCCAACTTATGATCTTTTACTCTGGAACCTTGGAAAAGGTGGTTGGGTTCTCTAAGTCTTCATTTCATCATGTTGCCTATAGGGTCATCTCCTTTGGATTGATCATGTGATCAATTAGAGGTAGAGGACATCTAGCCCAAACCCCTAAATGTACAAATAAGGTAACTGAGCTTCAGGGAGAGTGATTTTTCCTAACATCACAAGACCTTTTAATTTCCAGAGCCAATGATCTTTCCACTGTACCATCCTGATAATGTACATAAAATACTAGCACTACAACATTGACAGCTATTGTTACTGGAGGACTTTAAGCATGAGCAGGAAGAGGGCAAGAATCCAGGCACGTGGGGATATCTGTGAGCATATCAGCTTTGGCGCTGGGAATCCTCACTTCTAATTCAGAACAGAGAACCTAAGCTGAAGAGAATTCCAACAGAGTCTAGAAGAGAAACAGATCTTTCTATGCAAAGACTGAAAAGAGTCAACTGTCACATTCTCAACCAATGTAACTGAAAGGGAAGTCTCCTGTAGAGTTTATTGAATGACAGTTATTGTTAGCTAAAACAGACTCATGTGTTTGGGTCTGACTACAGGGTGGTATATATATTTTTCTTTTCACAGCTGTTGGAATGCAATGTGGGGCATGGAAGGGTGGAGAGGGTGTCTCCTCTCAGCCATTTTCATGTTTTTTTCAAAGTGTCACCTGGATATACAAATCCTCATTCTCTTGACATGTTTCAGAAGCTTTTTGTTAAACAGGGGGTGCAGGCACAGAGGAGTATGGCCAAGCTTTCCCATCTACAGATGTGCAGATGGTTCGGTCCCATTAGCTTTATATGAAAGGGGCATTTGGTCTAAAATAATTTGCCTTGCTATCTCTGGTTCCAGTTATCCACAGCTTTCAGCCTGTCCCACTACATAAGACTAGAAACACTTTGCTGAGATATTAGGGCACCTAAAATTCACTACAATTTAAATCAACATTTAGTAAACATCTATTATGTATGAAGTACTGCGCTAGGTTCCGAGGACACAAAAATGAAACAGATCCTATCATTGAGGAGTTTACATTCAAAGGTATGAGGGAAGGGGAAGATGTCAGGCACCATGTATAGATAAACGCCAAATATTTAAAGGTGAGTGCTGATGCTGATGCCAGGCTGAGGAGTTTGTATTTTACCCTACAGACAAAAGGAGCCAGTGTAGGGGGTATTATTGTCAGATTTGTGTTTTATATTTATTAATTTTGAAGTTGTGGGATGGATTGAAGAAGGGAAAGAACAGGGATAAGGTCCAGGCCAGAAGCCAGTGAAATAAATAAGGGCCCTTGTGGACATTAACAATTCAAAAGTTAACTCTATTTGTTGAAACATCCCAGTGAAAGCTAAAACAAAACAAAAATTACTTTATGTTCTTAAAAAAAAAACAACATTGTTTGCTTGCTTGCTTTTATTCCAGGAAGAAAATGTGGAACCCCAAGGGGATGTTAATGCAGGAAAGTTTCTATCACCTTTAGACTACTTTCTGCCTCAAATGCAACTTAGTGATTTAGAGGGAAGGAAGAACTTTTCTAGAAATTAATAAATGATCAATTACCAAATAATTATTGAACCAGATCGAAGGATTGCATTTAGGATTATGCACAGGTTTCAATCTGCGGCAAATTAGGAACCAAGAACCCCATAATGTTACAACTTGTAAGGATTTTAAAAATCTAACCCAATCCATTTGTCTTAAAGATGAGGGAATGGAGACCTGCATCAGGTAAATTGGCCAAGGTTTTAAGAAACGAGGCAGAGCACAGCTGGGGTCTTCTGCCTCCAAGACCAATGATCTGTCTACTAGAGCAAGCTGAGAAGCCAGCTTTAAACTGAATGGTGGACAAAAATATTTAACAATAACCTGGAAGAGTTGGCAGGGAGAAAAAAATTTCTTTCATTAATTCTGATGCAATAGACCCAACTCATACATGATATAGATCTTTTCCAGGGGCCTAAACATACAGGAGAAAAAGGCTCATAGCCAGACTCTGCCCGGTCACACAATAAGCTTCCCGCCTCACACACATCTGAATCAGCTAGAGACAGCCAGAAATGGTGCTTGGTGGTGGTGGCGTTGTTGTTTTAATTTCAAATAAAAACGTATTAAAGTAAGCCAGAAAGCCACCCTCACTCACCTTCCTTGAGAGGTTAAAAAGTTCATTTCTACCAAGACATTTATGGCCCTGCTTCAGGAAGCCTCGTTTACAGAAGCAGGAATTCAGCAAAGGGCAAAGAAGTCAAATTTACATTTTAATAGTTGGGGGTGAGATGGGGGAAAGGGAAGAAGGGGAGAGAAGGAAACCCATGGAACTGGGGGGAGCAGTTGTAGTTATCCCCTTGTTAGGGATAGAGAAAGGCCATTTAATCAAGAATAAAAGCTTTGCTGAACAGGCAGTCTCCCTCAGATTTCAGTCTCCTAGATAATCTTGAATGGACGTTTATAAATGCTTCTCAAATGCTCCCATGCTTTCCATCGGAGCCATGGTTTTGGCAGTTGTGAACTTCAAGTGGGCCTATTAAGCTGATCAGAGGAAACAGACTGACAGTGAGCTGATTAGAAAGCTCTTAGAGACCTTTCCTTTGAATGGGGGAAAAGAGCCTGGAATCCCCTCCACCCCCTCCTTTCTCCCTTTGCTTTGGAGAAGAACCCAGGAGCTCTGCTGCTCTGAGGGAATATTTTTTGGCAAGTGTGTTAGAAATAAAAAATAATAATAACAGTATAAAATAAAGAGAAGGGGACAGTGATGGAGACAAGAGGAAAAGACCTATTTCCAAACACAAAGAAAAGCAACCCTCTTTTCAGCCCTTTGCCAACCTTCCTGTTGATGTCAGACTCTGCTTGCAGGGAATGTTTGGAGATAACAGGAAAGGAAATCACGGACTGATATGTCAAGGACTTACTCGTCTAGAAAAGACAAGGGCAGGCTGTTTCCTGGTCCCATTCTTATCTGAGGGCTGCCAAAAAGAAGTTTTTTAAACCCCACCAATTGAGCAGAGGTCTATAAATAGGTCATCATAATCAGGGCAAACAATTTCATTTAATAATATAACCACATGAGTGGGTCTGGAGGAGAAGTAAATGGGATCGACTCACATCCTGCTCCTGTGACCCCGACAAGAGAAATGGACCCTCATTCGGGTCCCCAAGGGCACAGGGATGTTTCTTTCTGATCTCATGCTAATCACAAGAGTGAAATTCTGTTTGGGAAATGTACAAAAACACATCAACAGAGAAGGGGAACGTTGCAAAACTCTGAACAGTGCAGGCGTTACTCAGAGGGAGAAATATGAGACTGGGTGGGAGAGAGAAGGGGAAAAGCGGGACAAAAATCAAATTAAGTCAGTTTCGATGCTTTTATCAGCAGTAAATTTCAGATCCAAAATCTGTTTTCCAAACGATAGGCCCCTGATCAACTAAACCCAGGGAGGGAGAGGAAGGGAAAAGAAGGAAGACGAAAGACAGAGGGAGAAATATTTGAAATCTGATCCCTTGGGGAATAGCAGAAGACAGAGTACGGAATTTTGATTCCAGACCTTGAGCTGAAAATGAAGTTTATATATTAGCTTTGAACAAATGCTTATCTTTCAGTCTATAGGTAAGAGTCACAGCAGCCACCTGAAGCCAAATTAGGAGGGGAAGAAAAGAGCATTGAAGTTACTAACTAAAAATGGTGGACCAAGCTTGAGTGGGAACCTGGGATACCAGTGCCACCCCACCACGTACGCATTCAACTACATCATAGACTGTGAAAGGAATCTGAAAGGGACCTTAGACGTATTCAATCCAACCCCTTCATTTTACAGATGAGGAAGTTAAGGCCCATTGACTCAGCATGGTACAGCAGAAAGAGCTTTGGCTCTGGGGACAGAGTTCAGAAGATCTGGGTTCCAATCCTGATACATACTACTTGTATGACCTTGGTCAAGTCATTTAATATCCTGGGCTTCAGTTTCCTTATAAGTAAAATAATGGGGTAGGGAAAGCTAGGTGAAATGGATTGAACCCTGGCCTGGAGTCAGGAAGACCTGAGTTCAAAACCAGCGTCAGACCTTACTAGCTGTGTGACCCTGGGCAAGTCATTTAACCCTGTTTGCCTCAGTTTCCTCATCTGTAAAATGAGTTGGAGAAGGAAATGGCAAACCGCTCCAGTACCTTTGCCAAGAAAATCCCAAATGACATCACAAAGAGTTGAACACAACTGAAGCAATTCAACAACAATGAACTGATGGGGGCAGACTAGATGCCTCTCAAGGTCCCTTTCAGTCCCAAATTCATAAGGAAATTCCTCTAGGTCAACAGGATACTAAGCAGGGGTTCAAACCCAGGGCTTCTAACTTCAAATTCAGTCTTAGTTTTGTTCACCCAGAGAATCAGTAGCTCTTATCCCTAAGGAAAACGTCTTTATTTTTTTTTTACATTTTTAAAAATATTTGTTTATTACAAGGAAATTTAGATGAGAAATACAAGAAGCTCACTGAGAGGCAGTTTATGTGTGTTTCCCCCCAAGGGGACACACTAACATAGACAACACACTACTGGCTCTGAGTTATCCATGATTAAAGGAAGAGTTCATTGCAGAATCCTTTAATTCTGATGTCCTTCTTTTGGGTGCATATATTGCACAAACATATATCAGTAAGGAATAGTTTGGGTGTAAGGTTATAGGCTAACAATGAATTCCCTGGTGTTCATAAGCACCGCTTGGTGCCCTAGAGGAGGAGTCTGCCAAATGCTGGATGGGAGACTCAGAGATTTGAGGGGAGGGATAATAAAGAGAAAGGGGAAATGAAGTAGATAGGAGGTCTGCTGAATATCAGGAGTAGGGAGTCAATTACCTCTAGACTACAGGGAGACTCCCAGATCCCACTCCCTACACCTTGGAGACTCCATTACTGTACCTCACACTGCCTTTCCAGGAGCCCAGAGATGCTGGGGTGGAGGGGTGGATAAGCCTCTGAAAGAGGCTTATCAATGCAGCATCCCACTCCTCCCTCCTAGGTTTCTCATAAATAGCTGTAGATTGTCTTTGATCTCAGTAGAGTCTCATAAAAAACGGAGCAGGAGGGGGGGGGGAAATCTCAGAGGTCAGGAGGACTACATCAGTAATCCATGAAACTAGTAAAAGGTGGGTTGAGCTTTGAGGAGGCCTGCCAGAGATGGTAGATTTGGTTGAATCAGTCATGACCTTTTTTTTTTTAATGGAGAGGTAAGGAGGAGGTGGCAGAGGAGAGGAAATGGGAAAACAATGACCATCCAACCATCTCAAGCCAGTCTTCTAGAGGAGGCCTGTTTGACTTGAAGATTGGGCTTGAATTTTTTTAATGGATTACAGAATCATGGATCTATAATGGAGTTCCAAGGTTATCTGATCCAATGCCATCATTTTTGCAGATGAGGAAACTGAGATCCAGAGAGGCTAGCTGACTTTTTCAACACTGCATAGGCAGTAAGTGGGAGGGCTCAAATTCAAAGGCTCCAAAGCTCAGTGTTTTTCCTACTGTATCAAGGCAAGCCCAAAGAATGACCTCTTTCTGGACAAGGACCCATGTGTTAGCCTCCTTCTTCTTAAAACTAATTCCATTGGCAACGTTATGGAAAAAGACAATTTGTTACCTAAATGTTCGTTTCCTATCCTTGTACTGTCTTGTCATTTCTACTGCCATTTACTGCTTATGGGACCTTGGGAGAAGCATTTAATCTCTGAGACCTGTTTCTTCATCTGTAAAACGAGGGGGCTGCTGTAAATAACCTTTAAGATACCCCCAGCCCCAGCCCTGTGTTATTCTTCAAGGGAATGCAACTCAAATCCTGATTTTGAAAGGCCATTCAGCTCCTGAAGGATGTTTTAACATATGCTCTCCCATGGTAGGCTGCTTTCATTGAAAGAAAACTGGATTTAGACTCCTAAATCTTGAGTTCAAATTCTGACAGGCAAGAGCTTTGTGACTCTGGGCAAATCCCTCAACTTGTCTGAGCCTGAAATTCCTTATACTCTATAAAGTGAGCATAAGAATCCTCGCAGTATCTTCTCCCAGAGTTGTCAAGAAGGAAGCTTTTACCAAGCACTGTGTAAATGTGAATTATAATCAAGAGTTCAACTTAATTTTAAAAATCTAAGATCTTGGACCATAGAGATGATCTAACACCTTCATCCTTCAGCCAGGATCGCACCTAAAATCAGCCAAGAAACATGGGATGTGGCCAATTCTGAACCGCCTGGGGGAGGGTGGAGGAAAGGAAATTCCACCAAGTCCCTTGGGAGTCAACAGTCAGTAAACAGCTATTAAGCACCTAGAATCCTACAGGTCGGACCACCCTCCATCGGGAAGCTCTTTAGATCTTACCTAAATCCCTCATGCTGCAAAGTAAGTATTGTTCCTTCCTTCTCTGTCCTCATTGGAGGTGGACACCTCTTCTGAGAACAAACATGGCAGATGCTTGAAAATCATCACAACCAGCTTTCTTTCTTTATTCACAACTGAGTGAATCTAAGTTCATCTAGCCTTTCCTCAATGGTTTTCCTTTTCAAATTTAAATCATCTTTCTAGGTCTCCTTATCTATCTATCTATCTATCTATCAAATGAGATAATAGTTATAAGCCTTTAGCATACTGCCTGGCATACTGGAGGTGTTTAATAAATGCTTATTCTCTTCTTTTCTTTCTTCCTTTCTTCCTACTGCCTTACTCTGCACTTGTCTTTCAGAGCATCCCTGGTTTGTTTCAAAACACTCACTCATTTTTCCTTGCTCTTCTTACAAAGTTCTACCCTCCCCAGTTCTTCTATAATTGATGTCACCTGTAAATTCATTAAGCCCAGCATCGTAAAGCATCAAGGTCATTGATGAAAATGTTAAATGATAAGAGAGCCTGTATCAAACCACTTCAGCCCTAGTGGAATAGCCTCCATGTTCTCCAAGGTTGATGCCTATCCCTTGAGATCCATTCCAGTCAACTACCTAGTCCTCTAGAATCAAAAGAAAGGGCAACATGAAAGTATTTTGCAAACTAGAAAGAGCAATCCAGACTGCTATCATTTTGCCTGGAAAGTTCTCCCTCCTCACTCCTGAATTCTAACTCCCCCAGTTTCCTTCAAGACAACTCAAATCTACCTTCTGCAAGGGGCCTTTCCTGGCCTTCCACTGGCCCTGCCCTTCCCACCAGTGCCTACCCTCTCAGAGTACCTTCAGTACACCCTGTGTGGATCTGGTATGCACATGGCTATTTGCATATTTATCCCCACTAAAATGTGAGCTCTTTTAGGCAAGGACCATGTTTTTGTCTTTCTTTATATCTTCATCATTTAGCACAGTCCATAGTAAACACTTAATAAATAACTGTTGAAAACATTTATAGCAATTCTTTTGGGGTGGCAAGAAACTGAAAACTAAGGGGTGCCCATCATTTGTGGGATGGCCGAACAAATGATGCTGTATGAGATGTAGTGTTATAAGAAAGATGATGGTGATGGTTTCAGAAACCTGGGAAGACTTGTATGGACTGAGAGCAGAATGCAGTGAGCAGAAGGAGGGTAATTTATACAAGGCCAACACTGTAAAAACGAGCCATTTTGAAAGACTCAGCTCTGATCAAATGACACAATGATGGATCATGATTCCAGATGATTCATGAGGAAGAAGGCTGCCCAGCTCCTGACAGAGAGAGGACGAATGTATATCCAAAAGGAGTAAATTGTTATGGACACTGGTTAGACATTTATTTATTACAAAGGTTTGGTTTGGATTTCTCCAGTAGGGAACAGGGGGAGTGAAAGACAAATAAATTCACAGTATTTTTTTTCTTTTTTTCCTTCTAAAATAAAAAGACATTTATAACATAAAGCAAAAAGCTAAAAGATCTGATTTTCACAATAGGAAGATTGCTATGAATTGATGCAAAATGAAATGAGCAGAAACAGGAAGGAAACCCTTGTATACAATGACTAAAACAATGCAAAACGGGAAGGACAACAAAACAATTGAAAGTGAATGATGCAAAATTATAACGACCAAGTTTGGTCCCAAAGAAGAGATATGTGAAGACACTATTCCCTTCTCTTTAATGCATGGTAATTTTTAAAAAAACACAATTTTGAAAAATGCTAATTTACTGACTGATTTTGTGACGTAATTAAGGTTTCCCCATTTCGTTCAGTAAGCATTTATCAAGTGCCACCTGTGCTCCTAAATATTCTCTATACTTAGGGAACACAAAGATGGAGGCTGGCCTTTTAGGGAGAAGAGAAAATTACTTTTCCTAAATTTAGTAACCATTAACAACACTTTAACAAACAAAATATTTTTTAAATCATATATAATATCCTCCACCTTAAGTTATGTTTTTTAAATGTATATATTAATGTTAACAAAATAATGCCTATTTGCATCAATATCTTTTTTATTCTATTATTTTTCTTGATTGTGTTGATGCTTTTTGTTTTCTTGTATCAAGGAGAGGAACTAGAGCTATGATTTTCCCTGGCAGAGGCAACTTCCCTCTACCAATGCCAGTCTCTACCTTCTCTGCAACTCAATATTAGAAAGTGGCCTAGGGAGAGTTACCAAGAGAGGGAAGAACTCGCTCGGGTCGCCAAGCCAGTAGGTATCAAAGACAAGGCTAGAACTCAAGTCGTCCCGTCCACTCCACCATGCTGTCTCCCATGTTGTTACTATTTACATTCATCTTTAATGTGTGTATGCACATGTATTTAGATACACACATGCATACACACGCATGTATTTGTTTTGGTTCTTCTTTCTTCATCCTGAAACAAATCAGGTATTTTGTCATATTTCAATGTATTCTACATGTTTGTCACCAGGAATTAGTCTGAGGAGCTTTCCTTGGAGTAATGGAAACTGAGCAGGGCCTTCATTATTAGATGCAAGTTGTCAGAAGAAAAGGAGAAAGACAGAATTCCAAACAGAGAGACTATGAAGAAACTAAGCATGGGGGCAAGGACAAGTGTGACATGAGACTCTAGGGAGGCCAATTTGACTAGAGAGAAAAGTCTGTAGTGGAGAGTAATTAGAATCAACATTAGAGCTGAATGTTGAGCTGTGTTTGTAATTGCTCAGAAAAGAAATAAAAATAACTAATATTTCTTTCTATTGTGCTTTACATATGTAATGTGTGCATATACTCTTCTAAATAAGATATGTGTGTCCATATGGATTGTCCTAATAAGGCTTGCAGGAGGCATGGAGACATGTGATATGAGGCTTGGACCACCTCTGAGAAGAAGAGTATAAAGTCTTGGACACCCTAGATGGTGAGAGCAAAGAGGGAGATAGGGACCGAAGAGATGGGGCAGGCCCCCATGCACAACAAGACTCTTTTCTCCAGTCTTCAAGGAGAGGTTCCTATAGATAGAGGGCGTCCCAAAGGTCTTAGAACAGTTTTAAGTTTTGATAATTTGAAGAGTATAAGTGAAACAAACTGGTCCAAAAAATCATTTGAGAATTTAAATTTATTTTATATTTAGTTTTATGAACTTTAAGTAATAAATTTTTCATTTTAATTTAATTTCCTGGATGATACTTTCTTGATGGTGAGTGGATTGATGGAAGACGTCTTCTTGATTTTCAGTCTCAGCCACTTGAGCTGTCTCCATTATCTCCATTACACGCTCTCTCTAAATATTACTGTTATAACGGTATGGGTAGGATTTTAAGGTTCGGAACAGTCATTCCCCTGAATGTTCTTAAAGGGGAAGGTAGCCCCAAGTTTACACCAATTTATGGTCCCTTCCCACCAAACTCTGGGTATACAAAAGGCTGTCACAAATAGCAAATGTGAGTAAACCCATTTATCCAACCAAATAGCAAACAAAAATCAGAGAAGAGACGCAGATTAGAATATAGAAGAAAATATACAAGAGTGAATGTGCTCCTTAGATAAGAAAAGGATGCAATCTTGGTCAACCAAGAAAGGGGATCCTGATTTCACCCAAAAGGAA
>CM053597.1:53344741-53362465 GCA_028646575.1 Pseudocheirus occidentalis
GGAGGAAAGGAAGAAAGGAAGGAAAGAAGGGAGGAAAGAGGGAAGGAAGGAAGGAAGGGAGAGAAGGAGGAGTGAGGGAAGGAAGAAGGGAGGTACAGAGGGAAGGAAGGGGAATGGTTAAAATACCAAAAAAAAACAAAGAAGGAAACAAGGAAGGTGAGTCAGTGATGAATTTCTTAAAACTCATGAAAGAGAAGAGGGAGACTTAAAGGAAAACAAAGAAAGGCTTTGGGAGCTAACATAAGAAATAGTTTAAATAAGAAAAAGGGTTTTGATTTGCTTTTTTTTAATTTAAGGAGGTTAGCCAGCTTCTATTATTACAAACCTCCTGGGTCCGAGAATGAGTGGACTACTATGTGAAGAGGGCGCTGCTGATTCACTTCCCTAGACTATAAAATAAGCACTCTACCTAAGACTCTGTGCTGGAAAGGACTTTTGAATGTTGCAGCAGAGCCTCTGCATGTGTTGGACCAGGAATGAAAGTTAGAAATCTGCCAAGCAGATTCCCTCCTCCAACATGGCCTTTACTCAGCACAGTCTCTGACTCTTATTCTAGTCTGCTTCAGATGTTCATGCCGATTCAAAAAATAATAATAATAATTAGCACATGAAAGGATGAAGTTTGTATCAATTTAAGAAAACTCTTCATTTTCAAAAATCAGTGGAGATATTAAGAATGTAAAAAAAAAGAAGTTATTGATAGTGTTTGAGTAAAGTTTCATGTGGCCAAAGACTATATTTAATAAATTAGGTGGGGTGCAGTGGGATGAGAATGAGCCTTTCCTGAGAATGTCATCTCTACAAAGTTTATACAATGGAAGAATCAAAGTCTAACAACCCAAATCACTTTATTTTGTTAAATTAATAACTTCTGTTCTCAAATGCTTGCTTACTTCTCATAAATGAGCAAAAACCTCAGAGACACCAGATGCCTTCAAATTCAGCAACTTCTAACTCCATTTGCAACCAAAATTAAAAACATTTCAAAGTAAATTCAATTAGTACATTTGCAATTATGTTTGAACAAATTCTGCTTTTAAATCAAACATACCAAATGTGATAATTCCATGAATAACCCAACTTAAGCATAATGCATTTTTATATTTCTAAACTAGAAAAGTGACTTTAAAAGAGAGTTGCAGAAAGAAATGTGCCATAAATTTCAATAGTGTTGCTCCAAATTTTCATTTTTACTGAGAAGAAAAGAAAAGTAAGCTACAGGAGGACTTTTTGTGGCTTCATGTTTTTAGGAAGCTTTACCTCTCTTGTCATTTCCCACATCTTTAATTAGTTGGCATTTGTTCTTATACTCATTTGGTAAGAGGGGAAGTCAGGGAGGAGTTCAGAGTTGGAATTAGAAATCTTGAGACCCTGACTCGCTCTTATACTCCATCTCCTTGCCAGTTTAATTGGCCTCCCTAGGAGGAGAAATGCAAGTCGACAAATATTTAAGTATCTGTGTACAATAAACAAAGCAATTCATAAAATGACTAAGCAATGCAGGAAAGCAGAGACATCACCTTGCCAACAAAGGTCCAAATAATCAAAGCTATGGTTTTTCCAGTAGCAATGTATGGCTGAGAGAGTTGGGACTATAAGGGAAGATGAGTGCCATAGAATCAATGCTTTTGGACTGTAGTGCTGGAGCAGACTTTTGAGAGTCCCTTAGCCAGCAAGGAGATCAAATCAGTCAATACTTAAAGAAATTAATTCAAGCTATCCACTGAAAGGTCAAATAGTGAAGCTAAAGCTTAAATACTTTGGCCATATAATGAGAAGGCAGGACTCATTAAAAAAAAAAAGACCCTTATGTTGGGAAATATTGAAGGCAAAAGGGGACGGCAGAAGATGAGATGGGTAGATAATGTCATGGAAGTAATGAATGTGAGCTTGGACAGATAGAAGGACCTGGCAAGCTACGGTCCATGGGGTCACAGAGTTGGATATGACTTAACTGAACAATAACAACAAACCCAGGAAAATGTAGCTTGAATCAACTGAAGCCCCAGAGAAGTTGTGTCTTGACATTATCCACATCTAAATGGTGGCAATAAAGAGCGCGTCTATCATTCTCATTTTATGACGATCCTATATTAGGGCTTTAGTTCCAAAGTTCACTTGAAAGTTTGGAAAAAAGAATGCAGGGGCTCTTTATTATATCTGTTTTTTGTTTGTTTAAAATTGCTGGCTTTTCTAGCCCTCAGTACATCTCACACAATACTTGCTTACTAGATTCTAAGCTTTGTGAGATTTGGGACCATGCCTTATACTTTTGTGCATGACACTTTGAGCTTATGTCCTTCTTCAATGGAAACCCTGAGAAATGCCTAATAACCAAGACCCCTTTCTTGCAGTAGCCATTGATGGACACATATTTGCAGCTGGTATGGAAGGAGAACTGGCCCTTGGGGATCCTGATCCAAACCCCATATCTAATACTTACTACCTGTGTAACCTTAAATAAGTCACCTAACCTCCTTGTGCCTCAGTTTCTTCATTTGTAAAGGGAGGATAAAGAGTTGCTGAGCAAACAGTCAAAACATGAGAAAGACTTTGCTTTCCAGTGGTGACACTCAAAGCAAACAGTGCCAGCCCCTGTCCCTAGGAAGCATACAACAGGCTGGCTCTCCCCCAAGGGGAGATGTGTTTAGACAGTGCCCCAGCTGGATCTTATCCCATATAATGACTCCAGCCAAGGCCATACTAACAATGCAGGATGGATCCAAGAAGGAGCTGAGAGGCAGATTGGAGGTAGAGGGGTAGAGTACAGGGTCATCCAGCCTCAGACATTCGCTAGCTGTGTGACCCTGAACAAGTCCTTTAACCTCTGTTTCCCTCAGTTTCCTCAATTGTAATATGAGGGTGATAATAGCATCTTTCTCTCATTATCGTGAGTCTCAAATGAGATAATATTTATAAAAAAGTACTTAGCACAGTGCCTAGCCCATGGTAAGTACATCGTATAATGTTTACTTCCTTCCTCTTCCCAAACACAATTATCTCATCTCCATAGGGTACCCTGAGGATTGAGTGTCTCAGAAGAGTGACAAGGTTATAAATATACCTAGAGGTCAGGGCTAGGAGTAAAGGTCATTGGAGATGGGGTGGCAGTAGGGATGGGAAGAAAGGTCTTAACAGGGACATAGAGCCCCTCAGGAACTTTTATATGACTCTAATTCAAACTTCTACCCTCAGTTCAAGGGGTACCAGGAGGAGGGAGGGGGCAAAGTGGACACTGGAAAGCCATTGGCCAGAGAAGACATCCATTTAGGCAAATGTGAACAGTTGAATTTTTCATAAGTCACATATATGTAGATATAACGGTAGTGTAACAACCCTGTAAGGCTGTCTGTATAAATATGCTTTTGCCCCATTTTACAGATGGGGAAAATTCAACTCAGAGAACCTAAATAGTCTGTACAAAATCCTATGGCCAGTCAGCAATTGGTCTTGGATTTGAACAGGGTTCCCCGACACCTGGCCAAGTTCTCTTTCCACTATATTCCAAGCCTACATGGATCCTAGCATAGCACCTATTCCATACTAAGCCCTCACTAAATATTTTAGAATTAGATCTGCCAATCGTGGTTAACTTTTGGCCTACGAAAAATGAATGAAGAGGACTTTAGAGAGAGCTTTTCTTAAGGTAACCACATAGTTGGAAGGAAGAAGGGAAGGAAGACGAGGTTCCGCCTGAAGATGGAATCTGACAGAGATGGAATTAGTTCAACTGTGAGTAGGAAAAAGTGGAGGAAAAACCCAGAGCCTTGCATGTCCACGTTCTCCCTAAGGGAGAAGAAAAAAAGTTGGTAAGGAAGATCAAGATACAAATACCCCAATACCACCGCAGGCCTATAACAACTTGGTTGCTATCTAGAAAGGGGCAGGGTGGGTGATCACCTCAAGCTGGCAATGAGGAGGGGATGAAGTGTGGGTCTGGTGGTGTCTGTCATTCTACATCTCGGGTGTACATGGCTTCACTACCCAAAAGATTCCATCCTTTTTTGAGCCAGACTAGTAAATGGCTTTTACTCCTTCCTTCCTTCCCAGATTTCACTACCACATCATGACCTGAGCCTTTTATGATGGTTAACCATGGGAGCTCTGTGGAAACACCACACCCAGTTCTGTTCTGTGTATTTATAGGGCTTTAGCAACAAAGGCATTTTCATCAAAGCCCTTGGAGATCTGGACACACCCTGTCATGCACACATGTCAAGCTCCATGAAAGGAACAGCAACCCTGAGGCAAGGACTAAGCCAGCAAACAGAAATGCTCCAGGATCCTGACCACAGGCTGGCAGCATCATCTGAGAGGAGGAAGAAAGCATGGAGCACAGTCTATTGCCCAGTAGGTATGTTGTTAATGGTTCTGCTACATGCATGGTATAATGGAAAGAGATGGCATCACAAGGTTGAAACCCTCTGAGTACTGAGTACTCCCTATCTGCTTGACAGTAAGAAGTGACGATCTCTCTGAGTCTCAGTATTCTTACCTGTAGAATGGCTTGATCATTCTTGTACTATATATTTCACAGGGTTGATAGGATCATAGATCTAGGGCTGGAAGGGAT
Organism: Pseudocheirus occidentalis; assembly: GCA_028646575.1. Taxonomy (NCBI): domain Eukaryota; kingdom Metazoa; phylum Chordata; class Mammalia; order Diprotodontia; family Pseudocheiridae; genus Pseudocheirus; species Pseudocheirus occidentalis. Next base: position 53,349,315 of record CM053597.1, read on the forward strand.
GTCCCAGTTCATCTCATCCAACCCCTTCATTTGACAGTTGAGAAAAATGAGGCCCAGAGGGACGCCCAAAGGATGCTTCATTTCCCAAGTAGTAAGAATCAGAACTGCAATGATGACAGGACCAAAAAAAGATCATTTATTGGAAGTACTTCGTAGCTAGGAAGCCATTCAATTCAGTTTGATAAAAATTTATCAAATGACTGTTACATTCAAGACCCATTGTGTTAGCCACATAGAAAGGTGAAATGAGACAAATTCCCTAATCTCAAAGAACTAACAGAAAATACACACAGATATCTGTGATACACTGAAGGGTACAATAAAGGCTAAGGTAAGATCCAGACAAAATGGTATAAGAAGAGTTGAGAATGAAGAGATAAGTTTCAGTGTAGGGAATCAGGCAAGGCTTGACGGAGGAGGTACCATCTCAGTGGGCCTTTAAAAGATAGAGTGAGATAAATAAGATAATGCCTGCCTTCAAGGACGGTAAAAAGCAATTCCCTTATAGAATTGTGGCAACAGGATATTCCAAGCATAGAAATGCCCTTTTTGAAGGGACAGGGATCAAAGCGGCCAAGACAAGATTAGGTTACAGATCATTATCCAATTTGGCTAGAATATAGTATATGATAGACATAAAAATGTGAATGAAGCCCTTCAAAAGTGACCCGTGACAAAGAAATGAAGTCCTAGCTTTATACTGATTAGGCTCAATCTTAGGAGTTTGCCAGTAATCTTAACCTTCGGCTTACCCTAAGAATATCAGAATTTTATTTCTTTTTCCCTCAATAGAATTTCACTTGTGTCTAGGTCTCCAAAACACCTGGTTTAAAGTTTGCAAAGCCCTTTACATGTGTTATTCTATTTGATACTCACAACAACCCTGCAAGGTGGGCCTGAGACTTTCACTTTCTAGTGAATGGATACTATGCCAAAAGCAAGGGGATGTCATCATGGTGAGGAGAGAAGAAAAGAAGGAAGAAAGGCTTAGCCATATGGAGTGGAAGGGAAATTAAAAGGTCATTATTCATGGAACCAACCAGATATGGAAGCAAAGCCTGATACCGGCTGAGTTTGCTAAGGCATACCAAAGCTGGACCAGCATGGTGGTGCAGATTCTCTTGCAGGCCGTCTGCTGTCTATGACAATGTGAGGCAGCAAGGCTGTGTAGTCTGCTGTGGAAGGAGCCAAGATGGATTAATAACCAAGAACTATAACTGACAGGGCTGCCAAGATGTTATGGTGTTTTCCCTAGTTTGCAGACAGGAACCTGGATAAAAGACAATTTCTTCTTTGTACCTTTCCAGGGAAGAAAGGAACAAGAATACATTTCTTGGGGACATCATCAGTTGAGGATGCTTCCTTTCCAATAAAATCTTTTATTGATGTGATATTTTAATGTGGCTAGGTTTTCATTAGCATGGTAATAACTGAGTGTCTCAGAGCATCTGAGTTGACTTTAAAAGCTCCCCATTTCATGACAGATTGGGAGATTGAACCAAGATTTCCGAAATACCTCATGTTGAAACCAGTAATCTATGGGAATTCCAGAAAGTGGTCTACATTACTGAACTTCTTTGAGCCTCAGTTGTCTCATCTGTAAAATATCGAGTTGCATAGATGATTGCTAACATCCCTTCCTTTTAGATCTGAAACTCTTTTCCTATGACATGAATTGCCCTAGGCACCCAGCTTAAGTAAGTGGAAGAGTCAATATGTAAGCCCTTGTCTTCTGATTCTAAGGCTGGCATTGGGGACTCTACTCTCTACCATGGCAGGTGAAATCACTGGCCTGGAGCTCAGCACTCCTGGTGCAGTTACCTGGGGTTATACAAAAGAAATAAGAACCCCTTACATTTACACTTGGCTTTGCAATTTCCCAAGAGCTTTTACATACACTGTCTTGGTGATACAGGAGACGCACTGCATCGCTCATTCATACAGGGACAATGTATTGCCAAGGCATTTGGAGTTAGCCCAGAGTGCAATATGTGAGTCAACCACCAGGTGGCACCTTACTTGAGTTTCCAGTTTAGAATAGTAGACTGGACCAGCCATTAAAGGAATCCAAAGTCACTCAACTTGTAAATGTATTGAAAGTGGAAAGAGTTCTAGACTTGGAATCACAGGACCTGAGTTCAAATCCAGACTTGTCCACTTACTACTTTTGCGACTTTGTCTGGACCTAAATTTCCTCATTCATAAAATGTGAGTATTGGACTAGGTCACAAGGGTGAGGAACCTGCGGGCGGCCTCGAGGCCACATATGGCCCTCTAGGTCCTCAAGCATGGCTCTTTGACTCTTGCGAAGTTTGAGTTGCATCAAAGGGCTAGGGTCACAGATCATACAGTGGATCTGGCATGCTAGAAGGGGCATCAAGAGGCCATCTGGTTCAATTCCCCTACTCTACAGATGAGTAAACTGAGGCCCAGACATGTTAAGTGACATACCCACATCACACAGCTAGTAGCCATCAGAGAAGGGTTATTAACCCAAGTCCTCCCAGTCCAGAGTCAGTATTGTTTTTACCATGCCACAAACCTCCGAGGTTTCTGTTAGCTACAGATCTGACAACTTCAAAACTTCATGCTCAGTTCAGAAGTGATTTTTTTTAAATCCTCCATCCAATCTAGTCTAAGAAATAAATGAAACACTAAAATCTGAAATCTACAACTTGAATCTCTACTCCTACCCCCATTCCTAAAGTGCATTAGAATTTCTCAGGTCTTCCCTTGGCCCTTGTAAAGTCAACCACAGAGCAAGTGATTATATAAAAGGGCAGGTCCACTTTATCCCAATGAAACACGGAAGACCTAGGCTTCTTGATCCAGTCCATCAAAGATACTAATTCTGCACAAGCAGGTCCTTAATCCAATTAGGTAGAGTGAAGTGCTAGGATCATTGGATGAAAGCAAATGATGCCACAGAGGAAATATATTTTGTGATTGCTTAAAGTGAACCAGTCACACCCTGTGGGTTGTAGATAAAACAATAAGACAGTTCAGAATCCTACATTCCAACAGCAAGCCAGTCTAAAAGCAGGGCAGTGCCAGACCTGCCCTTGAGCGGGCATTGCTTGGGGAGCTTGATGGAGGTGGGGGGGCAGAGCAAAGATCCCTATGTCCTCCACCTTCTGCTCCCTGGCAAATGTGTAAATTCAAGACATCCATTACAGCCATCATAGAAATCCCAGCAACAAGCGAAGTGATAACACTGTTTTCAAAGTAATAGCGTCTGCATTAGGAGCTAAGAGTCTTACTGAGGCGAAAGTAGATACAATGAGGAAAGGCAGCTTCAGAAATCTAATGAAGCATTAACCTTAAGAGTCCAGCAGAAATCTACTCTGCTTAAAAGACACTATCATGGGGATTCTACAAAGGGAGAAAATTCTTTCCATCAAGCAAGGAAGGGAAGAGAATATGCATTTATATAGAGTCTACAATGTGTCAGACATTCGTCTAAACACTTTACAAATATTATCTTATTTGAGCCTTACAACCCTGTGATGCAAATACTATCCTTATCCACATTTTTCAGTTAAGGAATCTGAAGCAAACAAAGGTTAAGTGACTTGCCTAGGGTCACACAGTGTCTGAGGCTGGATTTAAACTCACTTCATCCTGATTCTAGACCCAGTGCTCCATCCACTGTGCAGGAATTGTGAGTTATACCTTTGCTACATGTGTTGTCAACATATATGTCTTACTATCATTATGTTTAAATTGTTGCCCTCTCTTCCCATGTACCTTGTGCATATTTATGGGAGAACGTATCCAGAAATTTTGGGAAATTGTTCTTTTTAGTAACTGTTCTTACTATATCATCTCTGTTAGTACTCTTTCCTAAAAGCTAAGTAAGACTGCTGGTTGATAATCAGTTGAAAATACAGTGGTGGGAGCTTACAAAAAAGCAACTGGAATAATTATTTACTAATAAAATGTGTGTATATATGCATGTGTATGTATACACATACATGTGTACATGCGTATGTGTTTGTATACATGTATGTATATATGCACATGTATATATACACATACATGTGTATGTATGTACGTGTTTGTATACATGTATGTATGTGTGTGTATGTATATTAGAGTTGGGAATGCAGAAAATATACCTAGTCAGAGAAGTGACCCTTACCAGAGAGTTGATACTAGCATTAAATCACAAGCTAGGGAGAGTTAGACAGGAGGGAAATATTCAGGATGCTAATTTAAGCCTTTCTAAAAGAAAGCCATCCTTCATAACATCCTCAGTCCTAAAAGATCCAGATTGGTCAGCAAAGTAGTCTACCCACTTTTCTGGTCCCATGCCTTGCACTATAAATCTCCTTATGTCAACTCTTTATTCATTAGAGGTACTTTCACTACCTCTACCTCCTCTCCCAAAGGACTCTTAGTTAAGCTATTACAATGATCCCAGGCTGTTATTATTCAGAACATCAACAGTACTTAAGTTCAAGGCTTTGCAACCTTGAAAGATCCTGGACACTTTGGACTTTTAGAAACGGAATACAACTGTACCAACAAGATAATCAATTGTTAAGTTATAGTTTTACTGTATTTGTTCAGTTGTTTTGCAGTCATGTCTGACTCTTCGTGACCCCATTAGGGATTTTCTTGGCAAAGATACTGGAGTGGTTCGCCATTTCCTTCTCCAGTTCATTTGACAGATGAGGAAACTGAGGCAAACAGGTTTAAGTGACTTGCCCAGAGTTACACAGCTAGTCAGTGTCTGAGGTTAGATTTGAAGCCAAGAAAATGAGCCTTCCTAACTCTAGGTCCAGTGCTCAATGCACTATGGTACCACTTAGCTATTTATTTTATTAGTAAATAATTATTCATTATAATTATGTTGGTCATGGGGGAGAGGAACAATGGCAAAATGGACAATGAACTGAATTAGGAGCCAAGGGATCTGGGTCCAAATTCCAGCTCCTCCTCTTACTTGTGTGACTTGGAAAAAGTCATTTAACTTCATCAAAATTCAGTTTCTGTATCTCTAAAATAGGGACATAATACCATCTCTACTGACTTCAAATGAACTTATGCATACAAAAGGGCTTTGGGTGGTGAACCTCTGTAATCCCAGATACTGGGAGGAGGTGGGACTGAGAGGCATGCTACAATGAACTGTTTGAGCTCAACTGAAATAGAGTTGCTAGATATATCAGGTGTCTATGAGCCAAACATCAATTCAGGAAGCCCTCCAGAGCAGAGCTGCCATTCTGCCCAAAGAAAAGTAAACCAGCCCAGATTGGAAACAGAGCACATCCAAGTGACCATGCTCATCAGTAGTGGGAACGGGTCTGTGATTAAACTCTATACTTCCCACTTGAGCAAGATAGGGAGATCCTAGCACTTTGTTTCTGAAAGAAAAAAGGAAGAGAATAATGTTCTATTCAAGAAATAATTTCTTTTAGTTGATTAGCAAGCCCTGGAATAAAGTCTGAAGGAGTTCAAAACCCAGTGGCCCAACTTACAAGTTATATGGCCTTGGGCAAATCTCTTCACCTCCCGGGCCCTCTGTTTTTTCATTCCTAAAATGAGGGATTGGATTTGATAACCTCTGAGGTCCTTTCAGTTTCCATGACTATAATCCTATTCCTAGTTAGCCACTAAGGTCTCTTTCAATCCGAAAAAATCTAGATTTTGTGCTCCAGAAAATCCTACTTCTTCTTTTAAAAGAGCTTGGAGACCAGTGGTCCTCTCTCCAGTACATCTATCGTGACTGGGTTTGTGCTTCTGAGCTACTTTTAAGTATTCACAAACACTAAATAATAAAAAAAAAGTTATTTTGGTTCTATTTATATCTTTAATCAATGTGATCTTTATTCATGCCAGCTCAGTAAAGAAAGGAAACCTGCCCCGGCTTAAGGCTAGGCCAGTCGACTTTGTGTCTGACAGACCTTAGTGGAAATAATTACAGGTTGACTTCACCACAGCAGAAAGGGGAAGACGAAAGGCAGCGAAAATGGTAGCTTGAGACTAGAAAACATTGATCAGCACTCTGCCCCCTGCCTCTCCTTCTGGGGGGCTTCCTCAGGGCCCATTTAGAGAAGAGATTGATGGCAGAGTGGAGACTGTGGGACGGGGCCTGGCTCACTGTGCTGAGCACTTAAATGATTAGAGAACATTGGACACCTTAGCTGGAGTCAGTCGTGTGTCCTTCAGTCTCCAAGCTCCACGAAGTTGCCTGCCAGCCGCTTATCTGAGCAGCAAAACTGGCCCTCAGACGAGCCATTTCACATTGATGATTGCACAGGACTCCTGGGCTGATCAATAGCAGCGTTCTTTCTCTGCCGTTGGCTAAGAGCTAAAGAGGCTCACTGGTGCTTTGGGGATCACTAGAATTTAATTATATATCACATTGATTTTTTTAGACTTTCTTTTTTTTAAGTTTTTAAACATTTTTATTTAAAGTTTTGAGTTCCAAATTCTATCCCTCTCTCCCTTTCTCCTTCTCTCTCCTCCCCCCAGATGATAAGCAATCAGATGTAGATTATACGTGTGCAATTATGTAAAATATTTCCGTATTCGTCATTTTGTGCAAGAAAACTCAAAAGAAAAATGAAAGAAAGTAAAAAACAGCATGCTTCGATCTGTATTCAATCCATGTCCGTCCTTTCTCTGGAAGCAGATACAATGCTTCGTCATGAGTCCTTTGGGATTGTCTTGGATCACTGTATTGCTAAGAATAGCTAAGTCATTCACAGCTCTTCATCAAACAGTGTTACTCCTGGTTCTGTTCATTTCACTATGGGTCAGTTCACATAAGTCTTTCCGGGTTTTTCTGAAATCATTCTACTTGTCATTCCTCATAGCACAATAATATTCCATTACATTCATATACCACAGCTTGTTTAGCTGTTCCCCAATTGATGGGCATCCCTTTGATTTCTGATTCATAGCTACCAGAAAAAAAAAAGCTGCTATAAATATTTTTTGTACAAATAAGTCCTTTTCCCTCTTTTTGGATGTCTTTGGGATATAGACCCAAACCAGCTGGTATTGCTGGATCAAAGGACATTCAGTTTTATAACCCTTTGAGCATAGTTCCAAATTGCTCTCCAAAATGGCTGGATCAGTTCACAACTCCACCTACACTGTATTAGTGTCCCAATTTTCTGGCATCCTCTCCGACATCCAACATTTTCTTTTTATGTCATATTAGTCACTCTGATAGGTGTGAGGTGGTATCTCAGATTTTGTATTTGTATTTCTCTGATTAATAGTGATTTAGTGCATTTTTATATGACTATAGATAGCTTTGATTTCTCTCTCTGAAAGCTGCCTTTTCATATCCTTTGACCACTTATTGATTGGCAAATGACTTGTATTTTTATAAATTTGATTCGGTTCCATATATTTGAGAATAAGGTCTTTACCAGAGATACTTGTTGCAATATTTTTCCTAGTTTTCTGCTTTCCTTATAATTTGGTTATATTGGTTTTGTTTGTAAAAAAAAAAAACTTTTTAATTTTATATAATAAAAATTATCTATTTTTATTTTGTAATGCTCTTTGTATTTTCTTTGATCCTAAATTCTTCCTTTATTCACAAATCTGACATATAAACTAGTCCATGCTCTCTTAAACTTGCTTATGGTATTATCCTCTATGCATAAATCAGGTACCCATTTTGACCTTATCTTGAAATATAGAGTGAGACATTGGTTTATACCTAGTTTCTGCTATGCTCCCGTCAAAGATTTCAAACTACTCACGGGGTTGGTCAGAAATTCATAATACCTGATAGAAAATGGACAGATTCAGACTCCTAACTCTTCACTGGCCTTTTCTTATCCTATTATGGCTGATAGGAAAGATTTTGACACATGGCTGAGGATGACCCCAATATAGACCTTGACAACTGTCCATGTTTCTAAGGGCTCCATTTTAATCTGGGAGAAAGAGATCAGAAGGAACAGCACAGGAGAGCTTTTGAATTACTATTTATAATTAATCATGTTTATAATTAATAGTGGAAATGGTCCCATAGGCTATAAGTACCAGACTGCTTTTTGAATGGTGAGTTCACAGATACCATCTGCTTCTGTGTTCTGGCCTGGCACTAGAGCAGGCCTTCTAGTGACCTCTGTCTGATTCCAAAAGGAGACAGGTCATCCCATCTTCCTTTGGCAGCATTTCTAGAGGCTAGGAAATGAATCCATGAAAGCTAGAGTTAAAAAGCCAAGTTATAGGATCACAGGTTTAGAAGCAGAAGAGACCTTAGAGGTCATGATGTCCAATCCCCTCATTTTACAAATAAAGGAATCAAGGCCTAGGAAGATTAACTTCTATCAGTAGTTAAAAGCTAGGCCCCTCAGAATCTGAACCTGGGTCTTCTGAGGCTGCATCTAGAATTCTTTCTACTATACCATGATCTAACCAGAGGCTGATAAAAATCTGGCTAGGGCATGCCAGTCTTTCCTGCTATGTATAAAAGGTCATTGTAGTCAGGGTTCTCCCCCTGGGGTCCATGAATTTGTTTCCTTTTTTTAATATTTTGATAACTGTATTTCAATGTAATTGGCTTCCTTTGCGATCCTGTTTATTTTTATTTTACGTATTTGTGAATATAACTACACAAAGTGGTCTATAAGCTTCACCAGGCTCCACAGCACAGGAAAGGTTAAGAACCCCTGCTCTAGAGGGAACTCAAAATGGTCCTAGAAATCTAACAAGATCAAGTTCTTCTACGGACTTCTCTAGTGATGGTCCAGCTTGTATTCTTATCAACAAATGGTGTTAGTGGGCTATCCTGGAAATTACTTGAGACATGCATTTTGGGAGAGGGAATTCCTGGCTTCTCTCTTTGAATTTTGTTTTTCTTGTTTGTTTCTGGTACCTACAGGAATCACAAAACTAGGCCAGGAAGTCATTGTCTAGGAAAGTGTCAAATCTGGGAGTCAACTCCAGTGAAATTCAACCTTTCACAGCCAACCATATATTTCTCTCTCCCCCCAGAGTGACAGAGCCTCCACTAAAAACAAAAAACACATCTTCACCTCTCCTCTGCTGTGGAACCACTAGTCACTCCCCATACCCCCACCTTAAGCAATGGAGGCTCTAGAAGAAGACTGTCTAGAGTAGGAGCAGAAGCATTGCCATATTTGTTAGAGTAAAAGGAAAGCATCATTTCCTAAGTACCAAAATAAACCAAGTTAGATCTGGCATCCTTGCTATCACAACTCAACAAACATTCTACTTTAGTGAAGTGAAGGTAGCCCTTCTATCTGCTAGCCTTTGCTCTCTCAGATCTTCTCCATCTAGCCAAATAATTCATGCACAAGTCAAGATGTCATTGGTTCTCTTTGAAAATAAAGACAAAAACAACCCATCCCTCAAGACAATCCCTCTTGAGCAACTATTGTCTATGCCATTCTTAAAATAATATATGTAAGATATGTCATAACCTTTTTATTAAAGCACTATATGAGTAAGTCATTACTGGAAGACAGCTTAGGTAGAATGGAATGCATGATGTAGAACAAAGGGCCCCAGGTTCAAATCCTGTCTCTGTCACTTGATCATGGTCAAGACACATTATTTCTCTTGGCCTTAGTTCTTCATCAGTAAAACAGGGAACTTGAACTAAATGACCTCTAAAGTCCCCTACGATGAATGAATGAATGACATTAATTGAATGAAAAATTAATAAATGAATGAATGAAAATTTAAAATTATTGAGTACCTACCATGTGCTGGGAATTGCTACTAGAGACACAAATATAAAAATCAAGACGGTACCTGCCCTCAAGGAGCTTATATTCTGATAAGGGAAGACAATATTACAAAAGAGTAGTTTTAAGTGCTTACTATGTGTCGAGTCCTGTGTTAAGTACTGGGGGGAGGTTAGAGGAAGGGGGTACAAAGATAAAATGGATACAATCCCTTCTCACAAAGAACTCACACTCTAAAAAGGAGAGAAATATATTCTCTTACTACTATTATTTCTACTTATTGTTTATGAAACAATATTTATTTACTTTTGATACATTTCACAGAATCTAAGTTAGATGGGACCTCAGAAACCACTGAGTCCTTCCCATACTTGTATAGGACTCTTCCCCATAAGATCTCCAACATGGGGTCATTCAGTCTTATCTTAAAGTCTTATCAGGTAAAGGGCAAACCTCTACCTACAAGGTAGACCTTGTAGGCAAATTTCTACCTACCTACAAGGTAGGTAATTCCATTTTTGCACTATTTTAATTGTTAAGGAAGTTTTCCTTATATTCAGTCAAAATCTTCTTCAAGCAGTTTCTATTCACTGTTTCTAGTTCTGACTTCTGAAGCCAAACAGAACAGATTCCTCCATATGACAGGCTTTAAAAATACCCAGGATGCTCCCTTTAAGTCTTCTCTTTTCCAGCCCAATTTATTCAACCAATATCTCTGTGTCATATTCTTGAGGCCCTTTACCAACCTAATCTCTGCTTTGAATTCTCTCTAGTTTATCAATAGCCTTCGAAAAATGTGATACCCAGAAATTGACATTATATCCTGACCAGAGCAGACCACATCCAGAGATATGGCAACATTCATTTTGAAGATGATGCCTCTTTTAATATAGCTTAAAATGACAATAACTTGTTGTGGTTGCCACATCACATGTATGTCTAGCATTGAGCATGCAATCCACTAAAATTTTCGAATCTTTTTTGGATGAACAGCTGACAAGCCTTATCTCCTCCATTTTGTACTTACAATTTGATTCTTCCAACCCAAGTATAGGACTTTAAATTTATCTCTATCAAATTTCATCCTGTTAGATTTAACCCAATATTCTACCCTGTTGGAATAGTCTGAGATCTGTAATTTCATCCATCATAGTATCTAGCTTTGTATCACCTACAATAAACATGCCATACATAGATGGCATAGGCTCTTAATCCAAGTCACTGATAAAAATGTCCAACATAACAAGGCCAAAAACAGATTCTCAGTACTGGTATTACTCAATGATTCCTTCTACCTTATCTTGGAGCCATTAAAAACTAAACCTCTTTTATGTCCAGACCAAAAGTGAGGAACCTGAGGCCTCAAGGCCACATGTGGCCTTCTAGGTCCTTGGGTATGGTCTTTTGACTGAAGCCAAGTTTTACAGAACAAATTCTTTAATTAAGGGGATTTGTTGTGAGAGGTTTGGATTCAGTCAAGGGTTGTACTTGAGGACCTAGAGGGCCACATGTGGCCTCCAGGCTTCAGGTTCCCCACCCCTGAGTTAGACATTTGACTAGTTCTGAATCCATCTGACTGTCCTATCATTTAATCTATATTACTCCATCTTGCCCAAAAAGACAGAAAAAATGTACACATGTTCAAGTATTCTATTGAAATTTAGGTAAACCATTTCAACAGCATTCAACTGATCTCTCTGTCTAATAACCATGTTAAAAAAAGAAAAGAAGGTTAATTGGTCACCATCTGTTCTTGCCTAATCATGCTGATTTTTCCTGATTACTCCAAGAATTTACTTCTTCATCTTGGAGAATTTTCACTCAATAACTCTCTCTCTACCAATACAGATTGCAACCTGTCTTTGACTTAGTACTTATCATCTAAGATACATGAGGCTGAATGATTTGACCAGAGTCACCAAGGTAGCAAGTGCTTGAGACAGAACCAAACCTCTGACCCCAGCACAATATGCACTGTGCTGGTTCCACTCTTAGGAATTACTGCTTCCTTTTCTAGGTGTTCAGAAACCATCCTTTTTATATGATGCTCCACAATTTTTCCAGGAATCAAAATCAAGTTTACTAGGCTAGAGTTGACAAATTCTACTCTCTTCCCTTTTTTTTGAAAATTAGGACATTTGTGTGGCACTGGGGAAGGAGTAGTAGCTGGAGTCAAAGGACCTGTGTGTGAGTACTACCTCTGCTGCCTTCTACCTCTATCATCATTATCACAGCTAGCAATTATATAGTGCTTTAAAGTTTGCAAATCACTTTTCATAGGTTAACACATTTGACTCTCACATAATCCTGAGAGGTGTTATTACCCCCATTTTATAGATAAGGAAACAGAGGCACAGAAAAGTTAAGCAATGTCCCAGGGTCACACAACTAGTAAGTGTCTGAGGCTAGTTTTTAATCCAAGTTTTCCTGATTCTAAGTCCTACAATCTACCCACATCACCAACTAGCTGTCCTATATAACCTTAGGCTATCTACTTAATCTCTCTGGGCCTCTGTTCCCTAGGGGTGAACTAAAAGGCCTCTGGGCCCCTTTTAGCTCTATTTCAGTGGTTCTCAACCTTCCTAATGCCCTGACCCTTTAATACTTGTATATGGGCATATCTGCATGTGGGCAGACTACCTGGAGAGGGATAGAGGAGCGGTGTCTCTGTCCCTAAGACCATTGGACATATATGTTTTCCGATGGCTTTAGGCGACCCCTGTCACCACTGTGGAGGAGTCTTTTGATCCCCAAAGGGGTCATGACCCACAGGTTGAGAACTCCTGTTCTAGTTCTATGACTGTATAAGTTTGGGCAAAATTCTCACACACACTGGCCACACACACATTCCCAGGGCATGGCTTTTTCTACAGGTCTGAGCCTTTAGCTGTCATCATCTATGTACACATATTCAGTAGAGCAAAACTTGACTTTGGTATAAAGAAGGCAATTAATATACGATGGATGGTTAACTGATTTAATATCATTCATCCATTTTTTCTTTTCTTCTAGAGCCCTTAGCGATGGGGTTTTTTTCTCTCTCCAATGTGTTGTTTATTATTTTTCCTGAACTTATTCTACTTTTATTGTGGTTGATGACTTTTAGTCCACCTATGAAATCAAATATATACCCTCTTTGCCCAGAGGCCTAAAAGCTATCCGAATAGCATCATAGAAATTAGCCAGCAGGGCCTATATAAAGACAGAAAATAGACCTTAACTCCATTTTGTCCTTTTCTTCCTTGATTGTTGGGGCTCAAACAGGAGGCCCGTGATCAACTGGGGGCAGAATGCGAAGGTTGCACCTGTTTGTGATAAGCAGGATTATCTCTCTGCCTTCGGGGTGATGCACGGTTGGCGGTTGGCTCACTGTGGTGGGGGCAAGGCCAGGGGAGGGGCCCTAAGGGGCCCTGGAGAAAGGACTTAAATACAGGCTACCCGGAGGCAGAAGGAAGTCCAGCCATG
>CM053597.1:53362965-53375742 GCA_028646575.1 Pseudocheirus occidentalis
ATAGCCTCCTCAGTAATAGGACAGATGAATGGAAATGAGGAATAGTTTAGTTGAAATAAAGATATCACTATGTTTATTTAGCCAATAGGAGACAATTTGGCATATTACATAGAATTTTACACTGGGAGTCAGAAGGACCCAAGTTCAAAACTCACCTCAGAAACTCTTAAACTTTGTGATCTGTTCAAGTCACTTGACCTGCCTCAGTGTCCACCTCCTCATTAAAGTGAAAACAATAGCACTTACTTCAGAGGTTTACTATGAGGGATCAGTTGATATAAGCAGTTTAATCCTGCTTAAAGTTTTAAAAACAAGCTTTAAACTGCACTAAGACTTATGGGACACTGTTTTTGTAAAGAATTTCAAAAACTTTAAAAGTCTACATAAATGCTATTTATTATTAATGAGACCTCCAACTGAAAGATCCAGTATCAGAGGTGAAGGCCTTCTGAGTAGAGCAGTTATTAATGATGGGACTACCAAGGACAGAGGGATGAAAAGGTCTAAACATTGAATAATTGGGGTGGGTGTGGGGTGGTTCCTGGGGAATAGAGGAAAAGGAGATAAATTCTGGAGAATCAAATTGTAATAAATATCCAAAAGTTTTAATGTTCAACAGAAACACTTTAGAGCAGAGACTATCTTGCCATTCTATTTGTTGACTAAAACAGTCTTTGGGCATCTAAGTGGCACAGTGGATAGAGTGCCAGGGCCTGAAATAGGGCTTTTGACACTAGCTGTGTGACCCTGGGCAAGTCACTTAACCCTGTTTGCATCAATTTCCTCATCTGTAAAATGAACTGGAGAAGGAAAGGCCACTCCAGTATCTTTGCCAACCCCGCCATGGACAGCACTGGTTCTCATGAAGAGTTTGCTAGAACTGAACAACAAGAAAAAGGCCTGGAAAACCTGAGACATATGCAGAGGCCAGTAACAATGTAAGATATGTTCCTCTTATAATTAAGCTGGCCTAATTAAATTAGCGTGTCTTACACCATAGGGCTATTTGCTGATCAGAAAGGTGCTTCATAAGAATGTAGGGAGAAGAGAAGCAAGCGCTAAGAGAATTTGTAGTCTATTTGTAAGACTCCATAGTATTTATGCTTGTCTGTGGGAGGGAGGAAGGCCCTTTTGGAATGTGGACTTTAGCCAACCAAAGTAAAGCTCTGGGCTAACTTTCCTCCAAGCTTCTATCACACCGCCCCAGGCCTCTCCAGTCCTTATCTCCCATTCCATTTTGGTGGGAAAAAAAATGTTTCACTAGACTGTCAGTCCTTTGAACTGGGCTAATCTCCCACCTCTGACCTTATTCCAACGAAAGTCAGTTTTAGGTAGGAACTTCCAACTGCTACTGAGAATATGGGATTTTAAAAAGCTGCTCCTGGGAATTCTAGATCTCACCTGACCTCTGCTGAAAAGTCTCTGTATTTTAGAAAATTCATATAACATGCCCAAATATTTGATTCTATCATTAAAGGGCAAGGCATAACTTCACTGCTATGAGCCAGGAAGTAACTTGAAAATGATTGCATTTTTCTGTAAATCTGATGCAACTCAAACTGTTTTTCTTCAGTATCCTGGAAAGAAATTCCTGAAGGTGGGAATCACATATAACTTTGGTAAGTAGTGGTTTTTTCTTTGATATTCAAATATGATTATGCTAGATCTGATTACAGCTTTTACAGTATGGGTAGCAAAATTTTGCTGTGACAAAACGGTCTTTGTTTTGTTTTTGTTTTCTATAGTTTCCATATGAAAACAAAATTTAGCAAATGATTTTATGGCATGTGATAAAGATGAAAGTACATAGTAGCGAGGACTTGTGGTTCTTATACATACATTCACATGCAAGGCATACTTAGAACTTTATTCAAAGAGGGGCAGCGATCAAGAATGCCTTGTGTGGTCCTGTTGCTCTTAGTCAAAGACAGCTCTGAGCTCTTTTTCTTGGTTATAATATAATTTCCTTCTCTTTTTCTCTTTTTGTCCCAAAGCACGAATGTTTTCTTAAGCTGACAGCCCAACGAATACCAGATTTTGTTTTCTTTCTTCCTGCTATAAACGTATCTTTTCTAGCAACCTACATGGGAAAATAAGGAATGGAAAGGTCATCTTAAAAATTTTATGAAAAATCATAAAACAAAGACCTTTTTTACCCTAAGGAGAGCCAGGAAGCTAACTGCTGAAGGCCCTCTGTACTCTTCTTCCTAAATAATTTTTTATTTCTCATGTTTTTCATTTCTCATAGTCATTTCGCAAATAACTTTGTTCCATCATCTGAGACACTGTCTCCTCCCCAATGCCATCATACCCATATGGGTTATAAAATGTTGAGAGTAGAGCTCTTCTTGAATATGATTTTCAACCATTAAAAATGTTTACAACCATGAAACTATTTTTTCATTTACTGTTAGAGGAAATCACCAAAAAGAGGTTGTTCTGAATTATGAGTGAAGGTTGAATGTATTTTTGTTACCAAAAACTAAAAAAAAAAAAAGCATACATAATGAGGGAACAAAAATAAAGTGCTAATTACCACATAGCAGTGAACTTCCAAGAGCACTTCTCATAACCACATCCAAGTTGGATAACTAATTTCTTGATGACTACTAAAGGTTGGCAACTTTAAAAATTTCAGGTTTTTTTTCTAATTTATGAACAGTCTGCATCGTAAGTGGAAGTATTAGTTCGTCAAAAGAAACAGAAATTGCAAAGATTTAAACCTGGTTTAAGTAAACTTTACTTCAGAGACACATTCCCATAGTCTTTGAGAAACACAAACTATCCCACTGTAGTCCTCAGCTCTGTACTTTGTGTCAGAACTAATTCTTCTTCAGTACTTGATTTGCCCCTCCCTTTCTTCAAATGGATTTTAATTCAGTGATTTTTTTTTCAAAAGCTTTTCAAAGTTTTCCAAGCATTTTCTATGGAAACATTTCTTTTCAAAGATCATTTCCTCTATTATCTCCTTCTCAGTAAAACTTGTAAACATCTAACATCTTTTCTACTTTAAGGTTAGGGCGTTTTTAGGTGATTCCACCCAAAGGATCGGTTCACGTTTCTCAGCACTAACGTTCACTACTGTTTTAAAGGATTTGACCTAACACCTGCCACTTTAGTATAAAATAAATAAACGCGTCTCCAGGGAGATGCTTTTTTAAAAAAACAATCAGAAAACAGTGTCTGTTCTGTACCTGTTTGGGTTGGAGAATTTTGTAGTATAGGTTGGTCTTAAAAGGCAAGTTTTTCAGTGGTTTTGAATCTAGTCTGTTGTAGTCCTGTGGGGAATCCACCGGAGAGAGTTTCGAACCAAATCCCCCAAGACCTAACCTGACTTGGGTGTGTTAGCTGGCTGGCTTCTGAGCAAGCCCTAATAAGTGAATTAGCATCTCAGTAAGGAGATCACTGCGGGACTGATATTGATCAGGTTCTGCCAGTGTGTTTGCCTGCGATTGTTTGGGGGGATAATTGAGTGTCAGTCTCGGTCTGTGTCGTCTCACTGGCGCCTGGTGCTTTTGGATTTGCTAATTTTCGTTAAGTGTCTCTAGCTGGCTACTCGTACCCAGTCTACTGGGGAGAAAGAACCAACTCGGCTCCTTCTGATCAACAGTCTGTCTGTCTGGGCTTTATTGATCACGGGGAGGGTGGTTCAAGGCGGGTGAGTGTGGCAGGGAGAAGAATGGGAGGGCAGCTGAAAACGACCTCCTTTCCCAACCTGGCAGCTATGTGTGTGCCCCTGGGTTTGCGCGTCGAGCTTATTTTCCTAATATTTCCAAAAAAGGCTCTTGTAACAGCCTGACAGGACTGTCCTGGGACGCCTAGAACCGAAGGTTGTGGGACCAACACCTCTTCTCTAGGGTTGGGTTGTTCTGAATCCAGGTTGGTAGACTCTAGGGAAGTAGAGATGGGAAGGTCGAGGCTTTGTGGAGGTCGAGAGGGAGGCAAGCATGAGTAAGGAAATGAAAACCATTTGGGATGCAGACGTAGCGCAGGGCCGAGAAAAGAGCATGGCAGGAGATGCGTTTGCTCGAGAGTCGGGTCAGTCCCACACTAGCTGGGCGGATTACTGGCTTCTCTACCTCTCTGGCCTCAGTTTCTTCACTTTAACAAGGGTGATATTTGCCACACCTACCTCCTGGGACTGTTGTGACGACAGCATTTTGTAGAGAGCTGTATAAATGCAAGCAGTTAAAATATTTTAAAGGAGGGAGAACCAAACATGGGGTGGGGATTATAAATTGGTGAATGACCGTGTGTGTGTGTGTGTGTGTGTGTGTGTGTGTGTGTGTGTGTGTGTGTGTGTGTGTGTGTGTGTGTGTGTGTGTGTGTGTGATGAGTGGGAGGAAGCACTGAGAAGACAGGCTGTACGCTCTACTTTAGCAGATTCAGGATCTTCGGGTCCATAGCTTTGGTAGCCAAATCCGCGCCCTCCCTCACGCCCATTCTCCCCCTACCTCGAAATTGACTGACAAAGGTTGCTGGGCCAATCCCAGCCTCGTACTGCCCCGCTTAGAGCTCCCAGGGGGCGGGGCAGGGGGAGGGGCTCCGGCCGGCCGAGCTCGGGGTTCGGCGGCGCTATTTACAGCGCAGAAGGCGAGCTAGCCCAGGCAGAAGCTCTGGCTGAGGCCGAGTACAGAGTCGCCGTCCGGGAGCTTTGCAAACGTTTTCTTCCTTTCAAAGAAAGCGATCTGGTTTGTGCGGGCGGCCGGGCAGAGGCTGAGCCCGCTTTCCCGGGCTGGAGCTGCAGAAACGGGCGGCGGCGGCGACTGAAGAGAAGCGCCGGGACGTGCGGGGCAGACTAGGGCAACTTGGGTTGGCTGAGGCGGCGGCAAAACTTTTCCTCTTGCCTTCCCTCTTTTCTCCAGCAGCCGGCGGGGACTGGTTCCTGCCGCGGACTGTGGCCTGACCCGGCGGTCTTTGGGAAGGACAGACGAAGAAGACGAGCAGGGACTTGGAGGCGACCCGGGGGCGCCGGCCGCTTGGCTGCGCTCCAGTCCATCAGTCTGTCGGCTGCGCGCTGTGCGAGCGCCCATGAGCAGCTCGGCTGGGGCGTCCTAGGCAGCCGCGGAGCCCCCCGACATCGGGAGCCCCGGGCGGGGGCGCGACGCCAGGGTGGGGGAGTTAAATGGATCGCCATTCCAGTTACATCTTCATCTGGCTGCAAATAGAGCTGTGCGCCATGGCCATTCTGCTCACCAAAGGTGAGTGAGCGGGCGCGCCCTGGGGGGCACGAGAGGGGGGCGGCTGTAGGACGAGTGTGTTTCTGCGTGTATGTCCGTGCGCGTGGACTCCACGTTGCCCTGATGAACCGAAATGGCAATCCGAGAGATGAAAGCATCCTCGTCTGACAGGTTTTTTGGAGAAGTGGGTTGTCCTTTCCCCCAGTTTGCTGTTCTCTCCCCCACCATCCCCACACCCAACTTTTTCCCTTGAGGGGAGGAGAGTGGAAGCGGAGTATTTGAGCGTGGAGTGGAGTGGAGCGGCTCAGCTTTGTGCGAAGGGCACAGTAAGGGCTGGGAGTGGTGGGGAATCCATCTCAGGCGCCCGGGCCAAGTGGGCTTTGAAGCCGGCTGCCAAGCCTTTGTTAGCAGCGAGTGAGATTTCCTCCCGCAGCGCGTCAGGGCCCGCAGGTCACAACAAGTTGGTGCGGTCTTAGAAGTGGCTGCGATGCGTTCTTGGGCTGCTGGAGACGCGGGCACCCTCAGACTCGGGACCTTCCTTCCCTCCTTCTTTTCCTCCTTCCTCCCCCTCCCTCTCCAGCTCCCTCCGCCTCCGCTGCCCCTTCCCGTTCCCTGAGTCGTTACCCCGGTTCATTGATGTAAAGGCAGACCTCCGGGGCAAGTGGTTGTCAAAATGTTTTTGTTAGTCTGTCTTTAATGAACTTCTGAACGTTTCCAGTCGTGCAGCGGGGCCATCTTAACAGGCTCAGAGCACCGCCTCTTCTCCCCTTGAGCCGCGGGCGAGGAAAAGGATCCGGAGAGCCTTTCCTCCGCTTACCCCTAGCCCTAGCTTGTGTGTTAAGTGTGAGTGTATGAGCGTGAGTGTGTGTATCGCTTTCCATTGCTAGGACAGGCAAGGAGGTTCACTCCACGGTCCACCTCTTTTTTTCTCTCTCATACTTTACACAGACCTCCGCACGAAAACCGGGTAGGTTAATTGTTTGGACTTTTCTTACCTGCGGTTTTTCCAGCTCTCAGGTAGAAATGGATAGGCTTCTTTACACTATGTTGGATTCTCTTTCTTCCCACCCCCACAACAGTACGTGAATAGATAATATATGTATTTTAAGTAAGGAGCGGTATTTAGCTTTTCCATCACACACCCCCTCCCCTTTCCTATAATTGCCATGTTCCCTGCATGAGGTTAAAGAAGAAGCTAGCGCAGTGATGATGGTGTGCTACAGTATTTATTTATTTTGGAAGGAAGGGTGTAATTAACCCTAAATAACAGCCCTTGCAGCCTGCAGAGGGAAGCCTTCTGGCCCCATCAAAGGCAGGCAGAACAGGGAGTGACTGAGACTGATGTGAAGTCACAGATACTGAAACTATGTGCCTGATAATGATATAATTAGGGGATCACAGACTTCTGACTGCTGTTAACTTCAAAAGCTTTAAGGGAAGCCTGCAGTCTCCTGTAGCCATCTTTGACTAAAAGCAGACATTTTTGTTCAATAGCTACATACAGTAACAAGAATGGGGGGGGGGGGAACAGAAGAGCATTGTTCACTGTTTCAAAATACCAATACCCTTTCTGGCCTTTTGCAGCCTTTTGCATACCACAGGAAGAAACTTTATGAAACGACAAAAAAATACAGTTTTAATACAGTATTACAGAAGTTCATTCTCTTTGCAAGAAAAAAAATGTGTCTCTAATTAAAAAGAGTTGTTACAATCTTATGACTAGCCTGTCAAAATTTGTTTATTAGACCATTTTAGGTCAATAAAAATGTAACATTTTAAACAGGGTCTTACAAACATTTAAAATGGCATCTCATGTTCAGTTTTCCCATTTTAATAGTTAAAGTGTTTTATTGTGTGTAAATTTATTTTTAAGTAAATTCCTTTAATTTCACTTCCTTAAGTTGAAAGTGAAGGCTCTTTAGTCTTTCCAGGTTGTTAAGAGCCTCATCATACCTTCAAGATCTATTGATATTACATGAAAAACTGACAAATGTTCAGGGGAGGAAACGACAGAGAGGACCTGGGGCGAAACTTCCTGAACCTGGGGTAGGGGATTGTGGAGAGGGGGGAAGGAATGAAGCTCACTTTACTTTGGTTTATTAAGCCCAAGAGAATGAATTCAGACTTAGGAGCAAGACACTCCATCTTTTAAGCAGTATTTAAACCCAGCTGCCAGAGAGTGTTTTGCATTCTAGTTTTAGAGTCTAGGAAACAGTGGCAGGAGCAGCCTTGTGGGCCAAGGTGGGCTGAAAATGAGACAGAAAAACCAAGTGATTCACCTTTCACAGGACATGTACTGTTTGGGAAGGAGCTTAGAAAGAATAAGCAGAGGGGGCCTCAAGTAGAGAGTGAGAGTCACTGGTGCATATTTTCAGAGTTTAGACTTCAAATGCCAGACAGATTTCCAGATTTTGAAAACCTGGCATGGAAAGAGGGTGCATCAGTTCAAGTGAAAGTTGCCCCAGCTACTGCATAGAAGAACAATGAGTGAAGTCTGATCTGATGGGCCTTCAAGATTGGAGATATCTCTGGGTCCTGGAATATTTGAGCTTTCATTTTTATGTAGGAAAGTGTCATATTGCTCTTAAGAGGTGACAGAGCTTACAAAATGAGTTTTATGAAAGAAACTTTAAAAAATCACTTCCTTCTGAAATTTTTGAGGTTTCCTGAAAGATTTTTTTTTGTTTTTTTTTTAGTTAATACAACTGGTGGAGGATTTTCCAGTTTAAATGTTTCCCCTTTTAGGTCACATGTTGAATTTCATGTAAAACTGGAAGGGAGAGTGAGCTAATATGAAGGGGAGCAGAGGGGAGGGGAGGGAGGAGACTCTTGAACATTTTGCAGATTTGCCTTTTTTTATGACTTTCCATTTAGGTTGAAAGAAATTGACTTTGGCAAACAAACCACTAATTGTAAACTGCTCTCTGCCCATTTTACAGTATACTGGCTAAAAAACTCTTTTGCATGAAAAGATCTTTATAGGAAAAGTTGCCTTTTCTGGAGACACTGCAGAATGGCTGCCCAGTTTCATAGTTTTTAAAGCCTCTGACTGAAAAAAGTTTCTAGATTGTTATGGTTCTACTTAATAACTTTATAAGGTGTTAGGTAAAGCTCTTAAACCTTGGCACAGCTCTTGGAGGTAGTAAACAATTCAGCAGTTCCGATCAAATATTTATACTGACAAAATCAAAAAGCTCAGCATTTTTATGTTCTCTGGTCATGTGGGAATGAAGTGAATAAATAATGTAATTTACCTTTCCTGTAAAGGGGGGGGAAAATCAAGAAAAAAAGAAATTATTCCTTTTTTTAAAAAGCACTGTTTTAATTACCCTCCAGCTCTTCAGAAATTTGTGACTGTAAAACTGTTGAACCATAGCTTATGATCAGAATTTTGCATTATAGAATTCTAATAGAAACTGGAATTTAATCACCAATTATTCCATTTCTTCCCTTTTCAGGTGAAATCCGGTGCTACTGTGATGCAGCCCACTGTGTTGCAACTGGCTATATGTGTAAATCAGAGCTGAATGCTTGCTTCTCGAGACTTCTTGACCCCCAGAACACGAATTCCCCACTTACTCATGGCTGCCTGGACTCTATTGCAAGCACAGCAGACATCTGCCAAGCCAAACAGGCACAAAACCACTCCGGCACCGCTGTGCCCACATTGGAATGTTGTCATGAAGATATGTGCAATTATAGAGGATTGCATGATGTTCTTTCTGCTCCCAAGGGTGAGACCTCAGGTAGGGAGAAGGCGGTTTTGTAAACTCAATCACTTGCCTGATCTATAGGCCTGTGACAGCCAAGACTTTGTATGTCTGCTATTGATTTTGTTGTTAATGTAATTAGAGACACCAGAGGGAGATGCATGGCTGGATGCAAAAATGCGTCTCTCTCGAGTAGCTTTTATGTTTGCACAAGCATTAGATGTCTGTCTGCCTAATAGGCTTGGCCTGGTTTTTTCAACATTTCTAAGAGGTTAGAGAACATTAGTCCTCATTCATGTTTGGTGACTTAGAGATTGTAGTCCATAGCTTTATATTTTAAAAATGGGTTGGGATTGTCTTACTGACACTTTTGTGCCAAGTAAGCACTTGGGTCTTTTCATTGTAATCTTGTGTTTCTCATATGGGATATGTTCAAATTGACTTGTCACTAAATTAAAATAAGAATATTGATGGTTTTCTCATCCCGTTCCTGGCAGGACAAGGAAGTCGATACCAGCATGACAGCAGCCGAAATCTTATCACCAAGGTCCAGGAGCTGACCTCTTCCAAGGAATTGTGGTTCAGAGCAGCTGTCATTGCGGTGCCCATAGCTGGTGGGCTGATCTTAGTGTTGCTTATCATGTTAGCTCTGAGGATGCTCCGAAGTGAAAACAAGAGACTTCAGGACCAACGGCAGCAGATGATTTCCCGTTTGCACTATAGTTTTCACGGACACCATTCCAAAAAGGGACAGGTGGCGAAGTTAGACTTGGAATGCATGGTGCCAGTCAGTGGGCATGAGAATTGCTGTATGAGCTGTGATAAAATGAGACAAACAGACCTCAGCAACGAGAAAATTCTCTCACTAGTTCATTGGGGAATGTACAGTGGGCATGGGAAGCTGGAATTTGTATGACCAAGTTTTACCCGAGTTAAACTTAATGGAAAAAAAAAACTCTTGAAGGCCTTTGGGTTCTGCTGGACAGGAGCACTTTATCTGAAGAAAAACAAAAGAAAATTCACTAATCGTCTTTGAGAGAGAAAATAACCTCTACAAACAGAGTCTTGGAGATTTCTTCTGAAGGATTATTTGCACAGATTAAAAATACACTCAAATGTATTATTTGCTTTAAAGCTGTAAAAGCAAAAAGTAGAAGTTGTACACTGTCACCAGGGTTATTTGAACTGTAGGGAGCTGAAAATGCGTACCAAAATAAAAACTGAAATATACCGTATATAAGCTCCTATATGTTTCTTGATTTATTGTAAAGATTTAAATATATATATATATATTTTTTTTTGGGGGGGGGGTCTGGAATTTAGTGGTGTCTTTCTTAAATTAAAAAAATAGTTGGAAGGTGATCTAACTACAGGATTAACTTGTATATTTGAGGCTCTGTTGCAAGGACTCGATGCTCAATAAATGTTTTAATCTAATCTGTTAAGTGATCAAAGTAGCACATGTATTGTTTTGGTATGTTGGATAGCGCCTAAATATGCAACATCCATCCTTTCCCTTACCCAGCATTGTCTGTGTGAGGAGAATCCTGTTTTTCAGCCTCCTTTATAACACTCATTTTAATTATTCAGGGCTAGGTATCTCAGTCAGATCTCTATGAAATGCTTCTAGTGTTGGTTTTAATTTGCTTATAGTTTATTTTCCTCCCCAGAATCTAAATTTTCTTATTTAAATTGATCACTTTTCTCTTGCATTGTTGAGTGATTGATTCCTTATTCCATTTTGTTTCAAGCTTAAATGGACTAACTTTTCCGTTGTACCATAGCTCTTATTTCCTAAAACTTGTTCAGTCCTTATTCTGACACCTCCCTTATTCCCCTTGGTTCCTGGAGAACCAGACAAAACTGAGCCTGGTGTGCCAGTTAAGATCTGAAAATGTAAGGTGGTAGGAAGTCTCTAGCTTATTTTACACTTAGCCCTTGATTAATGCCAACCAATATAGCATTGATGTTAGCCAAGTGGCTAATGTGGTTAAAATAAACAAGATCTGATTCACTATTTTCTTCAGTACTTTCTTTGGGCTGATACTGCCCAACTTTAATTCATATTTAATCTGTGTATGTTTACTGGCCACACCATCTGTTTACCTTGCTAAGGACCTATTATCCTGTATATGTATGAGAACAGACTTTTTCTTCTATGACTTGGGAAAAACCATTTGCTTTTACTGTATGTTTCTGGGGCATATTATTTTTTTTTTTTTTTTTTGCTTTTTGGAGGGCAGTTGGGGTTAAGTGACTTGCCCAAGGTCACACGGCTAGTTTTTTGTGTTAAGTGTCTGAGGCCGGATTTGAACTCAGGTACTCCTGACTCCAGGGCCAGTGCTCTATTCACTGCGCCACCTAGCCGCCCCCCTGGGGCATATTATTTTTGTGAAAGTCAAGAAAAAAAATATTGAGCCTATAATGAGGTAAATGTAATGGCCAATTCTACCTACTGCTAGAGTGATCCTGAAGTTAAATTGAATAGTAGGATCAGTTTTGATCTGTCATGGTCCCTGAAGCCTGTCTAGGGTAAGATGGAAATGAGGCTCTGGAATAATAACAAAGCCTTTTAAAATTAAATATTTAAAGTCACAATATTAGTATCATGCTTTTCTGAGGTTCCTGGTAAAATTAATTTTAGGGTCAAATTTTAGTATCCTTTATCAATATTTTACTTTGTTCAACCTAGAAACAAGTTAAAAGATTAGAGCCTCTTTGGCTTTTGTTCCCTATCCATCCCTGTGTAGTCTTTGCCACTGTCGTGTAAGGTTATGGCTGGTCCCTTAAGCTGGACTTCTACATATAGATCTGTGAGTCTTACTAAGGCAGAACTGACATTTCTCCATCCTCTACCACCCCATGGCAATATCAGATGACTCTGACACACTGTTATGCAGAGTCAAGTTATTGGGGGGAAAAATTATCAGAAACTCTTCATAGGTCCCTTAGTTCAATCCTTGCTTGAATGGGCAGAGGGCAGTATTTGCATTTTACCTGAACTCATGCTCAGTCAATTAGTGCGTCTGTTATTTTGGGGCAACTTACTTGCTCTCTCTGGCTTTCAAGTTTCCCTTACCTTAAAATAAGAGAGTTGGGTTAGATGGCACCTAAGTCTGATCTGATGTAAATCCATTTGGCCTCTCCAACATCCCTGGTGGGGAGGGATCTTCCTCCCCTAAGGCAGCACTTTCCATGTTTGGATGGTGGGCATTATTAAGAAATTTGTCTTTATATGTGGCTGAAATCTGCTTTGGCAGCTTCCACTCATGGCTGCCCTCTGAGACCAAGTAGAATTAGCCTTCTCACTTCCAGATGACAGATGTTCAAATACTTGGAGATGATTCGGTTTCTCAATTTCAGTTCATAAATTCTTAAGTCAGAAAATTGATGTCAAGTTAAACCATGAAATTAAAGTTACATCAAAGTGAACAAAATTAAATTTGAACTGGTTAGCTCCTATGGGAAAGAGTGAATTTAAGGGTCTGAGCTAGTAAGATTTTCAGAAAATGTAATAGCTTCTATTTCATTGTCCTATATTTCTAAATTCTTATTCCTTCTGCCCTGTCCTCTAAAATGGCAAGCTTTTCTTGGAGGTCTGGACCTATGCCCACTAGAAGTAAGCTGACTTCTGATCCTGCTTGTCAAACCATGTAATAAATAACAGATCAGCAAGGTCTCTAGCCCTAATGATTGTCCCTGTCCACGTTCCCTAGAACTTCATTTCTACCTTTGAGATATGACCTTACTTCTTTGATGCCAGATTTAATGCCTTTTCCATAGATTAATTGGAGTTTTAAAATGAAAACATCACCATGTTTCTTAAAATACTAACCTTTGTTCATTGCTTAGAACAAAGCTTGAGTTATTTTGTGTAGAGCTAGCCA
>CM053597.1:53375842-53392671 GCA_028646575.1 Pseudocheirus occidentalis
GGGGGATTACCTTTGTTCTCAAATACTGCTCTCTTTGGTTGGGGGTAGAGTCAAGACCCTTATTATACATGCTCCACCAGAGAGTTGAGTCCTCTTTGTTTAGTGCTGGGAGAGATCATTTCTGAATGCCTATGATAAGTCCTTCAGCATTATGTTCTCCCTGTGTTCCTGGCCATCTTGTTCTGCATGATAGTCCTAACTTTTTTGTTCTTTTGCTCTCTCTTTTTGAATTGGTCTCAGACTTCCTGGAGATTGGTTTATGTATCTCTTCCTAACTTCTGCTGAACTGATTATATTAAAAACACTATACCACAGGGGGTTTGACCTTCTAAAATACCAAACATGTATGCTTTAGAAAATCACAAAGCTCCCCTCTCTAAAGAGCCTGTAAATCTGGTTTCAATATTGGGTGATTACAGGCTAAAAGCTTGAAAGCAACCAGTGGCATTCAGTATCAGGGAGCTGGAAGTAGCCTTTTCAGAGCTAGCATAATTTTCTTATGTCCAACTGATCCTTTACTTTCTGTCTTTTACCTTCTCTCTGTTCCAAATAACCTAAGATATTTTAGAAGCTTTATACTTTAAAGATTACATAATTAATAAGAGACATGCTATCAATGATAGATTGACCTGCCATGACAGTTTAAATATATAGGAATTTGGACTTATCTCCATCTTTCTGGGTGATTGTTTTCTTAGGAGGATTGAGGATTACAAATGGAGGTCTGCAAACTAGTCACTGGGTGTTTCCTTCTTTTTCTTGGTTTGCTGTCTTTGGAGAAGAATCATCTCTTCTAATTTTCAGGTTGGTTTGCAGTGGTTTCCCTTCAAAATAACCTCAAGGGTTGATGATAGAAATATTTCGATTTTAGGTGACTGTTGATGTTTTTCTGGCAGGAAACATCTAATGGAATGGTAATTCCTTTTGCAATTCTGCTGCTTGCAGCCAGTTTCTCCTCTCAGGAAACTGGAACCTAGGGTCTGTTTTGATAACAGAGACATTTATGTAAATTTGCAAAGCACTGTACATTGGATCCCACTGGAATCTCACTACACCTCTGTGGATGAGGGTCATAGTGGTTAAGTGACTTAGACATTGTCACATAGATTTGAACCTCAGTCTCCCTAACTCCAAGTTCAAAACTGTCCAATCATGCTCATTCTAGCCAATCTGGTAAACTTTGTGAACCCATTCTGGATCCCTGATGCTATTAAATTTCAAGAAAGTTGAGTGTATGAGGGCATGATTTCATGTAGGAAGGGCCTCTAGAGATATTTAACCCAACCTGTTATTTTACAGATGAGGAAAATGAGCCCCAGAGAAGTGAGATGGTTTGCTTAAAGCCACAAGGAATAATGTAAGTAGTATTTTATGCTACTTTTAAGGTATGCAAAGGACTTCGCATACCGTCTCTCTTTAATAGTAAGAGACAGAGCCTAGATTCTAGTCTTGGGTTGGGACGACAAATCCAGGACACTCTGCTCGGCTCCATGGCTGCTTTACAAGCTTTCTTCATGTTGTTCCTAACAAATAGAAAGTACTTCTGCAACTTGTTTGTAGGATTTTGTTTTTCTGTGAAAGAGGTATGCCTTTATAGGCACATGTTGCTGGAGATGAAAATCTATTTGGATATCTATTCTCTAGATGGGGGGGAGGGGGAGTCAAGTTCCAAGTGCATATTCTTCATCCTTAGCTAAACTTGCCAACATCTCCCTTCTCTCTACTGCTCTAAGACATGTCTTGTAATTTGAGGTTTTATGAAAGGAAGCATCAGATGGTGTCCCCTGGTTAGGGCACAACTTTGCCATCTGATGTTATTCTAGCTACCAAGCATGAAATCAGAAGAGGTTGTAATGTGTAGATTTTCACCATAGCAATGTAGGCCAGGAGAGGGGGGTGAGGGATAAAGGAACTGGGAGGAAGAGCACAGTTTAACAAGTGTTCTGATTAATGCTTGGAGCTAGGTCCAGTTTCCCAGTAGGTCTCTCCCTAGCATAGAGGTTGTAAACCCTTTCAGTGGGAGGGGAACCCTCTGGCTATATTTCTGCAATAGCTCACCTCACCTCCATCCCTTGAATTTGAAAAGAACTTTAGAATACAAGTGGGGGAACAGGAAGCAGCTCTGACAAATGCTGGAGGAAAGGGGTGGGGAGAGGGACACAATGGGAGATACCTGTTGGTGAGCAATCTGATTGTACCTCAAAGTATTTATAAGCATCTCTTTTCAGGTTCAGCCCATATATACAAGTCTATGGTCTTTCTGTTCCATCCCCCAAAATCCTTAGGATTTGCAGAGTTATGTGAAGAGTGAATTCAGTTGTTTCAACTGGGGTCCAATTTTGTCTTTCTTGGAGGCCACACCAGAACAGGACCCCTAGAAGATCAATCAAACAAGAAATGTTTATGTAGATCTATTTCATATTAACCTCTAGGCTCAATGCCACTGCCAAGTTCATTTGGAAAGCTAGGAACTAGCTCAAGACTGAATAAACGGACTCTGGGGATACTTCTTCCTCTAATGATTCTGAATGCAGGGGGGCCTACATTGGACATAATAATGTGGTTCTGAGAAACTAGCTCTTTGTTTTCAGCACCAAGAACACAGAACAAATGGCTTTGAATTAATAAAATGAGCTGCCTGTTGACTAAACTGACCCAGAAAGATCTAGCCTTTACAGACCTGATGGGATAAGATGAGTTTAGTTGTTAAAAAACAAAAACAAAATCCCAGCAGCGTCTCAGAAAGCACTGTCTTGGCCAGTCGTTTCTTCATTCAGGAATTCCTCTGGGGCACTGACTGGGACAGTGTCGTAGAAAAAAAATTTAAAATGACATACTGCTTTTTAAAAGACAGCATATCGTTTTCTGAGAGAATTGTTGGGAGTTGTCCTGAATCCTGTTCCCTCTGACATTTCAGGAGATGTGTACTGAATGTCTTGGGACTCCCATTTTCAGATACCTCGGATCCCTAGCTCTAGTTTAAGCCTCAGTTGAGGAACTGGTGACCAACTTCGAAGTGGAGCTGAAGTATGCCGATATTAACCTTTGCACATTTCCATAAGAACTAGAGGGAATTAGATTGGGATTTAGCAAAAACCCTTGTCTACAGCCAACAGAATTCAGGTTTTTACCAAAATAAACAAACCTTGTCTTCCTCTTTTGTTTCCCCATAAACCATTGTTTCACAGTTTTCTCGACCTGGTGTGGGAATCCTGAAGCAAACAAACTGTCAGCAAAGGGGGCAGAAAAGATCCAAATGGCCTGGGAATTAATGAAGCATCACAAAGGTCAAATTGCTTGGCCTGCCTCCTAAGTATGGGTACAGTTGCTGAAGATATTTGAGGACCAGAATTCTCCCAAGTGGGGGAGGTGCTCAATTACTTTTTCAAAAAACTAAACTAAAAAGGCCTTGGTCAGGAGGCATCTTAATGCAGAGAATGAAAAAAAAAAAAGAAACTTAGAAGTTTTGTGTGATAAACTCCAATAAGACCCTTTAGAATGTAAACTCCCTGAGGGTAGAAATTTTTGGATTTTACTTTTGCATTCCCAGTTCTTTAGGCACTTAAATGTTTGCTTGTTGCAATTGAAGATATCAATCTGATCCCATCTTAAAGGGTCTAAGGAGGGACTCTATAGACCCCCGAGGGAGAAGACTGGGCTGTAATCTTTCTCTTCCCCTTTATTCAGGAGAAGTGAGTTTCTTAGACTACTTTTACAATTTTGCTCGTGGGCTCTTATTAGTAAATTTAGCAAATGGCCCAAGGTATCTTTTACTCAGGATTCTCAGTTTCTTACTGTTTTGCCATACCTCTACCCCAAAATGTCTCATAGGGATTAAACTGAGAAAATGGACTGTTTAAGAATGTAACTTTTCTTTTTTGTGGCTTAAAAAAAAAAGACATTTCTCTAATCTAAAGGATCCCTCAAACCTATGGTAATTTTCTCATTTAAAAACAAGTTTTTGTTGATGTCTTCTGCTTTTACGTAGCCTAAATTTCGCCACATCTTCCTTCCCTTTCCCTTCTTAGAACCATCCCATAGAACAAAGATTGTTTTGTTCGTTTTTAAGATTATGAGTGGTTTGCAAAATGATTAGGAAAAGTGACAATAAGGTAGGTAGTTACCTGTTACTTTCTCAGTTGAGTTAAATCACTTTCATTTTAAAGGTATAAAAGAAAGATCACTTACAGAATCAAAGTTCTCTTTCTTGAGTCCCCTGGGCCTAACCTGGCTACTGTTTAATTCCAACGTGAGTCACACCAGGGGGTGTTAACAATTTCTCAAACTGGAGAAAATTAAGGAGTTGTTGGCAATTGATTAGGGGGCCCCACCTTCGTCCTCTGCTTTGTAGCTGGGGAGGTGGAGACATGTCTGGCTACCATAGGCTGCTAAATACAGAGGGTCATTTCCCTGCCTGTCGCTTGGTTGTGAAGTCAAAGGTGGGGTCAGTCTCTGGACGGAATGGATTGTGATCTGGGACTACCCCGGACAATAAAACGCAATAGTCTCTGCCTCCTTTCGGAGCAATGGGAGGTTAGCTGTTTGCATTCGTATGCAAATTGAGGCTGGTACCTAAGAGGTCTCTTTGAAATGCTCAATTTGTTTAGTCCAGCCGGGGAAAGTCCGCCCCTTTCATCAAGGCCTCAAGATTTATGAGGCTATTTTTCATGGTTATCAACAATGAATTAGGTTCCACAGGGTCCCCCAGATCTTCCCGTGACTGAAAGGGGGCTATGCTGTCTTTGCCACTTGTGCTGACGGTCACAGGAGTGAATAATCAATCATACAATTCTCGAATTATTGAGTGTCTTCAATCCCCAGACCTAGGGCTAGGTGATAGAGATCCAAAGATAAACATGAAATAGTCTTTGCCTTCAAGTTATGTTTTTAAAGAAACTAATTTAGGCCCTATTAGAATAAAAGATTTTGAGCTGAAGGAGATCTTAGAAATCATTTGATTTTATGAATTTTTGTCATTTTATGAATGAGAAAACTGAGGCCTGGAGAGAGGTTAAATGACTTGCTTCTGGTCACACATGGAGTGTGAGTGTTTGACTGGGGCCTTTCTAATTCCAGTTCTTCATCAATTGTAGCAGGCTGTTTTTCCAATTGACTCACTTTTTTTTTTTTTTTTGGAGGGGGGAAGGTAGGGCAATTGGGGTTAAGTGACTTACCCAAGGTCACATGGCTAGTTTTGTGTTAAGTGTCTGAGGCTGGATTTGAACTCACGTCCTCCTTACTCCAGGGTCCGTGCTCTATTCACTTTGCCACCTAGCCACCCCATTGCTCACCTTTTAAAGATGAGGAAATTCATGACTAGGGGAGTGGTGTGTCCAAGGGAGGGGCCTTGATGCTAAATCCCATACTTTCCACAGCACCATTACTGTACTTTTTTATTTCACAAAGATACTTTGATCTCCCTGGGAAATCCATTAAACAAATAGAAATTATTAAAATACTATTTTTGTTATAGAGATTTTTATCATGTTTTCCTTTAAAAAATATTTCCAATTCTCTTTACCCTTCATGAAGTATTAAAGTCGTGTCCCTTTAACAAAATATTTATAACTACACTAATAAAATAGACAAAAAGAACACAGAAAATGTTCACTTGGCCATAAGCTTGGGGCTATCTTTTCTTTTTCTACAAAACATTAATAAAATTGTTTATTTGCAAAATGATTAGGAAAAGTGACAATAAGGTAGGTAGTTACCTATTACTTTCTCAGTTGAGTTAATCACTTTCATTTTAAAGGTATAAAAGAAATCCTGATTCCCAAAACATTAATAAAATTGTTTATAATTAAGAGGAATCTGGGTGTAGAGAGGATAGTGCAGTGGTCTCAGAGTCAGAAAGACTAAACATAGAATTAGAGCTGGGAAGGACTTTGCTGAAGTAATTGAGTCAAATTCTCTAAATTTTACATAGGAGGACACTGAGGCCCAGAGAAGGGAAGGTAGTCCATTGACATTTATTGACCTACTAGGTGCCAGGCATGGTGCTACGCTCTGTGGATGCAAAGAAAGGCAAAAGACAATCCCCATGCTCAGGGAGCTTAGAATCTAATAGGGTAGGTGACATGAAAACTACTACATATAAATGAGTCATATATGGGATAAATAGGAAGTAATCAACAGTGGGGTAGAGGTAGCTAGATGGTTCAGTGGATAGAGCGCCAGACCTGGAGTTGGGATAGACCTGAGTTTGCATCCAGCCTTTGACACTAGTTGTGTGACCCTGGGCAAGTCACTTAACCCTCTTTGCCTCAGTTTTCTCATCTATAAAACAAACTAGAGAAGGAAATGGCAAACCACTCCAGTAACTTTGCCAAGAAAACCCCAAATGGAACCGCAGAGAGTCAGATTCGAATGAACAAGAATGATAATGAACAGAATGAAGGCATTTGTCCTTGGTTACACAGCTAGTGAATGTCAGTAAGGATTCAGACCCAGGTTTTCCTGACTTCAGATCCAGAATTTAATCCACTACCCCATGTTACCTACTTACATTTAAGACATGAGTTCAAATTCAGCTTTTGATGCAAACTGACTGTGTGGTTATGGATAAATCACATAACTGTTTGGATCTCTAAGTGCCTCTAAGACTAAGCTGCAGAGCTGTTGTGGATCTGCACTGCTGGACAGAATTCCCTTTTCCCCAGGGGTTCCTGCCTTTTTTTGTTTGTTTGTTTTTTTAGTCATCACAGACTCCTCTGGAAGTCAGGTAAAGCCTATGGAGCCTGACAGTTGACCAGCTATGTTGAAAGAACATTTGTTGGTAGGAAGACTGCAAAGATGGTATTTGGCATCTGGTTTAATAACTTGAATAATCCCTAAGTCATAATGGTTGTAAATAATATTTTTAGATATATGTAACAAATGTGATATGAAAATACCTGTGATTTCTACTGACTATAAAATCAAAGATATTGCTACTCTTTCTATGGTTTATTGCTTACATTCACCATTGAAAGAAATGCTATAATTCAATTACAGATTAGTTAAAATATAGATGAATTTTTTTCCTATTCAACTTAACTGACTCCCTGAGAACTATCCATTATTATAAAAGCCCCTCCCTGCCCTGCACCAAGGAAATCGCAAGCATGATATCCCCTTTCCCCCATATACAATGTAATTTAGGTTTAAAACAATAAGCCTGAAATTCAGTTTTCTTTGAGATGAAAAGGAAAAAAAAAAGGTTGTAATAATATTACTAGCACATTAGTTACACATTAAAAATTACGACCCATCCCTTCCAATGGAAGCATGAAAGAATTTTCTTTCTTGCTGATTTTTTTGGGATAGGGTCTGGGGTGGTGAAGAAATTTCTTCTCATTTTCTCTGCTTCAATTGTGGGAGTGTATTTTGTGGCCTTTTCTAGTCCCCAAGTGACTACTTCATTCCTCAGACAAAGAGAAATTGCTTTTATCCTTTTTCTCTGTCCCCTCCCACCCAACATGTGCTGAAGAGAAAGAGAGGACAGAAGGAAAGACACACACACACACACACACACACACACACACACACACACACACAAGCAAAGATAGAGACAGAGAGAAGAGAGGAGAGAGGGAAGGAGAAAGAGAACCCTCCCTTCCTTTTATCACATTTATGTCTGCTTCTTCCCCTTCTATCAACCTGCCCTCCTAAGTATTGAGAGAAAAAGTCAATTGATTCTAGAGAAAGTCAATTGATTCTGGAGATCTTATGTGGTTTCAAGGAATGAACCTTTTTAAGAGAACTCTTTTTTTTGAGTGAGTAATTTGCTGTCTTGTGAAAATTTATAAAGCATTTCAACTAACCAAAATGCCCCATTCAATTTAATGCTGCAGAAACTTTGATTTATGTTTCCCATCTAGGAGTGGAGCTCCTGGTAAAATTTTTAGGTAAATGATATCTGCACACACTTCTTAGCAGCCATTAGCTTGAAACTCCGCCTGATTTACTGTTTCCATGGCCTTACAGCTCTCTGAAGAAACTGTATGTGTCAACAGGTTTCTTTTATGGGTTTTGAGACTCCTTCGGAAGCTAGTTTCTTCATCATCAAATTCTGACAACTCCATTCATAGAGGTCTACTAAAAGAACCCCCATTCTTAGAAAATAATCAATGAATATTGCAAAGCAGAACCTTTTTTAAAAATGTGATTGAGTCCATGGAATAGCGCGTAACTGTTTCCATCATAATAGACCAGTACAGATGCATCTAACTTTTCATCTGCCAATGAATATTTGATATTATATCATTATTAGAAAGAGTATAATGGGGGTGGACAGGTACTAAAATAGCATGGGAATCATAAAGTCATTGGGCCATTGAATGAGTTTCTTGATATTTGACTAAGACCGGACCTAATATATAAATTTAATCAATACTTTTTTTCCCCCAAAGTTTAACTTAAATCAATACATGAGAAAGACAGGAACAGAAAGAGAAAGAAGGACAGACAGAGAGAGAAGGATAGATAGAGATGGAGAGAAAGACACACAGAGATGGAAAGACAGAGAGACAGGGAGAGACAGAGAGAGACAGATACAGACAGAGGCACATCTGGAGGAGGAGAGACAGAGACACATGGAGAGATATAGATAAATATATTGATAGATAGAGACAGAGAGACAGAGACAGAGGAACAGAGAAAGAAAGAGCATTTCGATGTGCTAGAAACTATCCGTTGAAAAGTTTTCATGTGTCAGGTGTACTTCATTGGAAATTTGTGTCATAAGTAAAATCCTCGACCATTTAAGGTAGTGTTACTTCTGAACACAACCGTTCTTATCCATATCATGTTGATTCTATTCGTTTACAATAGCTTCCTTTAAAGAAGATGACATTTTCCAACCTAGATCCCCAAATCTGGACTTTATTTGCAGCCTACATGCTCTATCCTCTAACTGGAAGGTTGAGATGTACAGCTAATTGCTTACTTTCTCCCAGGTCTCAAGAGACACCAATCTTAGGTAACAGAAGACTTGAAGAAAGTTGGCATGAGGCACTATAGGCCTATGCTCGATTTGGCTACTGAAAGTGTTAACTTCAGTAAGTTAGTGAGGTAACTTGTGGAGTATGTGCATACCCTTCAGGGGACTCAGAAAAGTCTCTTATGTTGTGTGGCATCATAGATTTAGAGTGAATAGGGACTTCAGAGGTCATAAAGACAGTCCAACACCCTTATTTTGCAAATGAGAGAACTGAGATGTAAGAGGAAAAGGTCTTGCTTTAGGATACGTGGGTAATAAGTTTGAGAGCTGTGGTTCAAATCCAGGTCCTATGATTCCAAATTTAGTGTTCCTTCTACTATACCAATAATACCTGGACATTTGTTATTTTCTCCAGCACTGGTTTTTCAAGGTCTTATGTCTAAATAGGTGAGTCTGTTCTTGTTCATAGCAATTCCAAAGAAGGTCTAGCCCTTACTGAAGGAACTCTTGGGAGGTTAGTTTGGTTCCTTCACTATTCTGAAGATTGATATCCATTAATATCTAATTTAGAGTTGGCTCAAGATTCATCCCCTATTTCTCAGGATCACTCTGGACTTGGATGAACTTTAACTCCTAGACATGTCCCAGAACCTCTACATTTTTTGTAAGGGTATTTGACCCAACTTTGAAGCCATTTGGATGAACTGCAGGGTCTCAGTTGGAAAATTGCCAGACCCCAGAATTGAGGGGGGAGGAGCTGAAGCTCATGAGACAATAGCCTTGCTTAGGTCTCCACCTTGTCATCCTTCTCTCTGTTCAAAGAGTCCATTTTCCCTAGCCCCAAATTCCTTAAAACTGAGTCAAGAACAGAACATTTTCCTGGAAAAATTGAGTCATGATTGTCTGTGAAGACTACAGAGAAGCTGAGGACAGGAACAACAACTTAAACAATCTTAGATTGAGACTATTTATTTACTGTTTTGTGTTTCTCAGTTCTGAGTCTCCTTTTTGGAACACATTTTCCTCCTCAAACCTTCCAGTTCTGGCCATGGTAGCACTTCTATTTAATCCAGCACGTATCTTATTTCCTCTCCCTCCAGGGCAGTTTTAAGCTAATGCCTGATCACTTGGTAGCACTGTCCAGTAGGTTCCAAGAGAGCAAACAAACCACCAACCTCCAATAACACCTTTTATTTGCACACAGAGGAAAGATAGTGCTGATGCAGTCAGTTCAGTCCTTATAGAATGGAGAATGAAAAGGCAGAAAAATCATGATGACATTGTGGTCCTTTGGATCATAGAAGTTTGAGACTTATCTAACAGAGTGTAAATTTTAATGTGATCTTCAACTACATTAAGTGGAATGTAATTTACTGGAAAGTAATAGTCCCACTGTACTATGGTCAGACCTCATCCGATCCCATCTGGAGTATTGTTTTCAGTTTCAAGTGTTCTAGTTACATTTCATGGGATTGCATAATGCCAGATTTGGGAGGGACTTTAAGGGTTGCCTCATCTAATCCATAAGAAAAAGAGTTTGTTCTACAAACTAGCCTGACAAGAGTTTATCCAGGCTTCAAATGGAACTCTCTAGTGACTGGTCCCTCACAACCTCCTGTAGCAGCCGATTTCACTTTTGGATACTTCTAATTGTTAGAAAGTCTTTCTTTATGTAAAGCATAGCTCTTTTATCCCAACTCCCACCTTTTGCAGCAAAACGTTAGCCCTTCTTTCACATGCCAGTCCTTTTAATGCTTGAATACAGCTATCATACGTTCCCTAATTTTAAAGTGGACTTTGACAAGTTGAAGGAGTTGGGGAGACGCACAGTTCATTTCCAACTCTGTGATCGTGTGTGTCTATAATACTTGTTTATAGTTATTCAAAGGATAGGCTTTGGTTTGCCTCTATTAATGTTCTTTCTGATTTAAGAGTCTCTGCCAAGTTAGTTTGGCTTTCTGAATGTCTCCTCTGCTCTGTTAGCTTCTTCTGTCATTCCATCCATCAACAAATATTTATAGAATGTTTACCACGTGTAAGACACTGAGCAAACACTCCATCCACATCCAGAATTAGGCAAAGAAAGGGGGGGAAAAACCCCACCTAGTTTGTCTCTACATTTGCCCATGTGAAACCCTGTGATTGTCTTTTTGGAAAGGAGTAATTTTCCCTTTCAACAGTACTTCTCTTTGTCTTTTGAAGCTAGAACTTGTTTGATTTCTAATTTACATAAAGTAGTTCCATAGAAAACTTCACCCAGAAAGGATTAGATTTGAGCTTCCTTTTGATCTGACTTGCAGTTAAAATAACCTCATCTATATCAGGAGTTTGAAATAATGCAGTTGAACAGAACATAGGAATATTTTAAAATAGATATAAAATGGTTTTGACATTGAGGATAGGTGGTAGATAGAATAGGGAATGATTATTCAGGCACACTAGAAAAATTAAACAGGAAGAGGTATACTACCATGAAAAGGAATAAATGGAATTTAGTGATTTATTATCTGCTATATTCAAAGCAATAGGTATATAAAAATAAAAATTAAGTAGTTACTAGTACTAAGGAGTTTACATTCTGCTTATGGGTAGTATGCATACAAATGTAAAGATGTTAAAAAAGAAAAATTAAGAGGGAGAGAACACTGACAAATAGAGAGATCTGGGAAGCTTCAGAGAAGAGATGACCCCTGAGTTGAATCTTAAAGGAAGAGAAGTATTTGGAAAGCTCTAGATGAGGAGGGAGTGCATTCTAGGAATGGGCCATTCTGGGAAATCTATTGCTTATGTAAATGCACAGAAATGTGAAAATGAAGTATTAAGTCTGGGGAGTTGTCCTGCTGTTTGAAATTTGGAATTCATGAGAATAATAATATGAAATAAGGCTGCAGATATAACTGGGTGCCAGGTTGTGGAAGACCTTAAAATGCTAGGATAAAGAGTCTGTATTTTAACTATAGGCAATGAGGTTATGGCCATATGGTTGACTCAGAAAATTTGAGGCGAAAGAATCTTCTGTTAACTGTAAAGGGAAATTTGTGTGTGTCTTAGAAAAGTGGGGAAAAAACATGACTACAAAAAAGTTTGAAAGCAATGTAAATGGAAGTAACAGATTTTCAGGACAAATGAGGGAAAGGATTTTCCAGATGATTAGGTTCTCAGAAAATAGCAAAGAAAAAAATAATATAAACACTTGTATACTTCAGGAAATTGTCCAAGAAAATTCTCTAGGATTATAAGAGACCTCTAAGGTTCTTTTCAGCTTAGTTCCTGTGACTTGTGAAATATTTAACTTAGAAAGTTACAATTTCTCATGCTATAATAAACTGATATAGTTAGTTTGATTTTCCATCAACAGCTCTGATTAATTTTGACTCCTTGGAGTGCCATGCAGACAGTGAGGACATTTGATTGACTTAGCCCATGGGAGCTCAGAACTCCTGAGCTCAAGTAACACACTAGCTTCAGTTTCCCTGGTAGTAAGGAATGTACCACCATGCCTGGATGAACAGATGATTATCAAAAGGGGCACAAAAAAATAGTCCATTTTTATCTTGAAATTGTTCAAACTCTAACAATTAGAGCAATGTAAATCAAAATGACTGAAGTACTGATTTACACCCATAAAAATGACCAAAAAAAAAGTTTTAAAATGAAATTTATTGGTGGTGGTATTTTGGCAAACTGGACATCCTTAGAGTATGTTGGAAATGAAGGCTAATACAATTCTTTTGAAGAGAAATCTGAGAACATTTAATCAAAAGTAGAAGTAATCATAATATCTGACCCAGTGATTTACATGATCAAGACTATATTTTAAGGATGTTATTCAAGCTGTAACTATACAAAAACACTCCAAATATATTTAATATTAAAAACACTGGGAATATGTACACATATAAAAACTGTTGAATAAATTGTGGTCCATTAATCCACACAGCAAATTATTAACATAAAATAAACATGGAAGATAGGAAGACTTTGAAGAAATATAGAAAAACTAAATTGACACAAAGTGAAGAATTAGAATGTGCACATTGGTTATCCAAATACAACAAAGGCAACAAAACTTAGTAAATACAGAGACACAAAAAAGAATGGAAGGGGACCCAGAGCAAATACATTATTATGATAATTTTGTTAGTTTGTATATATTCCTTTTTAATCAAAATATAAATGATATTTGGATTTTCCACTTATTTGAGTTATTGTACTTGTGGACATTGTAATTAAGTTTGTAATAAACTATTATAAAAACAAAAAAAGAAATCAAGCCACAAATCAAGAAGGAAGGGGAGAAGCAAAGAGGGAAGGAAAGAATGATGAAAAGAAAAAGGGAGAAAAGGAAAGAAGGAAGGAGGGAAAGCTACTGAAATTAAGTTTAACCCATTATCTAGTTTTTGTACCAAAGTAACATATTCCTGGGCTTCCAGGCATGTTCTTGAAAAGAAAGGTAGACAGACAATCCCCAGAAATGACTAGAAGACACAGGAAAACTTTAAGGGCTCAAACATTAAAATGGACACGTTGATCCAAAGTAAGAAAAGGAAAGAGGAAGCAACTTGTAGAAGAGGAAATAAGGCAGACACGCCAACCACTAATACCAACTATTATCTCCTTCACTCCCTCTCAAACACAAAATTGGAAGAAAAAAAAGCACCCTGAGAATAAATATAATTAGTCATCTCTTACTGGCAGGCTACTTTTGAGGAGGTGGGAAGGAAAAGAGAAAGAGAGAGACAGAGAGACAGAGAGAGACAGCGAGAGAGAGAGGGGAAGAGAGAGAGAGACAGAGAGAGAGAGAAAGAGAGAGAGGAAGAGAGAGAGAGAGAGAAGAAAGGGAAGGAGAGAGGGGGAGGGAAGGAGAGAGGGAGAAAGGAAGGAAGAAGAAAGGGAGAGAGACAGATAGAGACAGACACAGAGAAACACCAAAAGACACAGAGACTCAGAGAGACAGAGACAGACCGAGAGAGACAGGGAGAGAGACTCGGCCACATGACTCAGTGTTAATCACAAAAATGTTTTCTCTGGCTATCATTTAAGTGGCAAATGAAAAAGAATCTAGGGACATGAAAACTCCCTGAAGGGCTGTATAAAATTAGTACTGCTGTTACCTATTAAGGAGAGTAGGAATAATGATAACAACTGGACATTTATAGAACTTGTTTTATCCCTAGGATTCCACAGTGCTCAGAATACAGGTGGATTTGATTCACACCTACTGTGAAAATTGTCCCTGATTGTGACACTGGAGGAAAGTGGGAGCAGGGGAACGGTTATCAGTGTGTTGTAAATGTTTACCAACTGGCTCTCTGTTTAAAAAAAAAAGGTTCACATTTAAAAATTTAATTTACATTACGAATATTTTCTCCATTATTTTAAGTCTAGGTAATCAGTAAAACAAATCAAGTTCCAATTATTAGCAATTGAAAAAAAATTGAAAAATAAGTGCTCACACTGAAAATTTCACAACTCTCTGGAGGGGCAGTTTGAGTTGGCTCCAGCATACCCTAGGTCTTCTCACAAAGGGTAGAGGCTTTGAACAGAGAGAACTGAAATGACCATTCTTGTTGGCTTTAGGCTCAAAATAGTAGATGCTAGCCAGGCAGTTAGGAGTCTGTCCATAACCGGGGCACCTGATTTTTCTCTTTGCTCCCAAACTCTGGACATGAAAACATATTGGGGACTTTGCCAGCTCTGTGAGTGTGTCTAAATTTGGGTGGACGAGGGGCTCCATTCAAGAGTTGTGGCAGTTAATCTCTTTTTATGCATTTAAAAAAATGTTATTTGGAGAAGTCTATAGGCTTCACAAGACTGCCAAAGAGATCCAGATCACACAAAAAAGGTCAAGAATTCCTGGTCTAAAGGATCTTTTAAGTTTTTTTCAGGGGATGGGTGGAGGGAGAAATAGAGGATCATGCTTGGGTTTCAGTTCAGCTGAGACATCACTGCCAGAGTAGAAAGCAGCTTTTAGATGAGGTCTAGAGGTAGGGCCAGGAGGTGATTTCAGGAGGTCAAAAAAGGCTTTTCATTTGCTCCTCCCCACTTCTCCAATTCAAATCTCACTTACCTCTTTACTGAAGTTTAAAATTTAAATTAAAAAATTTAAATTCAAAATTCTAATACCTTCTCAGATGCTAATCCCCTTTGGGAGAAGTTGACTTAAAGCTGTTATTAGTCATTTATGCTTTAATATTAATGAGTTTCAGATCTTACTTGAGACCAAATTTGACTGGAAAAATTCTGGGAGAACATTGGATCTCAGAATAAAAACGAGAAGGCATAATATATGTTTGAATGTTAATAGTAACAATAGCTAACACGTATATGGTGCTGTAAGGTTTACACAGGGCTTTTATGCACATTATCTCATTTATCACAATAATCTTAAGAGGGATTTACTATTATTAGCTACATTTTTACATTTTACAGATGGGGAAATTGAGTCTGAGAGAAGTTGTGACTTGTCCAGGGTCATACAGTTAATGTCTGAGGCAGCATTAAATTTCAGGTCGTCTTGACTCCAAGCTCAATATTCTATATACTTTGTAACTCAGATAATAGCAATAACTAACATTTATATTATGTTTACTATGTGTCAGGCAATATCCTAAATACTGTTTCTTTTAGAGATAACTTGCAGAAATTCTCACCTAACCTATTTAAACAAAATGACACATTAAAAAAAAAAAAGAGAAATGGTTAAAAAAATAGATGTTGTGACAGACTATTGCAATTACCTAAGGAAATTTAACTGATGTAAATCAAATTCCACAAGAAAGAGCCCAGAAACTACCTCAGATAGCAAATATTTCATTTCCTTGCTAAGTAATAGATATGGAAGCCAAGGAAAATGACAGTTTGCATTATAAAGTCATTTTGAAGATCTTATGGAGGAGGTTGGTAAGAATTTATGAGGAGTCACAAAATAAAACAAATATTGCAAAGAGAAACCAGTTTATAAAAAATTCTTGTAGGGAAGATTCTGGGATGATGGCAGAATAAGGCAGGAAATTACCTGAATCTTTCAAATTCCTCCTCAAACAATTTAAAATAATGCCTCAAAGTGAACTTTGAGTGGCAGAAATGATTAAAAGGCAGGGTAGAGCAGCTGCTCAGTCTCAGACAACCTGGTAGGACATTAGGAAGGACCTGCCCTCTCAGGTGGTGGTCTGGTCTGATTGGAGTACAGATACCTTTGGGGGCAGATACTCCAGAATCCACAAACAATAAGCCCTGGGGGCAACTGTGTTGGTGGCAGCCTCAGTTACAGGAACTTTTGTCCCATGGACAGTGTGGGGATCAGGAGGCTGATCAGGGGAGCATTACAGGGTCTCTGCTTTCTGGCACTGGACTTAGGGCTCAGGTATACTGACTGGAGGGGTCCCAGGCTGTGACTGTGG
This sequence comes from Pseudocheirus occidentalis, assembly GCA_028646575.1. Taxonomy (NCBI): domain Eukaryota; kingdom Metazoa; phylum Chordata; class Mammalia; order Diprotodontia; family Pseudocheiridae; genus Pseudocheirus; species Pseudocheirus occidentalis. The sequence goes on from CM053597.1 coordinate 53,392,169, forward strand.
GCAAGGAGGAGGGAGCACATGCTGGTGATTTCAGGCTCCTGTTGGCTGTGAGTATTTGCAGAAAAGCAAAGTCCCTGGTCCATGGCACAAGGATGAACTGAAGCTTGTACCCTTGTTAGGGACAGCAGGAAGTAAAAGTGTTAGGGACATTGCTGAGGGCCCTGGTCATGGTTAGGGGTGGAGACAGGTACCTGAGGACAGGGGTACCTGAAGGCAGAAAACAATAGCAGGAAAAATCTGAAGCCTAAGATATTATTTCTCAAACCTCAGGACTAGAGCCCAACTCTAACACAAAGTTAATAGCCAAGAAATAAGCCACTAGAAAAGAGAAGAGTAGGGGGGCCGAGCCAAGATGGCAGCGTAGAAGCAGCAAAGCACCACAGCTCCCACACAAACACGCTAAAAACTCATAAAATGGGACTCTAAATAGATTTTCAAGCTCCCAAACTCTCCAAAAGACAGAAATCACATCTGTTGCTACAGGCAGCTCAGCAGGTGGGGCT
>CM053597.1:53393171-53456222 GCA_028646575.1 Pseudocheirus occidentalis
CCTGCCCTGCTAGAAAGCTAGAGGGGTATTGGAGGAGGACATAAAAGGGAACAGATTGTAGGAGGGGCCTTACAGTGGGATTAATGTTCTGGGCTGGGGGGTAGGGGCAAAAAGGGGAGAAAATTTGTAACTCAAAACCTTGTGGAAATGAATGATGTAACTAAGGAAATAAATTAAAATTTAAAAAAAAATCAAATAAAAAAAAAGAAAAGAGAAGAGTAAGCAAGAGAGAAAGAACCCGACCACAGACAGCTACTATGGTGATAGAGTAGATCTGGTTCAAACTCAGAAGGAGAAAATGAAGTTAAAATGCCAACTTCTACTTCAAAGACAAGTATATAATGGTCACAAGCCCCAAGAGAGTTTTTGGAAGAGCTGTAAAAGGACTTTAAAAATCAAATAAGAGAAGTTGAGGAAAAATTAGGAAAAAAAATGAGAGTAATGCAAGAAAATCCAGAAAATTATGAAAAGAAAGTTAATGGGGAAAAGAGATCCAAAAACTTATGGAAGAAAACAACCCCTTAAAAATTGAAAAAGGGAAGCTAATAATTTCATAAGACACCAAGAAATAATTCAAGAAAATCAAAAGGATGAAAAAGTAGAAGAAAATGTAGAGCATTTCATTAGAAAAACAACTGAGCTGGAGAACAGATCAAGAAGAGACAGTATAAGAGTTGTTGGATTGCCTGAAAGTTATGATAAAAACAAAAGAGTCTAGACATGAAACTTCAAGAAATTATTAAGGAAAACTGCCCTGAAGTTTTAGAATTTGAGGGCAAATTAGGAATTTGAAAAAATCCACCAATCACCAGTGGAAGAAATCCCAACTCACAGGAATACTATAGGTAAGTTTCCAAACTTCCAGGTCAAGGAGAAAAATGGTACTAGTAAGTAGAAAAAAGCAAGGTAAATTCTGTGGAGCTATAGTCAAGCTAACATGAGATTTAGCAACTTCTACATCAAAAGATAAAAGGGCATGGAACATCGTATTCCAAAGAGCAAAAGAAATGGGTTTGCAACCAAGAATAATTTACCCAGAAATGCTGAATGTAATCCTGCATGAAAAAATGGATATTGAATGAATTAAAGGACTTTCAGGTATTCATGAGGAAAGGAACAGAACTGAATGGAATTATTTGACCTATAAAGCATCAGGAGAAACAGGTAAAGATTAAAGACCAATTATAAGGGATTTAATAAGATCAAACTGTTCATATGGGAAAACATAGTCCTTTTTAAAAAAGATAAATTAATTTATTTTCTTATTTACATAATTCATGGGAAAACATTATCTGTAACCTTTATGGATAGATAGATACACCCACATACACCCACATAATATACCACAGTGCCTCACACAAAGTTACAAGAATTCTAAAATAGATACAAACACACATACATATACACATGTATGTCATGTATTTGTATGTGTGCAGGTACATATGTATCCATAAAACTATTTTTCATCTGGGGATTATGGAATCAAACTAGAAATTTATGGTCTCACATACACTATATATATATATGTGTGTGTGTGTGTGTGTGTGTATGTATGTATATACATGTATGTAAGTATGATCTATAGCTATAACTACACAAAACAACAATTTTCTATGTTTTCTCTCCTGTGGCTGCTAGTACCTTGACTTTTTATTCTCTATACCATGTGATCTTCTTTTTATTTTTTTGCTTTTTTTTTTTTTGGAGGGGGGAAGGCTGGGCAATTGGAGTCAAGTGGCTTGCCCAAGGTCACAGGGCTAGTAAGCGTTAGTGTCTAAGGCTGGATTTGAACTCAGGTCCTTCTGATTCCAGGGTTGGTGCTCTATTTATGGGGTTACCTAGCCACCCCCCCATGTAATCTTCTAAAGTTGACAGAGATAGTGATTGGACCTATGATGTCACTGATACAAAGAGGAGGGAACTCTCTCTACGAATATAGATTGGCACATTCACTGCAATTTATAGATTTAGATTTGCCTAGAGCACTGTGGGGCTAAGGGGCTTGCCCAGATTGATAGAGGCAGGACACTTCAGAGACAGGACCTGAACCCAGCTCTTCCTGGCTCTTTGACTAACTCTCTATTTCCACTTCTGCACTATGCCATACTGCCTCATACAAAGTTACAGGAATTCAGGAAATTCAGTATGGTAGAATGTGCGACGGGTATGTTTTCAAGGTACCTAAGTGTCTGCAGTATTTAACTGGACAACCTTGAATTAGAGAATGAAATTTATGGGGTTTGCATAAGGGAAAACCCTTTTGAATGTATTTTTAAACTATCACCAATTTGTAAGTAAATACTGGTCCTGAAACTAGGGAAACAGTATAGTTTAGGTTAGGAAAGTAGGGAGGGCATCAATCTAAACTTTTCAGTACTAGGTAGTTGGGACTTAATCCTAGGTGCACACTTGATTAGAATTCATACTTAAAGAACAAGCTTTTTAAAAGCCTGTTACCAAAATATCCCATGTTGTTGGTCTATTTTATTTTCCCTTGTGTAGGGCTGAACTACAACCTGGAAGAATTTTTGGTGAATGACTATTTGGGGCACTTGGAAAAAAATCATTATCTACTGAATATTCTTTGCAAACTTCTCAGAAGATCTGGTCTGGGCCATGTTGCTGCATGACAAGTCCAAGAAGTATGGCACATTCCATTAAGGGAGAATAGATCCTAAACCCTTTCCACAGCCTGGTTACTGGAGGCATTAATCAGCCCATAAAAATGGGATTAAGTCAACTCTCAATTTAGCTTTGCAGTTCACCTTTAAAACCACTTAACCACTCCTCTTTTTCTTTTTTTTAATCTCGGGTGATCACATTTTGGCTCTAATGAAAGAGCAGGGGCATTTTCCCACAAAATTTAATGAGGATTCTTGACTACAGATGGAACCCTCCCTGAAGACATGCTACATAATTATTCAATCTAGGGAATGGCTTTGAAGGACAATTCCCGCTGGTGGTATATAAAATAGGCTTTCTAAAAGCTACATAAGTGGGAGACCGGAGTAACTCCCAAGCATATATTCATCTAGTCTAGCCTTTATTGCCTAATGAATTTGCTAGATTATCATTTGCCTATCAGCTGGAAACTTTTCCTTTAGTCTAACTAGTCCCTCAAGGCAAACAGATGGGGTTAGATACCCTTCCTGTTAAAGTCTTTCTACTGTCCATGAGCCTCAGTTCTCCCTGAGTTCTGAAGCTTCTTACTTTGCTTCTGAAGGGCAGTTCCAGGTCTACGCTAGAAGTTTAGTTCCGTATTTGCCATTGGCTAGAGAATCAGAGTGGGGAGGAATCTTAGAGACGTTGTAGTGATTAGATTCTAGTCCTATCCAACTCCTTGTATAGGTGAGAAAACAGAGGCTACAGAACGACAGTGACTTGCCCAGGGTCTCATGGCCAGTAAGATGGAATTCACATCCAGATATTCTGCATATTGTATCAAAGGAGGATGGTATAGTGGGATGGCATGTGGCCTTAAGTCAGGAGAGAACTGGGTACATTCTATTCCCTGATATTTAATTACTGTGTGACCCTGGACAAGTTACTTAGCCTCAGTTCTCCCTTCTATAAAATGGTCAGGATTGTTCTGGGTAAATTACTTTGTAAACCTTAAAGTGCTACATAAATGTGAGCTACTATTGCAACCCCTTCCCCCCTTGCCTACAGTTGTAGGGACCAGGTATTCTCAACCGAATGTTCCTCTCTAGTAGATATGTGCATGACCCAATATCAGAGGCTACTCTGCAGAAATGACTAATTCTTTTTGATTTTCAGAGTCCTCTCTCTCTCTCTCTCTCTCTCTCTCTCTCTCTCTCTCTCTCTTTCACTTTCCTTCCGTCTTCCCCACACCACACCTCTGTCCCTGTTATGGGTGGCAATACTGTCTTATTTGTCTAAAGCAGTGGTTCTCAACCTGTTGGTTGTATTCAATTTGTAACAATGAAAATACATCCTGCATATCAGATATTTACATTACAATTCATAACAGTAGCAAAATTACAGTTATGAAGTAGCAATGAAAATAAATTTATAGTTGGGGGTCACCATAACATGAAGAACTGTATTAAAGGGTTGTGGCACTAGGAAGGTTGAGAACCACTGGTCTAAAGGGTCAGCATAATCATGGCTTAGCCTCCATCTTCTTCCAAGAGACTTCTCACTTTATTCCATTTTTGATGTTTCAGTTGAAGTCACTTACTGTGTACAACATATCTGTATATAGTACTTCCATATGATACTGTTATTGTTGTTGAGTTGTTTTTGTGCGGGAAAGATACTGGAAATAGGGCGCTAGAATTGACTGGACTTGGTGATTGTGGTGGTTGAAAAAGAAGGAAGAGATACAGATAACTAGGAACTTACATGAGCTTGGGTGATGAGGTGGGTAGAAATTAAATAGAATCAAATAACCAATAAGTTGCATCTGCTTAAAAAAAAGGAGTGGCATGCAACTTTTTGTTGTTCACTTCTAAAAATATGCATTATGTGGACAACGTCAGGACTGTCTTTCCTTGCACCTGTAGTCTTCTCTGTTCCTGAAAGTTCTGTGCCCTCAGGAGATTCCTTAAAGTGACTTTTGGTTTCCTGATGGGAAAAGGTTCCTTTTTCATCAATGGCCTAGATATTTGCACCTTGATTGTAAGATCCAGTAGATACAACTGTTTATGCAAAAATCTTGTTTTGTTTTTTAAAGAGAAGGTTCTACCCAGGATCCAAAGCAAAGAGGACCAAAAGCAATCTATGGCTTAAGCCCTGGGTAAGGGCAGAAACATGCTTGTTTAGAAAGACTTTCTTCAAGAGAGGTCAGGGAGAATTTATGCCTCTGAGCTGCAGATTTCCAGGAATAGATTTCTTTTCTAATTTAAGATTTGGGAGGTTATTCACCATTTTAAACTCTACTTGGTATCCATAGTTAGTTTTTTTTTCACTAATATCTTTCCTGCAGAAATGAGAAGACAAACTGTTGGTAAAACTCTTGCTAATACTAGTAAGGAAGCATTTGTCCATATAATATGCTGTGCTTTTAGCCTCCAAAGGGTGCATTCCTATATCCAGACTAAGTAGCTGGAAATCTATCAAGGCCCAGTTAGCCTTGATTTGAAGGAAGTCTGATGTACAAACTTGATTGTGTAGGTTACATTCATTTTGTTATTTTATAGGATCACCAGTTCTGAGCTGGGAGAGATGTCAAAAGTCAGCTAGTGTGAGGTAGCCAAGTGGTGCAGTGGACAGATTCTATCTGATAGAGGGCTGGACCTGGAGTCAGGAAGACCTGAGTTCAAACATGGTCTCAGACACTGACTAGCTATGTTACCCTGGGGCAAGTTACTTAATTGCCTTCTGCCTCAGCTTTCTCATCTGTAAGATGGGGATGATAATACTATCTCCCCCCTGGCCCTTGTTGTGAGGATCAAATGAGAGAATATTTGTGAAGTACTTAGTACCAAGCATACAACAGGTGCTTAATAAATACTTATTCCCTTTCCTCCTCCCTTCCACAACTTTCCCATGCCAAAGAGAAGGGGGCCCAAAGAGAGCCAAGTGACCCACTCAGAGTCAAAGATAAGGAGTGACAGAGCTGAGATTCTAATTCCCTGACTCAGTGTCCAGCATTCTCACTACAGATCTGTCATTTCTTGAAGCCTTGACTTTAAGAAATTTTCAGTTTGGCAGAGTGCCATGTTGCATATAAGTTCTGCTAGCTTTTGGGAAACTCCAGGCAAATAGAGGAAGGGAGCAGTTTGGGGAGCTTTAAGTATAGAATTAGGGAATTCCTCAGGGATGTGTGTGTGAGAGAGTGTGTCAGAGACAGAGACAGAGAAAGACAGAGATAGATAGAGACACACAGAGAGAGATGGAGAGGTAGAGAAAGAAAGAGACAGATGGAGACAGAGAGAGACAAACATAGATGGAGACAGAAAGATGGAAAGGTAGAGCTAGAACGAGACAGAGACAGACAGGGAAAGACAGACAGAGAGAGGCAGAGAGACACAGACAACTGGAATTAGACAGAGAGGCAGAGATAGAAAAAGACAAATAGAGACACAGAGACAGATGGAGACAGAGACAGACAGGGAGAGACAGACAGAGAGAGGCAGAGAGACACAGACAGCTGGAATTAGACAGAGACGCAAAGATAGAAAAAGATAAATAGAAACACACAGAGACAGATGGAGACAGAGACAGACAGGGAGAGACAGACAGAGAGAGAGGCAGAGAGACACAGACAGCTGGAATTAGACAGAGAGGCAGAGATAGAAAAAGACAAATAGAGTCACACAGAGACAGATGGAGATGGAGACAGAAAGTCAGAGATAAAAAGAGACAGATGGAGACAGAGAGACAGAGAGGTAGAGATTGAAAGAGATGGAGACAGATGGAGAGAACATATGAGCAAAGCAAGCCATCTTTGAAACTGCCCTGAGTGTTCTGTTCACCTCTGGGAATTTCTTAATGAGACTTTGACTGACCTGGAATTCTCTAAACTGGCTTAGGATTCCCATGGAAATGCATGGAAATACTTCTCTCTTTTCTCTCCTTCCCCAATCCCTGACAGGTTCTTTCGCTAATGTTGTTTGCTCTGTGGAAGAATTTCTAATAATAACAGCTCACTTTTATGTAACACTTTAAGATTTATAAAGCACTTTCTTGCCAACAACCCCATGAAGTAGGTTCTGTATATATCATTATGCCCATTCTACAGATGAAGAAAATGAGATTCAGAGACATGAAATGATTACTCTATTATCATAAATCTACTAAATATGAAAACCAGAATTTCAAAACCAGATCTCTTCTGATGCTGAGGCCATTGTCCTCTCTATACCATGTTGCTACCTCTTCTAAGAGGACTCCAGATTCACAAAGACAGCCTAGTCCTCATCTAAACCTTCAAGGGGACTCTGTATGTCCAAAGGTCTATATATGTTCTTGAGGTCTAGGGTTCTATCTGCTTTGTCCTTAGTGCTCGGTGAGGAGCCTTGCTGTCATTTCCTTGTGGCACATATGGTACAAATTCTTAGGAGACACCCAAAGAGTCTGGATTCAGGGGATGTGGGTTCAGAAATAGACTGCTACTTAATACCCTTCTATAATATTTAATATAATATATTCTAATATAGAATCATATCTTAGAATATAATATTAATATAATACTTAATACTAATGACTTTGGGCAAGATATTTACCTTTTCTGGTCCTCAGTTTCTTCATTTATAAAATTAGGAGACTGACCTTTTATTCAATTCAGTTCAACAAATATTTTTTAGTTTTACTATGTGTAAGCAACTGTGCTAGGTGCTAGAGATAAACAGACAAAAATGAGAATATTCTCTGCCCTCAAGGAACTGTAAATTCATGATCCTATGAGTATTAGTTTGTATAGTATGATCTTATAAATCCAGATTGGTTGGAAACAGGAACAAATCTGGCATACAAAAAATCTACACAACCTACATGACAGGTACTGGAGAGATCCTACATGGGGGAGTGGGCACATTTTGCTGTATAGGCTGGTCTTCTGGTGCTCATTTATAAAGCAGATGATTCCAAGGTGATAAACTCGTGTGTGTGTGTGTGTGTGTGTGTGTGTGTGTGTGTGTGTGTGTGTGTGAGATGTGGGAAGATAGGACCTAGGAGTAAAGATGGAGAAGGGAGTGGAGAAAGGTTTCCAGCAAAACACTCCAGATCAAACACAGCTCTGGACCAATGAAGTGACGTAATTAGTTTTGTTCACTATTGCTTGGAGGGATTGAAAAGGATTATTGTTTTTAAATCTTAACCGATGTGTGTTGTTTTTAGGTAAAACTTTTTGAGGTTCATTTTAATTGTGTAATTTTTTCCCCCACTGAACCCTTCTGTAGATGAGACCTGGTGAAATTACCTCTTATCCCAAAAATATTTTCTCATGAAACAGAACAATCAATCCATAGCAATCAATAACCATTTAAAAGTGTCTACCATGTGTCAGACACTGGGCTAAGTGGTGGGTATACAAAAAGAGGCAAAAGACAGTCCTTGCCCTCAAGAAATTTACAGTCTAATGAGGGAGGACAGCATGTGAACAAATATATAGAGAACAAGAACAATATATAGGATAAAACAGAAAATAATTAAAGGAAGGAAAGTGCTGGAATTAAGAAAGGTTAGTGAAAAACAATCCAAATTCTTGATAAATATTTTTCTGGTTTGCAGTTCTCAAACATCCACAAATGGTGTGGCTGTTGCTCACATCCTGACTGCCTGAATGAGTAAGTGAGCAATCTACACATTAGTTTCTCTCTGATAATGTTTTTTAGAAATGTTTCTTGGAAGGGTCTCCAAATCATTGTCAACAAGCCAAAGAGGATTTCATTTATTTACTAGGTTTAGGGATCAAATTTCCTGTCAATAAAAGACAGACTCCAAAAAAACAGCAGAGACAATCATTTGATGCTTGGATTCCTTAGAATTCAGGAAAAGGGGTTGTTCTTCCTTTAATGGAATGAAACATGTGGGAGTAGAAGTTTATCTCTTGCAAATTCCCAAAGTATTTTTTTTTATAGAGCTGAAAGCCTTCAGAAAGAGTCCCAGATCCAAATATTGTCCTTATCTGCATATAGTTTGCTTTGGAATCCTTTCAATAGTAGATAGAGATGTCCAAATATGTGTAACCAGCCATCTTTTAAGGAACTATGCATGAACAGGCTTCTACCAATCAGTAATTCAACCTCCTAAGTCCTCTTACCCACCCTCAACTTGTCTCTTCCCTTGTCCTCCAAGTCGAAATCTTGTTTGTTCACAAACATGACTTCCATGTGTCTGGAATACCAGTTAGAAACTAATCTATTCTGATGAAAGTACACCCCAATTCTCATCTCTTTGATCATTGCTTGTCTCCAAAATGAAGACTGCATGGGACTGGAGAATAAAGGACCAGAAAATGGGAGGTCTTAAGACATCTCACAGCAAAGTTCTCTCTGTGGCAGCCAAGATAGTATTTCATGAAGGCCACTTATCTGAGTGAGGTACTGCTAATGGAAGCATTTAGCCCTCAGTATGGTCTTGGACTTAACAGCATCCAAATGGTTGTTCTTTCTAGTTTTATTAAAAGAGCCGGATCCTTCTCATAAGTTTTCCATTAATGGGATTATAAATTGATACAATTTTAAGTCCAAGAATGCAGAACTGGAATGTAGTAAACATAAACATATGTTTGGTGTTAGATGTAAACTACTGTAGCCAAAGTGGGCAAGTGTTGTAAACTTCAAACATAAAACAGATGTACGTTAATTAGAGGCATGAAAGTGATGACAATAGCAGCGAACTGTAGCAATGAAATGAATTGTTAGTTTAGGCAGAAATCACTGCTGCCTGGGTGGATTTATCACGCTTTCACTCGCTGTAGGGACTTGCTATTATGTTTCTATTTAAGCCAACAGGAATTATCTTTCTTGTTTCAATAGTGAAGGTGAAACTGAAAAAGATAATGTGTAGTGCTTCACTTGGGTCCTTGGAGCTTAACCAGTTGACTGGCTGAAGATGGCTACAAACTGGTTGGAGTCACACGTATTGTTAAGATGACTTGTTTTTGACTCTTATTTTTCAATTTATATTCTAACTTTGGGGATAAACTGTTAGGTGCAGTTTATAGTGTGGTTCTGAATTAAATCTACTGCTGAAGCTTCTTCTTACAATTAAGTTGTAATCTTTTTTTTTCCTGGCATAGTTAAAAATTTCAGTTTTTTGAAAAGGCAGAACAGTGTAGCAGAAACAGCATTGAAACAATGCTAGGAGAGACCTGAATCCCAGCGGCAATATTTATTAGTGATGTGACCTCTTTGCTTCTTTGGCTTCCTTTAAATCTCAGCTAAAGTTTTATCTTTTACAAGAAACCTTTCCCTAATCTTAGAACCTTTCATCTGTATTTTATCTCCAATTTATCTTGTTGACAGTTTATTTGTACTTAGTCTGGGTGCGTTTTCTCCTCCCTTAAACTCTAAGTTTCCTGAGGGCAGGGACTGCCTTTTGCCTTTCTTTATATCTCCAACACTTAACATAGCTCTGGGCACATAGGAGGCACTCAAAAAACACCAATTGATTGATTGATCCTGGCCAAATCATTTGACATCTCTGAGCCTGTTTCTTCCCCTGTTAAGTGAGGATAATGATCACTGATATTTCTGTAAGGTTTTGAAATGAGCAAAGCCTTCTCGGTATATTATCTCATTTGGTCCTTACAATGACCTTGTGAGGTAGGTATGAGTGATATTATTTCCTCATTCTATAGAAAATGAAACTGAGTCTCAGGGAGGTCAAATGTCATCTGTTGTTACATGGGAAACAAGTGTCACCAACAGGATTCAAACCTAAGGACTTTCTGACTCCAAGTCTAGCTCTCTTTTATTGCTTTTTACCATGCCACACTGGCTGTTGCTTTGCCAAATTGGTTGTAGAAAGGGTTTAATAACTTTAAAACACGATATGAATATCAATCATTTATTATTTGGGTAAAAATTTTCATAGCTATATAAATTTAAGTCTGAACCTTTAAGCTTGATGCCCAGGAAATTCAGTTTTAGGCAAAAGAATCTTGGACAAGAACATTTGAAAGCCTGGATAGCACTTGATATTGGTCCAGAGCTGTGGAATTATCTCCTTCAACATCCTGCCTTGCTTTATAGGATCACAACCCCATAGATTTGACCTACATTTTTTTCCTGTGTGTGTGAGATGGGAAATCACTCTTGGACAGCTAACAGGAACCAACCATTCCAGCTCCTCTTTATGTGTTGAAAGTTTCCCCCATTAGAATATAAGTGTCTTGAGGACAGGAATTATCTTGCTTTTTTGTAATTGTATTCTAAATACTTAGTATAGTATCTAGCACATTATCATTCTTTCATTATTCATTTTGACCAGCTGCCTTGGCTTAGCAGCGACTGAAGGGCCTTGGTTTCCTTGTCTGTAAAATGAGGGGCTGGAGTAGATGGCCTCTAAATGTGATGTGAAATCAAATAAAATCTGTGGATCTGGTTCAAGATTTTGTTTTCAAAGTTTTCTATCACAATTTGTCCTAACTGGTAAAGAGCTGAATTTGTTTATGGATTGACACAAACAAATGTGCTCTTTGCTCACGTCTTTGGGTTGTCAGGTACACAGGGGATGGGTGGAGAAACCATGCTTAATGACACAGATGAAGTACAGCTTGTAAGTGCTAAAGAGGACAAAATGCATGGATCTGTCCTCTTATTGCTAGAGCCCCAGAGTCAAGGACAGAAAGGGCAAGGAGTATAAGCTACCCTTCCTTTCAAGGTATTGTCCCTTAAGAAGGTGGTGGAACTTCCTTGCGTAGAAAGTTATCTTCTCAATGATACATGGGAAATCTGTTGGTCTCACCTAACTCTTCTTGTTCCACCCTGGTTCAGTGCCAGAATGAAATTGTTGCATCCTACTCTATGTACGCCATGCTCTCCCAATTTGAACAGAGATAAAAGACTTGTCTCTGGAACAGAAATAGCCCCTCTTTTAGTGACTTATGTCAGTGTCATTGGAAAGTTCCAAATTCTTTCCCTCCTTGTTACCCCTCCTCCATCCATGGAGAAAGCAAGCAATATGATATCCATTATATGTATGAAATCATATTTCCATATTAGCCATGTTGCAAAAAAAGGTGAAAATATTATGCTCACTCAGATTCCATCAGATCTCTGGAGGCAGATAGCATTTTTCATCATGAGTTCTTCTGAATTGTCTGGGATAGTTGTTTATTTTTTTATCAGAGTAGCTGAATCTTTTACAAATGTGTCACATTACAGCATTGCTGTTGCTGTGTACAATCATCTCCTGGTTCTGCTCATTTCACTCTGTATCAATTCATATAGATTTCCCCAGGTTTCTTTCATCATTTCTTATAGTATTCCATCACAATCATAGAGCACAACTTGTTTAACCATTCTCCAATTGATGGGTATTCCCTCAATTTACAATTCTTTGCCAGTACAAAAAGGGGTACTATAATTCTGTACATATAAGTCCTTTCCCCTTTTATTTGATTTCTTTGGTATACAGAACTACTGGTGGGATCACTAGGTCAAAGGGTTTTATAGCCCTTTGAGAATAATTCCAAATTGTTCTCCACAATGGTTGGACCAGTTCACAACTCTACCAACAGTATATCAATGTCCCAAATTTTCCACATCCCCTTCTACATTTGTCATTTTCCTCTTGTTAGCTGATCTGATAGGTGTGAGATGGTGCTTCAGAGTTGTTTTAATTTACATTTCTCTAATCAATGATAATTTAGTGCATTTTCATATGACTATAGATAGCTTTAATCTCCTTCTGAAAACTTCCTGTTTGTATCATTTATCAATTGGAGAATGGATCTTTTTTTTAAAAATAAATATGACTTAATATTCTATATAGCTGAGAAAGAAGGCCTTTATCAGAGAAACTTACCGTAAAATCCCCTCCCCTCCCAGTTTTCTGCTTTCCTTCTAATTCTGACTGCATTTGGGTTTTTTTTTGGTTCATGAGCTTTTAAATTTAATGTAATCAAAATCATCCATTTTACTTCTCATAATCCTTTCTATTTTGTCATTTAGTCATAAACTCTTCCCTTATCCATAGATCTGAGAGGCAAAACTTTCCAAGCTCCCTGAATATGCTTATGAGAGTGCCATTTCTGTCTTAGTCATGTACTCATTTTGACCTTATCTTGGTATATAGTGTGAGATGTTGGTCTGTGCCCAGTTTCTGTCAAACTGCTTTCCAGTTTTCCCAGAAATTTTTATCAAACAGTGAGTTCTTGCCCCCCAAAGCTTGGATCTTTGAGTACAATCTTATCTTCTTAAAGAAGCCTTCTATGAGCATTCCAACCAGCCCATAGTGATATCTTCTTCCTTGGAATTCTTATACTATGTATCGGGATCCTTTTATTCTATAGTAAACTGAATACTGTTGAATCTAAGAAAGCATCAATTAATTGATATCTTTTCCTTGATGCTTTCTGTGGGTCAAAGGCACTACATTAAAAATAAAAGCTTCCCTACTTGTAGTCTAAAATATTCCTTTGGTACTCCTACTATATTGCCTTGTATTATAACATTCTTTTATATTAATTAATTTTTGTCCAATTGTTAGACTTTTCGCTTGTATGTCATCTCCCCAATTAGGCTACACATTCCTTGATGGCATTCGTTAACTTCACTCAACAGTCATTCAATGAGAATTTGTTAAGTTCCTGCTACATGCCAGGCATTGAGGATAGAGACCAAAAAAGAAAATCAGCTCCTGCCCTCAAGGAACTTATATTCTATTTTGGAGGAAATAATGTATACATAGATAAGTAAATAGAAAATATATCCAGAATAAATACAAAGTGACTGTGAGAAAGGAAAGCAGGAGCAATTGGGGGGATGAGGACAGATCCTTTGTAGAACTGAATTGAGGCAACCTCTAAGACTCCCCAAAGTTACCTCCAGATGGGGAGTAAATCTAGTTTGTATTGTACTGCTAAAGTATGCCACCACCCAGAAAGCCCCAGCACTTAAGCTCAATGCTTCTTTAACTCAAGGTTGTATTTTCAGTGTTAACATAGAAGTCATTGGGAAAATAGGCTTGCATTTGTGGAATTTGCTTTGCATAGCAATTTTCAGGAGGGTCTTTATTTCATAAACCAAGGGAGTCCCTATACTTGGACTTGCTCATTTCCAAAATGTTGTTTGTGTCTAAAATATTCTTCTCTTCCTAAATTGGTACCCTTTTTCAACTTGCCAATGATTATGTCCCATTCCCAGTCATCAGTTAGCTTCATTTTGAATATTTCATTCTTTGATGCTTTACCTCAAAAATCCACTTAAACACTTGGGTGGATTTTCTCTCAAGTTCCGCCAGTTTGGCTGCGTGTTCAGGCAGCCGGGTTTTTCAGAGGGTTCCAGGCATACTCACCTGTATCATGTGTGGAAATAGGTGATTATATTCTTGCTTTGGGATCCAGCCAAACTGTCACTATAGCTGAACATTCATATAAGGCCTATGTTTTCAGCCTCTTTCCTTATACTGCGCTCGGCAAAGATTTCAGTAAAGTGGTTTCCGATCTTGTATCATGTAGCACCCAAGACGTGGCATTAGAAATGCTGACCTTGCATTTTGGCCTAGTCCTTGCCTTGTGTGAATATAAACTCTCTTTTTGCAGTGCCTCTATTTTCAGATCTATGATATGGGGAATAATGGAGGAAGTCTGGTATCCTGGATAGAGTGGGCTAGAATTGACATTATGAAGAATGGGATTTGAATCTTCACTCCCAACACTTACTAATTGGGTAAACTTCTGTGAGTGAGTTAATTTCTGTGTGCCTTAGGAAACTGCCTAAGACTTATCTGCTAAGAAATATACCAGTTGTGGTCTGCTTGATGGAGGGAAATTGTAGATCCTTCACATTCTTATGAGGTGGGGGTAATAGTTCTATTCATTTCTTGGTAGAACGGTCCCCACCAACGTAGACTGTGGCAATTAGGATGAGATTACATTCAAATACAGTGATGTTTGAAAAAATTTGACATGGACTAGCCTCACAACAACCCTGTGAGTTATCATCCACATTACCCAGAAGCAGAAACTGAGGCTCAGTATAGCAAATGACTAGCCTAGAGTTACACTGTTAGTAAGTAGGTGCCTGAGGTGGTGATTCAAATCCAGATCTTTCTGAATCTAAATCTTCTCTTAGGCCACCATGGAAGAACTCTAAGATGTGGTTTCTGATGTCAAGAGCTGCTTGGAGAGACCATAAAATCACATTTCTGGGACTAGAGGGGAACTTAGAAGTCATTTCATTCAATCTCTTCCTTTTATAGGTGAAGAAATAGAGCCTAAAGAAGTTAAGCGATTTACTCAGTGTTACCCAGGTGGAAGAGTCATAACAGAGAGTCAGCTATTTTTTCTACTGTGACATGTTGCCTTCACATGAATATAAGATGAGACATGTGCATAGAACTAATAACAAAAGGCAGCGTGTAGTGGAATATTAAATGAGGCTTTAGGTTCTTTATCTTTAAAACAAAGGAGGATGGGTTAAATGACCTGTTAGTTCCCTTTTAGCACCATCAGTCTGGGTTTAGATCCAGTAGGTTCTCTAAAACAACAAACTCTTTTGATTGCACACCTCAATCAGTAAAAGTTTTGGGGCAGTTATTTCTTAATAGATGTATATTTACTTATTTAAAAACAATATACATCATTAATGTACTAGTAATTACGTATATTATGAAACTTACATAAAAATAGACATTTTAAAAGGACAAGATCAATGCTCACATGATCTGGGGGTACTGTACCATCCTCTACTCCTATGAGTAGGACAGATCCCCAGGGTGTGGCTACTACATCCCCTTGGGGCTCTAGGCTTAGCACTGAGGGGCTGGGAAGCATTTTTTTCTAGTGCTATATCTTATATGTTCGTTAGTTTTCTTGCCTTGATTATTGATTGATATCAACTAGTTAGCCAGACTTAATTAGCTTTTAGATGGGCTATTTAGTAAGGTGGAGTAGAAAGAGTAATTGGCACAAAATGTACTCTGGGAAGTCTAGGATACACTCTCTCATAAGTATGCAAAGAGTCCATGAGGAAGGGGGCTCAAGCTAAGAGAGCATACGTGGTCCAGGTTAACTCACAGCTCCTGAATGTCCTGTTGCTGGAATGCTAATGATGTTCCTGGCAGGTATGTTCTAGCTTTCTTGCTGGCCTCTTTGTAGAGCCTTGAATCTGCTTTCCTTGATATATGTAGTCTGTCCTTGACTTCTGATGCAGATACTATTGCCAACTGTTCTGAAGAAACCACTGGGATACCAGTGGAAATATGGAAAGTCAAAATCCTCCAGACCAAATAAAGGCAGCTCAGTCTCCTCTCTGCTGCTAGATGCTCTCATATCTTGGTTCCAGTAAGCTTGATGGCTCTGTACAGGCCCCTAGCTGGTATGGCCAAGTCTCTAAGTCAGTCTGAATAGATTTCTTGTTGTACCTCTTGAGGTTCTTGGGTCTTATTCACATTTAGTGACAATCACATTTACTGACAAATGAATAAAAGCTTAATGTGGTAGAGTGATTTAAAAGTTGAAATAATATTTGGTCCTAGAGTTAACAGGGAACCAGCACAGTCTATTAATTAGGAGGGTGATGTGGTAAGACAAACATTTTAGGAAAATTACTTTGGCCATTGTATGGAAGACGGGTTTAAGGAAGGGAGACCAGTCAGAAGGTTATTGCAATAGTCCAGGTAAAAGGTGTTGAGGACATGAACAAGGGTGGTGGTTGTGTGAATAGAGAAAAGGCAGAGATATGATGGATGGGGAGGTAGAACTCATAAAATTCTGCACCTTAATGGATATGTAGAGTTCAAGGAGTCAGAGATGAAACCAAGGCTGGGAATACCTGAGTGACTAGAAAGATGGTGGTGCCCTCAACAGTAATAGGCGAATGGGGAAGATGGGTGGGTTTGGGAAGAAAATGATTCAATGAGATCAGCCATTCAGATCACAACCCATCTTGCCTACTTATCCTGTGTGATCCATCCTGTTCCACTCAAAGGTCAAGGTTTATATTAACTAGTCACTGCCCCTAAGTATAGAGAGACATCTGCATGGCCACTTGGTGATCTGGGAGGTGATCAAAGAGTAGGAATGACATTTTTCCAGTGACACATTCATAGCTGCTGGGTAAGCAGTTACTTTAGGCTGCCCTAAGGGGCCTGCACCCTAATCAGAGGAAGGGATGTTGGGAGCTTGCTTAGCAAAGGAACTGAGTACAGTGGTGGTGGTGGTTGTGTGGGAGAGCCCCAAAATGGCTGTTTTAGGGAGGGTGGAATGTGATTTGTCTTTGGCTCTGATTGGCTATCTCATACTCCCTAAAGTCAGATCAAAGTCCCTCTTGGGAGATGTCATGGTCTCACTTTGGAGACCATTGTAGAAGATCAAGGATGGAGAGATGCTTATGACCTTGGGAAGTTGAAAAAGGCTTCCTTAAGGAGGTAAGAATTGGTCTGGGCCTGTCTAATTACAGAGGGGTTGTGTTCACCAGGCCAATAATGGGAACGTTCCTGAAATTGGACCTTGCCATAGTGAGATGCTTGTAGGTTAGAGGGCAACAAGGTGTGGCAGAAAATGTAACAAGTTTGGAATGAGCAGACATCCTCAAATCCTGGCTCTCCATCTGACCACCATCTTTTTGACCTTGGGCAAATTACTTTATCTGTGGGGCCTCGGTTTCCTTACCTGTAATGAACTAGCTCTCTAAGGTACCTTATAGCTTTAAACAGATGATTCTGATTTCTGTTAGGTCCCTGTGTATCTTCTTAGTTACTTGAATCATTGCTTCACAGGACTGAAAACCTTGAAGAAAGGAGATGGCCACCAAGATCTCTGGCTCTTGGGAGTGAGCTGAAGATACTTTTGTCTCACTGGCTGCAGATGCCGGGGAATGAATAAGCTTCTCTTTCTTAAGCAGTGGTAATTAGTAGGTTGGCTACTGAGTTTGGGGATAGCTTTGAGAGTCACCCAGGTGATAACAGGGGTGCCCCCAGACTGTGGAATTATATATGAGACAAAAAGAAAACTGCTACTTCTCACATCTACTCATTTTCTCTAAAATTACATGTGATTAGGAATATAATTACCATTCCCTGCTCCTCCCCCTCCTCTCCCAAAACATTATTTTACTTTGCCGGTGCAATGATTTAATGAAGAATGACTGTTTTTGAATCGAGCTGTTGGTGGTAGTGGTGGTTTAGAAGCTGAGGGGAAGGAAGTCCTGGATGGGTTTATAGGGGGGTAGGAAATGGGGGTGATTAGAACCCATCATCTTGGGTTCTGTGGAACTGTGGGTGCTTAAAAAAATCAGGGATCTGGGTTGTAATTAGCTTGGAATTCCCATCCCAGACTAGTGTTAATATGAGCATTTACAATGATCTATATGTATAAATTAGAATTACAAAGCTCTGTTGGTATTTTTACTTGGGAATGTCATTCCCTCTAATTACTTTGTAGTCCAAATGATTAAAAAGAGAGAACAAGAGTAGATGAACAGCTGAGTGAAAATTGCCCTGTTGAAAATCAAGCCCTTCTTCAGTTTAGAGAGGGGTTGGGGTGGGAACTCACCCCATGTGCTAAAGCCCATCTCCCCTAGATTGTTTAGACAGACTCTTAAAATGGATTCAATGCAATAGACCTCCAAGTGGGCTTGAGTCAGATAATCTTTCAAATGGAAAGGTTTGTTCTGCACATGCAGAGGTTGATAGGAAAGGCCCAGTGGGAAGGGAGAAGCCCGAGCTATGCTTTGAATTAATGGCTGGAGTACAAGTGGGAGGAAGAGAGGAAGGGAAAAAAAGGCCCAAGCCGGCCCTCACTGATGTGGCAACCTCATCTTCTGAGCAGACAGTCTCAAAATAGAAATGTCTCAGTGGCACAAACCAAGGCCTCCTCTTCTGTGAGGAGAGCCAGAGCCTGAGACCTTGGCATCCTCTGGACTAGTGAGCCTCACTGCCCTGCCCACTCTGGAAACCCATGCTTTATGCCCACAGCTTTCCCCTCTGAATGAATTCAGCTTCAGCATTTAATTTAGATAAGGGAGCAGTTCTCTCAGAGGAGCTGGAGGAGCTGGGCCCCTGAAGAAGGACAAGGGCGCTGTGGTCAGGACCTTCAAAGGTATCCAGCACGGTGGACTCCGGGGTCCCACATTCACTGCCTTCCCCAGAAGAATCTCCCAGAGTCCCTCCTTTTCATCCTTCTGGTACTTAACCCATAGAAGTTATAAGTAGTATAATGAGGCTAACACATGACTTCAGAAGACATTTTGCTGAGGCATCCAACTCATGTGGGCCTGTTTTCTCCTCTGTAAAGTGAAGAAAGGGTTTAGGTTTGATGTTCTCTAAAGTCCTCTTCTAGTCCTAAATCTAATTTCATAAGAGTTACCGAATAATAGGATTGCTTCTGTACAGACTGCCTCTCCCTGCCACAAGCATCCAGGGTCAATCTTCATTTCCTCAGTAGTTTCTCTCTCCAGGGGGCTGCAGGCAAGCAGTGCAAGCACCAGCATTCTGAAGAATTTGTGTTATTAAAGATTACTTAGCTCTCTCGGCTTTGCCCATGTAGCTTAGAGACTCTTTAAGTAAAATTACACCAAAGGCATTTTGCTTTGTGCATGTATTTCTTAATTAAAAAATATCTTTCTTTCCTGACATTCCAGGTCAGATGACCTTTCCGTTCCTTGGCCAAAAAAAGCGAGAGGGATTATTTCAGAATACAGTAATCACTTTTCTCTGTTAACATGAAAGAGAACTTTAGCTTCTTCATGACCAAATGAGTTTGTATTTTTTCTTATTTCCAAATTCTTTAACATTTCTAACAGTTTCAATTTTTAATAGAGTATTCATTTATTGACTTAAACAGCACTATTTTTACACCATCAATAACAATAACAGACATTAATGTCAGAAATCATCTCTAGATAACTCCATGAGGGAGGTGATAAAGGAGTCAGAGAGTCAAGTGACTTGTCCAGGGTCATAGCTGCTAAATACAGGTCAGAGGAACTGGGTTCAAATTCTGGCTTTGTTTTCTGTGTGGCCTCTCTGGGCCTCAGTTTCTCATTTGCAAAATGAAGCCTCTGAGGTACCTTCTAGCTGTAGACCTCTGATGCTTATGGAAAGTGGAGAGCTGACCACCAGAGTTGACCACCACTCATCCTCAAAGAATGGACAGCATTGTCTGCCCTCTGCCAATCTACACGGAAGAGACTGAAGGAGCCTGCTTAGAGAAAGCCAGAATTAGGGAAGGTCCCAGAGGATACATGGATATCCTGGCTATTTCTGTGCCTCTATTACAGGAAGCAGAGAACCTTTTTGATTGATTACTGAGCCCAAACTGAGGACATATTCAAAAGTCACTGACCGGCTGAAACATTTTCTCTTTCCTGACTGGCTTTGTTCAAGTGAGAGAAATGGGCAGGAAGCCTCTGGCTGGGGAGATTCCTTGGGCTTTCTCTACCTTGGGTGAAGCTCCTGGTGCATGCTGCATCCTACCTTTTGTCTCTTTGTGTATTTGTTTATACCGACTTTTAGGTAAAGGAGTATTATGGACAATTATGACTTTGTGCTCTTCAGAAGATTGGGAGAGTAAACCACAAATCCAACGTGGGGAGTCCAGGACAGTTTGCTAACAAAGCAGCAGCCCAGTTCCTACATGGGAGTGAGGGTTAAGCCCAGTCACAGCTGAGAGGTTCACTCCTCCAGGTGTTGCGTTGAATGCAAAGGCAAGAGGGTGGGTCAAATGTTCATAACATCATCTTTAGATTTCAACCCACTCTCCTAGGGACCCAGGTGTTTCAGAGGAGAGTGTATACTCTCAGGTGTTGGGGAAATATTTGTGCTGTTTTTACTATATCTTCTCAGTTAATAGCCCTTCTTAAAAGCTAATTGATGAGATAGTCTCAGCAAGATAATGATCCAAGACAACTCTGACGGACTTACGATGAAAACTGCTATCCATTCTTAGAGAAAGAACTGATGGTGTCTGGATACAGATCAAAGAATATATATATTTTTTTGCTTTTTTATTTTTCTTGAGATTTTTTTGTCCATGTTTTCTTTTACAACATGATTATTATGGATATATTTTGCATATCTGCACACAGATAGCCTATATGCAATTGCTTGCCTTCTCAATGAGAGAGGGTGGTAAGGGAGGAAGGGAGAGAACTTTGAACTCAAAGTCTTAAAAATAAGTGTTAAAAATTGTTTTTACATGTAACTGGGAAAAAATAAAATACTAAATGAAACATAAAAAAAAATAAGTCATGCTGAAAAAAGAAAGCTAATTGAGGTTAGCTAAATGAAACTGGGGCACAAATCCCTGGCAATAGATATTGGGGAACAGCTATAGGAATGGGGGGCTTGAGGTAATGGCATCACAGATCCCGTTTCAGGGACATATGACATTCATTTTCATTAAGTGAATAATGTGATTCTCAGATATGATTATCCACAGTATAATGTTTGCATGTGACCCTGAAGGGGGAATATAGCAAGTCTTTTTCTGGGACACCTGACTCATCAGTGTGAGGTTGAGTTAGGGTGAAGATATCTAGAACTTCAAAAAGGATTAGATATGAAAACGTGTATTTGAACTCAGGCCTCTATTGCCTCCAAGTCTGACACCCGACTATGCTGTTTTATAGAGGATGATCTTGACAAAGTACAGTCTTGTTCATTAGTTAAGCTTCTCTCTCCATCTATGTCCCTTAAGGGAAAAAAAAATAGGACAGTAGGGTCAATTCATTTTTGTAGAGAAATGGGGGCTTAGGGAAAAGAGTAGGTTTAGGTGATTGGTTCTTCTCTCAGGGAATCAGGAAGAAACACAGATCAGAATCTCCATAATGGGGTGACCAGTTTGCCAATGATTATATTGTCCCAGGTTATCAAGCCCACCACAACTGAGATGGCTCAGTTATGATGGGAATCTGGGGGGAAAAAAGTTTTTCCAATAATAGATATACAAATCAGATTTTCAATAGGCTCCAGATGGGTTGATTGTTTTACTATTTTTTGGATGGGGGAAGGCAAGGCAATTGGGGTTAAGTGACTTGCCCAAGGTCACACAGCTTATAAGTGTGTCAAGTGTCTGAGGCTGGATTTGAACCCAGGTCCGCCTGACTCCAGGGTTAGTGGTCTATTCACTGCACCATCTAGCTGCCCCTTTTTATTTTGTTTTAATTTTTTTCAGATGTGTTGATTGAATCAAGACTCTGACCAAGAGGGAATTTTATAGCCTGAGGTACATCAAGTACAGGATGTGCCCAAAGTCTTAGTAGAGACTTTTGAGATACCTTGTATTTGATGTTCTGTTATTCTTCAGTCATGTCTGATTCTTTGTGATCACAAATGAGGATCTCTTGGCAAAGATCCTGGAGTGTTTTGCTATTTCCTTCTCTAGCTCAGGAAAGCTGAGGCAAACAGGATTAAATGACTTGCCCAGGGTCACAGGGTTAGCATTTGAAGCCAGATTTGAACTTAGAAAGATGAGTCTTCCTCATTGTAGGTCTAGTACTATACCCACTGTTGCCCCTACACCCTGTATAGTCTATCAAAAATAGTATTTTACAAATGATCATGATGTTGAGACATCAGACTATACAGAGACTATATGAATGAATGGTTACCATGGATGAGAACTACGAACACTTAGAGTTGAATTTCTATGTATTAAGCGTTTGTCATATTAACTAGGGAAAGTGATCTCATTTAAAAATCAATTTTGGTGTCTATACAAATACTCTTAAATGTTGTGAGCTGCAAACAGATTAAGGAGATTATGCAGGAAGTTTGGGGATTTATCTGGTCATTTGCAAGAAGCCTGAATAATGGGCTAAAAGAAAATTCTTTTATTTATCTTTAGGCTTAAGAGCTTGGTAGATTTTGGTCATTCATGTTCTTTTTGCTGGAGGGGGGGTTTGGGAAAAAGAAAAACAGAAGAAAACTGTTATGTCAATTTATCATCAAGAAAGGGGTACAGCGGGGCCAGGTGGCACAGTGAATAGAACGATGGCCCTGGAGTCAGGAGGACCTGAATTCAAATCCGGCTTCAGACACACTTACTAGTCGTGTGACCTTGCCCCAATTTCCCTGCCTTCCCCCCTCCAAAAAAAAGGGTTACAGTACTGACAGTAGCATAAAAGCTACTCCTCTGCGTCAGGTTCTCAGAGGCAATGGGCAGAGATGAGATATGAGACCTCCTCTGTTGTTTGTATGTGCATAATCATATCTGAGAATCACTTCACTTGATGAATAGGACTTTCATATATCTTTGGAACAGGCTTCTTTCCTTGGGTTGAATGTAAGCTGCCTGACAGCATAGACTGCTTTGTTGTTTGCCCTTCTCCTTGAAGAGGACCATGACAGGGACATGATGATGATGTGACTTGCAGGTGACTTGGATTTGAGGGAAGGAGGGCCGTGCAAAGTCACCAGCCTCACTTTCTCCTCCAGAACCATCTGGATCCATATTCATCAGGACGGCTAGAGACAGCCCAGGACACATGAGACCGATTTGTATGCCCAGCATCCAGCCCAGTGTCTGGCACATAGCACCTACTTAAGAAATGGTGATTGGTATTTTTATTGGTATTATTAATGTTTTATTGGTATTCTAGCTGATAAATGCTAAAGCTGATCGAAACCAGCGCTTCAAATGAGGTGAAGATTAATTTTTCCCCCCATTTTTCTAAAGGCCAAGTCAATAATAACAGTGCTGATCCTGATGGCTCCCATCTCTTTAATGCTTTAAAGGCTTACAAAGTGCTTTCCTGAAGGGAATGCTAATCAGTCAACAAGGATTTCTTAAGTTTTTAGCATATGTCAGACATTGCCAACCAATGCATATCACAGGAGCTTAGTAGATTGACAGGAATACCAGGGCAAGTAATGTGTAAATATATAAGATTGTACAGAACACATGCAGAATGTATACAAAGCACTTTGGGAGGGAGGGCACTAGGATCTGGAGGGATCAGGAAAGACCATGTAGAAGGTGGTGCTAATCAATCAATTAATCAATCAGGAAACATTTGTTAAACACCTACTATGTGTTAGGAACTGTGCTAAGCACTAGAGAAACAAAAGATACCCTCATCTTACAAATAAAGAAAGAGTCAGGGAGGACTCTTGGTCTTAGAGCTGGTCAAGTGATGGAGCTAGGACTATAACCCATCTCCACTCCAAAACCAGAAAAATGATAGCAGTACAGACAAGACAGTGAAGGACATTGCCTTATTTCCTTCTAGCAGTTCCTACCATCTGCCTGTTTCTCCCCCACACACACACACACTTTTTGGAGGGGGGAGGGCAGGGCATTTGGGGTTAAGTGACTTGCCCAAGGTCACACAGCTTGTAAGTGTGTCAAGTGTCTGAAGCTGGATTTGAACTCAGACCCTACTGACTCCAGGGCTGGTGCTCTATTCACTGCACCACCTAACCACCCCCTGCCTGTTTCTTAGGACACTTTTACCTTCTCTGACTCCCTCTTTTTTTCTACATAGTGCTGGACCTCTTTGTATTTTGGGTTTTATATGCAGTTGCTGTATTGGAAGGCTGCTGCTGTTATGGTGGAAGCAACCCTGCTTGCTACCTTTTAAAATTCTGTTGTGATTGTTTCAGTCGCATCCAACTCTGTGATATCATTTGGGTTTTTTTTTAAATTTATTTTTAGTTTTCCACATTCACTTCTATAACTTTTAAATTGTCTCCTCCTCCCTCCCTAAGACAGCCTGCTATCTGATATGGGCTCTACCCATACATTCCTATTAAACATATTTTCACATTAGTCTTGTTGTATAGAAGAATTACAACAAATGGGAAAAGCTATATTTAGGGTTTTCTTGTCAGAGATACTGGAGTGGTTTGCCATTTCCTTCTCCAGCTCATTTTTACAGATGAGGAAACTGAGGCAAACAGGGTTAAGTGACCTGCCCAGGGTCACACAGCTAGTAAGTATCTGAGGCCAGATTTGAACTCATGAGGATGGGTTTTCTGACTCTAGGCATGTAGTCTACCCACTGCTTCACCTAGCTGTCCCTATTACAAAATTATTAAAGGCACTGCTCATGAAAATGATTTCTTGGCCCAACTCATGTCCCTGTCTTCATCAGCAGCTCTAGGGATTTTTAAAGTTGAGCCCTGTGCTGCATGAACCCCACTGAATAAACAGAGATAAATTTCTTACAGAGGTAGACAGATAGGGTCATTTAATGAGAATTTCCAAGCCTATGGACTCTCAGGATAAAGGCACAGATTTATCAAAAGCAGCTTCCATAAATTGAGGTGATAGTTCTTAATGGTAGCCCTGAAGACCTACAACCATTACTATACTAAGGATGAAATCGAACTGTCTCCCCTGGGCCAAGCTGAGTTGAACAAGGGGCCATGCAGCCTTCTGAGAGGGAAGATGGTGGGTGGTAGTGGGGAAAGACAATGCTGTTTGGGAGTTCCCAAGGTCACCAGGAAGGGCAAAAGACTGACTCTTGCTCTTCTGACCACCAGAAAGGGTTGCTGAGAGAGGAAAGAATAAGCAGATGCCTCTTTGGTTCCTATGTCCTTTCCTATGTCATTGGGTGTATTTAGTCAGATGTGATTCCATTCTTTCTAAGTCTCTAGTCTATCTTCAGCATCCACTGAGAGCTGGAGGCAAAATCCCAGTCTTCTTCAAGAAGCTCTTCCTAATTTCTGTTTCCCCTTCCCCTCCATGTTATTACTCCTTTCTTAAATTATATTCATTATTTTTTTTTCAAATATGGAAGTCACCTCTTTACACACTTATCTATGATAGGTTTCCCCTATGCAGAAAATAAGCTCCTTTAGGGCAGTAACAACTGGGTTTTTTGGTCATTTCTAGAGTCTGTCTGCCTTCAGGGGATTTGAATTCTACATTCCAAGTCCTATGCAAGATTATATGCTTATGGACTGAATGCACTCTGGAGCACTCCCATAGAAGATGCCCGATTCTGCTCCTTCAAAGCAGCCTCTGGACCCACTCACTGTTTTCCCACTTTCTGAGATCTGTTGTTTGAGCTGCAGCCATAAGCCAACCAAGTTATTGTTAGAGGGGTACGGTTGTTCAGGAGGACCAGCATCTCTGGTGTGAGGGCTTGTGGAGCCCTTGCTAGGGCTGCCCATGCACCTTAAGCTTCCACCT
The DNA here is from genome assembly GCA_028646575.1 of Pseudocheirus occidentalis. NCBI lineage: Eukaryota > Metazoa > Chordata > Mammalia > Diprotodontia > Pseudocheiridae > Pseudocheirus > Pseudocheirus occidentalis. The sequence goes on from CM053597.1 coordinate 53,418,889, forward strand.
GATTCACCCAACTCTCACCTGTGGCTACTAGAAGCAGGAGCATGTGCAGTGGGCACACCCTGGTAAACTGTGGACTGAACCAGTCTGAACTGAGGGTAACCTAGAAGCCTATGACCTGTTGGTGAATTATAGGGTTGTTGACCCAGGCACGTGAAGACTTCCTCTGGTAGGCCGAGATGAGAGCAATCTGTTCCAACAAAGCAGGCGCTGTGAGGCACTTGGAGCTTGGTCAGACACAGAAGACTCTTGACTTTTGCCTTGAACTTGAACTTTCATGACTCAGGAAGAATGGGGCTGCTGACTTTGAGCAACAATGCACTCTCAAGTTGTCACCTGTTATATCCTTGGTTCTCTTCAAACAGGACAAACAACGAGCCATTAAGCAGAACCAGGCTGCTTTTTGTAAGAGGGCACCGAAAACCAAGGGTGGTCAAGATCCTTACACTGGTTCTCAACCTTCCTAATGCAACGACCCTTTAATATGGCTCCTCATGTTGTGGTGACCCCCAGCCATAAAATGATTTTCATTGCTACTTCATAACTGTCATTTTGCTACTGTTATGAATCATAATGTAAATATCTGATACGCAGGATGTATTTTCATTGTTACAAATGGAACATAACCCACAGGTTGAGAACCACTGTATCTAGCAGGACATCAGCCCAGGTAGGAGCCAGCAACCAAAGGCCCTTTAGGAGGAAGGGGTTTGCGGGAGGCCGCTAACAGAACCCTCCTAGCGGATGTGATCAGCCTTGGGAAGGGAGCCAGGCATCTGAGAAAGATACAGAAGTCCACAGTTGCTACTGTGGCGAATTCTGTGCTATAAGCTAAACAGTCTCCCCCATTTTTCTTGTATTGGCATGGTAATGTCTGTGGATTTTTGTTTTGTTGTGTTTTTTGTTCCTTCCCAGGCTAAAGCATTATCACCAAGGCATCTGGAACCTTCTCTACAAAGCTCTGCTTCGTGGCGGGGGAGGGGATGGCAGGGAGAAACAATGTACAAGAATCTGGTGTTAATAATCTGTGGTTTTTTTTATTTTGTGCCATAAAAAGATGTAAGGATTAGTAATTTCATGTATTCCACAAAACAGAACATGCCTTAGGCTACACTGATAAATGATTCATGGGGACTCAGGAGTTTGACATTAACCTATCAGTATTGGGTCTCCTGGGTCTTATTAGTGAGATTACAGCCAAACTTCATTAACTCAAACCTCGAAAATTCAGAATTCATGATGAATTGGAAAAAGAGGGTAGGAGGAAGATTCCTTACAGTTTACTTTTGTGTTTCCAGGGTTAAAAGCCTATAAATGCTGATTATTATTATTTTTGTTGTTATTTGTGCAGAAAATGTTTAAAGTAAACCAATAGCTTAGCTTAGGGAGAAGCTCTAAAGTATTTAGAAGAGCTGGATGTTCTCAAGTCCACTGGGACATCATTCACATATAAGTCTTTGACACTGTGAAAAGGAAAATTCGTTGTTTGGGCTTTCACCCTAATCAAGGACACAAAACTCAGGACAAAGAAAATTAAAAAGAGTTTATTGAAAGTACATCAAGGTAGCAGTTCATTGAAAGCCTGATCTCTGGAGATCAGCAAGGGTTTCAAGATGGGGCTAAGTTTTATTGCTCGATCACTTTCTTGATGAGATAAAGGCAAATCCATGTCAGCAAAAGGGGGTGGACCATTACATCTCAGTTTGTATCCCCAAGATAGCAAGGACGTGACAATTTCCAGGTACAAACAGGAAATGGGTGACTTGGTAGGTGGTAAGTTGCATCTAATACAAAGCTTCAGACTAGGTGACTCCTTCCCTAACACTGACTGACAAGCAGGTCTGGGAACATTGAGTCAGCATAACTTTCAGTAATTAAAAATCATTCTTATTTTTTAAAGCAGGTTCCCATAAGAATCTCCACTAAACATCCAATTCAGTTGAACAAATGTCTGGTATGGGGATTATTTGTACAGAAAACTAGAGTAGTTACTGGGCAGACAAAGAAAAAATAAACCAGTCCCTGTCTACAATGAGCTTGTACTCCACTGCCATTCCTTTTTTAATCTTGTTGAACTATATTCCTTTAAAATCTTATTCTGATTGGTCTTCTCCCCAGTTAGTCTGAAATAGTGAATGGTGACTATATGATTTTATCTTTCCCATGCTGAAGGAAAAATTAGTGTTTGAAAACAACAACTCTGCCATATGAATAAAAAAGAGCACAGACACCACTTTATTTTTAATTAATTAATTTTTAGTTTCGCAACACTCACTTTTACAAGGTTTTGAGTTCCAGATTTCCCTCTCCTCTCCCACGACAGTATGTAATCTGATATAGATTATATATGTACAATCATATTAAACATATTTCCACATTAGTCATGTTGTGAAAGAAGAATCTGAACAAAGGAGAAATACCATGAGAAGGAAAACAAATGAAGAAAATAGTCTGCTTCGATCTGCATTCAGACTCCATAGCTCTCTCTCTGGATGTGGATAACACTTTTCATCATGAATCTTTTGGAGCTGTTAGATCACAGTATTGCTGAGAAGTCTATTGAAACTGGTCATTATACAATGTTGCTGTTACAGTGTATGGCGTTCTGGTTCTGGTCATTTCACCTATTAGCAGTTCATCAAACTTGACTTCATCAAAGCTGACTCATTGACTAGAGGGGGACTCCTGAGGGAAGACTTTATTCTCTTAAATATGCAAACCACATCTACTATGGCTACTCAGGGTTGAGTCATTTGGCCAATTCCAATTACAGGCCACAATATCATATATTTTCAGCCTGTTATGGTTATAGGGATAGAGACCTGTATTTGCACAGGGAAATGGGTACAGGCCTATTCTGGAGTTGTAATTACCTGGTAATTAGTGAGTCACCTGTTAGAGAGGGACTTTGGTGGGACAAGGAATGGGAAGACAGCACAGGTTTCTGGGAAATTTATTAAGGGCCTAATTAATCAGAGGATAGCCACACCTTTCCCAGTGGTCTGGGAGGTAACCTGTTGATTACAGTGCTTTGCAGCAAGGGATGGGGGAGTTTTGATGGGAGGACAGAGTGGAGAAGGAGGATCAGCAGCCTGAGATCCTTCCAGGGCCTGGCAATCTGGGGGTCCTCTTTTGTGGAGATGCTTGAACTCAGCATCTGTTCAGTTACTTAGGTTCTTGGTCAACTGTTTCAAGTTTGACAGGCATCCTTATGATCTGTAGAGCAGGAGGCACATTGAGTTCACTGGGTAGAGGGTTAGCTTCTTGGGGAAAGATTCAATAGAGTATATCCAAAAAGTGATAGAGAAGCCATGAACTTTGTCTCCAACAAGACATTACAACCACGAAATACTTATTTTCCTTTCTGTTGTATAAATAGGACGTAAGAACGCTTCCCAATTTATAGGTATCTACTTTGGTACTTTATACCAAGGCACTGTTTCATGGGAAAGTGTGCTCTTATATCATATATCCATGGAGATCTTTCCAGTGATTTAATTGTGCAAATTCCTGCTCAGCTACAGAAATAAATGTTTCTGTAAAATATTGACCTTGTCTAATAGTCTCATCTTATGCCAACAGAGCCACAACACCTGCCAAACAGAAAAGCCTCTGATAACCCAGGATTAAATAACATTAATATTATTTTTATAGACCCACAGGCTTGTCCAGAGGACCAGAGATAACTGGTATTTATTAGGGTGGATACTCTATACAAGAGATAATACTGGAAATAATACTTTGTATTTATTCTAAGCAAAGGGGATTTTAACCACTTTCTAGGAGACTAAGGTTTGGAATGGAAGGTGATACCGCCTGTATGAAGGTAGGGGATGTCAATAATCACCATGATGGTTTGTGATGAACTTGATGGATTTCAAAGTACTTTTTCCAATTTTGCCTCATCTTCCCAACAAGACCATGGGATAATTAATGCTAACCGACATCTCAAGTTCAGATAGTTGAAATTCAGAGAGGTTAAATGGTTTGATCTAGGTCCCATGACTAGGCTAGGGAGGTCTTCTTCCTTTCCAATCTGTATTCTTTATATTTCACTCTCCTGTCTCTTAACAGTATGTTATACTGAGAAATGGTGCTTTGGTACTAATCTGAAAGTCCTAGATTTCAAACTGAAACAGATGACAGGATCTTCTAGTCCTTGCATAATAGATTTAGAGCTGGAAGTGACCTTAGAAGTCAGAAAATCCATCCCCTTATTTTACAGGGGGAGACAACAGAATGCTAGACAGGTGAAGTCACACAGGAAGTCCATAGTGGAGTCAGGATTTGAACTCAGGTTTTCCGACTCCAGATTCTCTGTTTCTGCCATTATACTACAATGGCAAGAATTTAATAAATTCAATTCAATAAACATTAATTAAGCACCTATTGCGTGCCAGGCACTATGCTCAACACTGGGGATACAAAAAGAGGCAAAAGATAATTCCTGCCCTCAAGGAGCTTACACTCTAATGGTGGAGTCAACAAAGCTTTTCACGGAGACTTTCAAGGCAAAATCAGTATTGTGGGAAACAAAACCACTCTGGAAGCACATTACAGTAAACGCTTACCTGCCAAGATCTCATAAATATTATCATGGGCCAGGTGGAACTACTCGTACATCTGCTGCAAAGGCAGAAGAGCCAAGGTAGAAGAAAAGGTCATCCAGAGGCTGGTATTCTTGAGACTACCCATGTCGGTTTGTTGCCAATTTGATGTCCGGTGTCTTTTCAGAAGAGGGGTATTTTAGACAGAGGGGTGTGGGGCCTACTCTTAAAATTTGTTGAATGGAAGATTGTTGCTTTTGATTCAAAGTAGAAACTTTTTCTTAGGTTCTCTGACTCATGAGGAATTAGAAAGTAGTGGATGGATTAGACAAAAATGCTTCAGTTAAGAATTTAATCCTATTAGGCAACAGTAAATCACTTTTCTTAAAGGCTCCCTTGCCAAAAGGAGGGGAAAAAAGCTATGTATCTACAGTTTGCATGAGATAATTGTTTCTGAAAAGCTGCTTGCCTAGGGCCTCTTGAATGATACATTTTCTTCTCATTTACATGACTTTCTTTCCTGAGACACCCAAGTATTTTAGGGGTGCTCTGTACCACTGCGATGGGTTTCCCAGATGCCTCACTACCCTCTTTATCCTGCCACTCAGGGAAGAAGCTGGAACAGATTTAAGGAATAATGAGTAAGGAACTCTGGTTTTCATTCCTGTTGTGCAGAGTTCAATTATGTTTGAGGATCGCGAAAGAAAATGAAACCAAATGGTTAAACTGGTTTTTGCTTTGTCAAATGGGAATACAGATAAAAATGCCTCCCTTCCCTTTCCCATTTCTTTTGTTTCCAGACTGTCTCTGAAATGCAAGTACTTTGGAACTAGTTCTTTATTTAAAATATTTGGTGCCAGGGTAGTCCTGTGGGACAAATGGATTGTTGATATCATGGGCCCAGGTGAATGCTTGAAACTTGAATGACTTCAGTGCCCTACAATGAAAAATAAAATGTGAAATATCTGAAGTGATTCTTAGTCATGTAGTGAAGTCTTATTCCTTGGTAAGGCCTTCCTTGGCAAAGAGGACTGACCTAAGGGTTCCTGTTAAAAACAAAATTTTCAAGCCAAGAATACTGCTGGATACCAATCGTGGGGTGGCACCTAGGTTCTTAATTTGGGGCTTGGTACTATAGGGAATGTAAAGAATTTTCTATGTGGCCCATGTACAAGGCATACATATTAATGGCTACTAGCTACAGTTAACCTGACTATTAAAGGCTGCCTTTTACCAGGTGTATTGAAACTAGGTTAGCCACCCCAATACACCTACACACGCATTTGACATGTCATAACATTTTTGTTTCCGGGATCAGTATTTAATTCTGGAAGAGAGAGTAGAAGTGGTTTTCCCTTGACTAAACTCTGAGAAGTCCTACTGGACGGTTCCTATTCATTCATTCAACAGATGTTTATTGATTATAGATTGTATGTCCAACATGATTCTAGGCAACACACATACAATGAAGTACATAATAGTATGCCTCATATAGCCACAATTATTGTCAGTCATTGTTCAGTTGTGTTCAACTCTTTATGACCCCATTTGGGATTTTCTTGGTGAAGATACTGGAGTGGTTTGCCATTTCCTTCTCCAGCTCATTTTAGAACTGAGGCAAACTGGGTTAAGTGACTTATCCAGGGTCACACAGCTAGTAAGTGTTTGAGGCCAGATTTGGCGTTGGATGAGTCTTCCTGAGTCCAGGCCCAGTGTCCTATCTACTGTATCACTTATTATTTAAGCAATGCTTATTGACGATGCCTCATCTCTGTGTGGAGGTGCCCCCGGGTTCTTAGTTCAATGGAGCTCAAACTCTGGCAGTCCCTACCAAGCTGGAAAGTCTTCAAGTATAAGTGTAATGACAGATTAACTGTATGTCTTTTGTCTGAGGACCAGGGTTGACGATTTGGGAGTGGTACATCCTAGTTTGAGAAGGTTGAAAGAACCCAAGGTGATTTGTTGGTCCTTGCAATGGGCAAAGATTGTCTTGTTAGGTAAAAAGGAGTTGTAGTCTGTGTCAGTAGAAAGAATGTACAGATGGACAAAATCCTTGAAGTACTGACAGGTTGTTAGGGAATGAGGATTTCACAGAATAGAGTTTTCCAAACAATTTCTTTCTTTTTTTTTTTTTTTTGGTGTGTGTGTGTGTGTTTAGGAGGGGGAAAAGTAGGGCAATTGGGGTTAAAGTGACTTGCCCAAGGTCACACAGCTAGTTTTTTGTGTTAAGTGTCTGAAACATGTTTTGAACTCAGGTCCTCCTGACTCCAGGGCCAGAGCTCTATTCACCACCCCATCTAGCTGCCCCTTTCCAAACAATTTCTTACTTATTAAGTACCAAATAAAATAAAGTAAAACTGCTTTCGATGGAAACTTTACTACAATCGATATATTTATTTCCCTATTGACTTGGAGGCTTGACTCTGAATTAATAACACACATTGTGACTCCTCTATAACTTCTAGGATCATAGTTTTAAATAGTAGCTATGTTTATTTCACATACATCCTATATTAACTTATCTGTAGACACGTTGTTCCTGGGGTACAATCCAATCCAATCAACATATATTAAATACCTATCGGTACCAGGCACTGTGCTAAGGATAGAATTAATAAAAAGGACAGTCCCTGTCCTGAAGTGGTTTACTATTTCATAAAGGAGACAACATATAAAAGGGGTTAAAAAGGTGGGGGGAGAAAAACTAGGGGGTACCTGGTATGTGGCCATCTTGTTCCATGGAGTTGAAACTAGGCAGAAAAGTGGAGTGAACTGAGAGTCTGTTTTCTGCCCTCTCTAAAAGAAGGCCTTGAGAGGAGTTTGGTACTCAACCCTTCTGTAGTCCAGTAAGAGGGAAAAAGAAGCTGAAGGAGGTGGTAACAATCAAGGCTTGAGTTGGCTTCGTGGTGGTGAGATTAAAAGTGATGAATTTAACCTGGGAGGGGCATTTTATTCCCAGGAACTGAAACCAGTCAGGGCAGCAAATATAGAGTGGAGTGCAGGAATTCTTAATCTTGCGTGTGTGTGTGTGTGTGTGTGTGTGTGTGTGTGTGTGTGTGTGTGTATGTGTGTGTGTGTTCTGGACTCTTTTGACAATCTGGTGAAGCCTGATACTTCTGTAGTTTGTTGCCTGCATTTAAAATTGAAGAAAATACTAAATTTCAGTTAGAAGATAGTGAAAAAAAGATGTCATTTTTTTTTCCCATCCATGTTTATGGGCACTCAAGAATCTAGGTTAAGAACACATGCATCTGTAAAATGTAAACTTCCTGAGGGCAGTGACTTTTGCCCTTGTATTTCGGTCTCTTCCAGTTCTAAATTTCTGAATCCTATGATGAAAGTCATCTTTGGTGTGGAAGTTAGGATAGTCTCTAGAGGAGGTTGACCAAAATAAGTGATACCAGTGAGACTGGCTGCTAGAGTAATTTAGGCATGAGATAATAAACCTACCGACAGCTCTTGGCGTCTTGTAAACACTTAGCAAACATTTGTAGGTTGATTGAAAACCTGGACTAGGGGAAGGACAATGGGAATGAAGAGTAAGGGAAGGAGATGAGGAATTGTAATGGAAGAATGCTAGAGAAATACCAAGATAGACATGCTCATGTTCTTGCATACCATCCCTTAAGCCCAGCTCTGCCCCATGAAATGAGGTTGAGTGTGAGGGTGTTAATTCAAGATTCTTCACAACAAAATACTATACTTCCATTCAAAATGGCTCAATGAAAGAGTTGAAAACTAATCATTCAAATCCACAGTGGAAACTCTGTCCTAGGCTCAGTCTTTTAGTGAATGGAAATTCTTGCTCAGCCCCCATGTAAAATTGCTCCCTTCTAATTCCTTGGCTCAGTAGTGCAAGTTAAGAGTAGAGCATCAAATGTGCCTGTAAAATTCCTGGCTTTGGTGGGCTTGGGACAGAGAAGGAACATTATTTTAATTTGTTGGAATTTTTTTTTCTTGTGGCTTAATTTCCTGTTTTTAATGGTCATTTTACAAGTAAGTCAAAGAAAACATGGCATACTGATTTGGTACAATATTTTAAATTATTGCTCCAGAGCTCTTGAGTTCTCCTACCTTATGCCCCAGAAACTCTTTGGGAAGAGCTTGGGCCCCTTCAGAAAGCCAAGAGCTTGGTTGCCTAGAATGTTAATTGGCATTGTTGATGGAGGGCTTAATCTTGAGGGCTCAGAGTATAGGGAAAACCCAACAGTTTTCATTGCCTTCCAAAGGGCCTGGGGAGAAGAGACTGCTAATCATTTGTTGGTACTTTCAGAAATGTTCAATCAATTCAATGAGCACATACTAAGTTTAAATGTATCAGGTACTGGGTTAGGCTCTGGGGATACAAAGACAGATGCAAAACCCGTCTTTGTCCTCAAGGACATTACGTTCTACTGGATATAAAATAGATATAGATACGTCAATCATTCAGTATTTATTAAACTCCTGTTATGTGAAGGCACTGTACCAGGCTATAGGGACAGAAAAATATGTAAACACACTCCTTGACCTCAAAGAGCTCACATTCTAATGTGGCATTACAGCAAAAGGACAGCTGTGGATGTAAGAGATATTTACAGTGTGAATGAGGAGGGGAGGTATTCCCAAAGTGAAGGGTTGTGGGATGAAAAGTCTCACAGAGAATACATATTAGCTGAGACTTAAAGGAAGCCAGGGAGGTAAGGAGGCAAAGGGGAGAAGGGCAAGCACTCTAGGCACGAGCAACTGCTAGTAATGGACTGTCATGGGAGAAACAGCAAAGAAGGCCAATGTCACTGAATCACAGAGTATGTGGAGGGTAGCAAAGGGTAAGAATACTGGCAAGGCAGGAAGGGGTCATGTTGAGAAAGGTCATCATTTAAGGAAAAAAAGATTACCCACTATGTCAAGTGTTGAGGAAATTCATGTAAGTGTATGGTTTTGTGGAAAGGGCAATCTTTGTCCCTCTGGCCTTGAAGTGCAAGGATGATCCTTTGAGTTCTGAAGGGTTAATGGGAAGAATACTCTTCTTTTCCACCCACCCCTCCCACTGGGTCATAGGCCATTAACATGTGGCTTCCTAGGCAAGCCTGTGCACAGGATGGGGAGGTACAGACAGGGCCTTGTGAGATCTTGAAAGACAGCTAGAGTCTTTCTTTTCCTTGGAGGATGCGTGAAAATCAGAGTATAGATTATAGGAACAGTTGTAAGGGAAGCAGTGGTAGAGGGAGAGAGAGAGAGAGAGAGAGAGAGAGAGAGAATAAGGAGGAGAGAAATAAAGATGGAGAAAGAGAGGGAGAGAAGAAAGGAGAGAGGGAGTAAGAAGAATTAGAAGGAGGAGAAGGGAAGAGACACAAAAAGAGAGGAGAAAGAAGGAGGAGAGGGAAGAAGAGAGGGAAGGGGGGAGAAAAGGAGAAGAGAGGAGAGGGACAGAGAAAGAGGGAGAAGAGAGAAGGGAGAGAAGCAGGAAGGGAGAGACAGAGAAACAGAGAGCCAGCTAGACAGACTGACAAAGAACAGGGGAAGAAAGAACTGCTCGGCATGAATCAGTGGAAGTGACATGTAAAATATTTAATGAGCAGCCCCTTTATAAATGTCTCAGTAACATCTGAATACTAGCTTTTCAGTGAATTGTAATTCTTATATAATTTTTTATCGCTTAGAATTCCATTTCTTTGTGAGAATAAAACTGCTTGTTACCCAATTCATATTTGCAATTTTCTTTACTCTGTCTTCCCTTCCCCCATTTATCTTTGCATAAAAAATAAGTCCCCTTTGAGTAGGAACTTTGTAATACAACACAAGAGTGCAGAGAAATCTAGAAAGAGAAATTTTGGTTTGAAATCAGCTAATGAATGACTCTTTCCTCTTTTAAGTAAACTCTGATGCTCTACAGAGGGAATCACTCTTCTACCTACAACTCACATGCTAAGTCTCCTTCCACATACCTGGAAGGCACGTATGAATGTCTTTTCAATAAAACCCACAGACTGGATTACATCTGTATCTTGGCATACCTTGTGGAGCATGACTGTCCTATTTTTCAACCTGGGCATTCCCAGACTTCAGCAACAACAATAATCTGCAGTGTTTATTGGCTTTTAAAAATTATTGTTACAAAAAGCTTTTGATTTGGCAAAGCAAAACAAAGCCTTAAAAAACTCTCCTTCTGCTGCACATGTTAAGATCCTGCAAGGTTTCTCAGTAGATGAAGCCACAGAGAAAACATATGTGATGATCATTTGATGACTCATATCAAGCAAGGTATAAAGGAGACAAATATTCACCAAAGGTATTTGCCATTTTCATGGAGGATGCCTTGTGCAGAGTCCACACAGGAGATGAATTCTTTCTGGATAGTGAAGTTCTCCAGATGCTTCTGTTTACAGATGACATGGTGCTTATAGCAATAAGCCTCAAAATCTTGCAGGGCCTCTTCAATAAAATTTAAGGGCGATCTGTAGATATTTTGTAGCCAACTCAGAGGAAACAAGGAAATGAAGAATGTGTATGGTGTATGGTTATGGTCATGGTGTGTGGTTAGATGGGTAACCAAAACTGAACTGGTGTATCAAGGTAATGCAGTGAGGTATCTCAGTGGATAGAGCACTGGAACTTGATGCAGAAACTCCTGAGTTTGAATCCTGACTCAGCCACTTAACCCGCTGTGTGACCCTGGGCAAGTCACTGAACTCCTGTCTGAGTCAGTTTCTTTAACTGTAAATTGAGGATAATAGTAGTACCTACCTTCCGAAGTTTCTGTAAAGATTAAATGATATAATATTTGTGAAGTGTTTTGCAAACCTGAAAGTTATTATAATTATCATTATTCTTGTTAGTGATATAATTTGGAAAGACAATGCAGATGAACAATGACCTGGGGCCAGAATTAAAAAGGAAAAAGAGTAGGCTATGTTTCCCATAATCCCAAACTTCTCTTTTGACATACAAATCTCTTCTTTTTGACACCAACCTTTTCCCAGTGGTGCTACATTGCTTTAAATCAGTGAACAATTGTTCTCCAAAGAATCAACATTGTGAATAAAAACAATGATTTAACAAAGGCTTGTTGACTTGACTTGGGTGAGCCAAAGGGCAATGGAGACCCATGTGGTGGGCACTAAGCTGGTCATAGTGTATTACTAGTAATGCTTCATGCAGGAAGTGTTGTAACAAATATCATCCACAAAATCTGATATTAGCAAAGGTGAGCTTGTCATGGAGGGAGGTAGTCCCAGTTCATCAATGAAACACATGGAATTTTAACGGACCTAAGGGAGGGCCTCCAGCTTGTTAGGTAGAATCTGTGTAGTGGATTTAGAGGGGGTCAGAGACAAGAATTACCAGGTATGCAAAGGTGAAGGTTGAGTATGACCTTTTTTTTTCCTGGAGAGAATACTCATTTAGATGCATTAAAGTATTGAAATAGATGAAGTCAGAATAAGTCTGGATAAAGTCAAAATTGTGTAGGGCTGGTGCAAACAACACTGGACCCCACTAATCCAGTCTTGGACACTATTTAGCTGTGTGATTCCAGGCAAATCAGTTTACTGCTCTGGGCTTTACTGTGTTCTTCTGTAAAATAAGGGACCTAGATTAGGTGATCCTTAAGGTGTCTTCTAGCTTTTAATGTTTAAAATCCTTAGCCATATTCTTTTCATTTTGTTTCCCTCTTTCGGCCACCTTTGCTCTGTTATTTCTGTCTCTCTAAGTCTCTGGTCTGGTAGCAAGCCAGGTAGATGGATGTTCATAAGACCGGGCATTAATAATACTCGAAAGGGAAGGCAGAGAGGATACTTACTATCCAGCAAATATACATCCTTCTTTTTGCCTTGAGATTGTTTGGAAAACTTCTTACACACAGATTTTCCAAAAGGCAGCTCCCCTGGGGGCCACACAAGTGGAGATGGGCCCTGAAGAAATAAAAGCTTTCCATCAAAATCCTTCCACATTTCACTTTTCCTTTACCCCCAAACATTCCATTTGTGCTTGTCTGATCACACATGAAGGAACTTTTGAGTGTCACATTGTAGAAGGGAGATTCTCAGTTGGAAAGTGTCCATAGGCTGGTGAAGGACTTTACTATGGCTTCTCATTCTACCTTCTGGCTTTTCTGGCTTCCTTCAAATATCTGCTAAAATTCCACATACTGTAGTAAGCCTTTCCCATTTCCCCCTTAATTCTGGTGCCTTCTCTTTGTTCATTACCTCCAATTTGTTCTCTGTATAGCTTGTTTGTACGTACTTTTTTGCATATTGTCTCCCCTGTTAGCCTGTGAACTCCTTGAAGGAAGGACTGTCTTTTGCCTTTCTTTGAATCTCCAGGGCTTAGCACAGTGTCTGGTATGCAGTAGGCACTTAATAAATGCTTAGTGACTGACTGACATGAGGATTGAGTGAAGGATATATAATTGTTTACTTTTAGAAGACAAGATAATGGTTAACTTTGAAGGGCTGCTATGCTTCTTCTAATTGGTGGTGGAAGGCAATACTAGGAGGAATGGGCAAGTGTTTTAGAAAAGTAAATTTTTGGCTCCACAAGAGGCTTCTTGATTAGAGACTTCCAAAAGTGGAATGCGGTACTTGGGGAGGTCTTTGTTGGAGAACTGGTGGAGGATGAGCGCTCAGCTCAGAGGGATGCTGCGCGAGGGACTTATTCCTGTGGGACTAGATGCCTCTAAGGTCCTGTCCAGATGTCACCAATGGATTGTCAAGTTATGGAGAGCCACGTAGGATTTTTTTTTTAAGCATTTCTGTTAATGAAGGATTTAAATGTTTTGTTTTGGACTTAAATACATGGACAAAAAAAAAAGAGCACTGTATTTTCACATACACATTGGAACACAAAAAGAGGATTGTTTGTGAAACTGTGAATCTCTATTTCCTACCTCTTGCTTGAAAAGAAAAGTATATAATAAATTCCATATGTTACTTTTAAAGTTGTCCTGCTTATTTCTGCTTCCTTTTGTTTTTTCCTTTCTGTATTAAAAAAACAACTTTGAATCTCTCTCTCTCTCTCCCTCTCCTTTTCCCTCCCACTCACTATCCACCCTACCTCCCCAGTGAATTACTTGAAAGTCCTCTCTTCAATTAAAATTCATTTTTTTCTCCCTGTTTGATTACATTAAAACTTTCTGGGGTAAATATTTTCTACATTTTGAGCAGATATCTTTTCTACATTTTTGAGTACTGTATTTCAAAACCTCCTCTGGTCTTGTCTGATCATGGTTCCTTGGTACGTGAACTCTTTGTGGATGTTTGCTGGGCATCTCTTTTTGATGGGGGAGCTCTGACCTTTGGCTGTAGCATTCATGGGCCTTCTCCTTTTGTGATTTCTCTCATGATATTATCAATGGATTCTTTCTAGTTTTACTTTGTCCTCTGGTTCTAATAGATCTAGGTAATATTAATTTATTGAAATACAGTGTCCAGGATTTTTAAAAATCATGATTTTTAGGGAGACCAATGGGCCTCAAATTCTCTTTCCTTGATCTGTTTTCCAGGTCAGTTGTTTTTTTTTTATATCAGATATTTTACACTTTCTTTTTTTTTTCAATCTTTTGATTTTGTTCTACTATTTCCTATAGTTCTATGGAGTCACTGATTTCTGTTTGGCTTACTCTTGTTTTTAGAGAGACTGTTACTTAAGTAAGGTTTGCCATTTTCTCTTCTTTTAATTTTTAAAAATTATTTATCTTAAACATTCTTTTATTCTTCAATTTTTGAATTCCAGATTCTCTCCCTCCCCCCCACCTGTCCCCCACTCACTGAGAAGGCAAACAATATGATATCAATTATATGTGTGAAATTATGCAAATTATATTTCCATATTAGCCATATCACAAAAATAAAAAGGAAAAAATAAAAAAGCAAGAAAATTACACTTTAGTTTGCATTCAGAGTTCATCAGTTCTGTCTCTGGAGGTCAATAACATTTTTTCATTATGAGTTCTTTGGAACTGACTTGGATCATTATGTTGATCAGAGCAGCCAAGTGTTTCGCAATTGATCATTGTTACAACATTGCTGTTCCTGTGGTTCTGGTTCTTCTTATTTCACTTTATATAATTTGTATCAGTTCACATAGGTCTTGTCATGCTTTTCTGAAATCACATCCCTCCCCTGGTTATTTCTTATATCACAATAGAACCCCATCACAATCACATGCCAAAACTCCTTTGACTATTCCCTGGTTGATGAGCATCTCTTCAATTTTTAGTTCTTTGCCATCACAAAAAAAAAAAGTGACTACATGTATTTTGTACATACAGGTCCTTTTCCTTTGGCTTTGATCTCTTTGGAGGTATTGCAATACTAGTGGTATTGCAGGATCAAAGGGCATACATAGATTTATAGTCTTTTGGGCACAATTTCAGATTGTTCTTTAGAACGACTGGACCAGTTTACTACTCCACCAACAATTCCTTAATGTACCTATTTTCTCTCATCCCTTCCAGCATTTGATGTTTATGACAGGTGTAAGGAGGTACCATAGAGTTGTGTTAATTTGCCCTTCTCTAATCAGTTAGTGACTTAAAGTATGTTTATGTGGCTATAGATAACTTTTATTTCTTCTTCTAAAAGCTGCTTATTCATATCTTTGATCATTTATCAATTGGGGAATATTTCTTATTTTTTATCAATTTGACTCAGTTCCCTATATATTTGAGAAATGAAGTCTTTATTAGAGAAATTTTCCCTTAAATTTTTTATATTACTTCATTGTCTATGCTACCCTTTAGAAAAATGTTGCTTTCCTGATTATCTCTTTTAATTAGGTATATTTTTGCTTTAGTTTTGTCTGAGATCATGATTGCTACCCTTGCCTTTTTTTACTTCAGCTGAAGCATAATAGATTCTGCTCCAGCACTTTATTTTAACTCTGTGTCTTTCTGTCTCAAGTATGTCTCTTGTACACAACATATTGTTGGATTTTGATTTCTAATCCATTCTGCTATCAACTTCCAATTCTGTTTTATGGGTTAACTCATCCCATTCAGTTATAATTACTGTGTATTTCCCTCAATCCTATTCTGTGTATCCTCTCTTTTTATCCTATCCCTCCTCAAAAGTCTGTTTTGCTTCCGATCACTGCCTCCCTTAATCCCCGCTCTCTATTGTCACTCCTCTGCCATATTTCTTATCCCCTTCCTCTCCTATTTCCAAATTGGGTAAAATAGATTTCTGTACTCAGTTGAGTGTGTGTGTGTGTGTGTATACACACATATGCATACATATATATATACATACATACACACACATATATACATATACATATACATGTTCTTCCCTTTTTGAACCAATTCCAATGAGAGTGAGGTTTGAGCATTGCCTGTTACTATCCTCTTTTTCCCTTTCTTTATAAAAGTTTTTCCTTGTGTGCCTCTTTTATGTCATAAAATTCACCCTATTCTATCTCTCCCTTCCCCCCTCTCCCAGTGCATTTCTCTTTCTCATCCCTTTTTTTTTTGAGATCATTCCAACATAATTGCAGCTCATACCTGTGCCTTCTATGTAGACTCCTTCTAACTGCCTTTATAATGATAAAGTTCTTAGAAGTTACATGTATCATCTTCCCACATAGGAATGTAAGCAGTTTAACTTTATTGAAACTTTATTGAAAAAAATTATAATGACTCTTTTACATTTACTTTTCTATGCTCCTCGTGATTCTTCTTTTTGAATATCAAATTTTCTGTTCAGCTCTGGTCTTTTCATCAGGAGTGCTTGGAAGTTCTCTATTTGATTAAATGTCCATTTTTTCCATCTGAAGGATTATATTTAATTTTGTTGAGTAGGTTATTCTTGACTATAATCCTAGCTGCTTTACCTTCCAGAGTATTATATTCCAAATCCACTCCTTTAATGTGGAAGTCACTAAATCTTGGGTGATCCTGACTATGGCTCCATGATATTTGAATTGTTTCTTTCTAATTGCTCATAATATTTTCTCCTTTACCTAAAAGCTCTGGAGTTTGGCTATAATAGTCCTAGGAATTTCCATTTTGGGATATCTTTCAGGAGGTGATCAATAGATTCTTTCAGTTTCGATTTTGCTCTCTGGATCTAAGATATCAGAGTAGTTTTCCTTGACAATTTCTTGAGGTATTATACCTATGCTCTTTTTTTTTTTTTTTTTTTTTTTTTGCTTTTTGGAGGGGAAAGGCAGGGCAGTTGAGGTTAAGTGACTTGCGTAAGGTCCATGGCTAGTAAGTGTTAAGTGTCTGAGGTTGGATTTGAACTCAGGTCCTTCTGACTCCATGGCTGGTACTCTATTCACTGCACCTCTAGCCACCCTTATGCTCTTTTTTTTGATCATGGCTTTTAGATAGTCTAATAATTCTTAAATGATCTCTTCTCAGTCTATTTTCTAGGTAAGTTTTTCTAATGAGGTATTTCATATTATCTCCTATTTTTTTCATTCTTTTGACTTTGTTTTGTTATTGTTTTGTTTTGTTTTATTGTTTTTTGATGTTTCTTGGAGTCATTAGCTTCCTTTTGCCCAATTCTAATTTTTAAGGAATTGTTTTCTTTAATAACCTTTTGTATTTTCTTTTCCATTTGGCAATTCTCCTTTTTTAGGAAGTTCTTTTCTTTAGTGAATTTTTTTTACCTCCATTTTTAAATTGGCCTATTCTGTTTTTAAAAGAGATCTTTAAAATTTTTTTTACTATTAGGCCAGTTCTGTTTTTTAGATGTAATTTTTTTCAGGTGTGTGTGTGTGTATGTGTGTGTTTGTGCCTTTTTTACCAAACTGTTAATTTTCTTGCATTACTCTCATTTCTTTTCTTTTTTTCCCTCTACCATTCTTATCTCTTTCTTTAACTCTTCTGGAAATTCTTGCTGGCTTTGTGTCCAAATAGCAGTTTTCTTTGAGGCTTCGCTTATAGTCGTTTTCACATTGTCATCTTCAGAATTTATGTCTTGGTCTTCTCCATCACAATAGTTGCTTTTTATGGTGAAGTTATTTTTTGTTGTTGTTTACTCATTTTCCCAGGCTATTTCTTCACTTTGAACTTTAGGTCAAAGTTGGGTTCTGCTCACCTCAGGGTGGGGAAGCACTATATCAAACTTCAGGATTTTTTGCTGCTCTTTTCAGAGCTAGTTCAGATTTTTGGCACTTTCAAGGTGCTTTGATCCTGGGAGAGGTGTGGTCACTGCTTTCCTGGTCTATGCTTTGGTCTTTACCCCGGAAGGGCTCCTGCTTCCCTGCAGACACAAGCATTAGTGTTCTTCTTGGTCCTGGAATTGTGATCAGGCCCCTGCTTCCTTGTGACCAATCACAACTGTTGTTTTCCATCCACTCAGAGCTGCTTATGGGTACCATGTGCACCCAGTTTCAGCAAAATTGTAATTTTGTAATTTGTAATTTCTTTCTAACCAGCTGACTCCCTTATTACCTCTGGCCTGAGAACTCCTGAAGCTGCTATATTGTCTGGCAGCCTCTAAGCCTCTAAGACAAAGGTGTTCCTGCCATGCTTGGGGCCTGTGCCCACACTGATGGTAGACTGCTCCTGTGAACCTCCCAAGTTGTCTTAGGCTGGAAAAATGTCTCCCTCTGAACTTTTGCTGGCTATACTGCTTCAAAGTTTGGTTTGAGGAGTTCTTTTAAAGCTTTTTGCATGGGGAGGGGGAATGTTAGGAAAGCTCAGCTGGGTCCTGGCCTGTATTCCACCAACTATCATTTTCTCTTCTGGGCAAAATATTCTCCTTCTGATTCTTTCAATAGAGAGTTTATTTCATTTTCTTTCTCTTGTTCTATTTATTTTAGGTGTTTATGTATTTCTGGTAGAATGATTTTTTCCTTTGTTGCTGCTTGCATTTATTAAAAAGTTAGTCTCTCCTTTTTAGTGAATCTCTAGATCTATAATAATTTCTAATACTGGTCAGTGTTTCCTTTGATTTACTCATCTTTCCAGTTTTATTTTTCCAAATTGGAACTTTGTGCCAGGGCTAGACTCCACTCCCATCATACTTTTTGATGCCATGATTGGTTTGATTGGTTTTGCCCTGGGTCCTCTAGGTTCTTACCATGACTTCTACATCCAAGGCCATTCCAAGTGTTTGGGATCCAGAGATTTGGATTTTCAGTACCTTCCATGATCCCTTAGAACAGTGGTTCTCAACTTTCCTAATGCTGCAATCCTTTAATACTCATATGTGGGTGTATCTGCATGTGGGCAGACTCACCTGGAGACAGATAGAGGAGGGTTCTCAGTTCCTAAGACCGTTGGAAATACGTGTTTTCTGAGGGTCTTAGGTGGCCCCTGTGACCCCTGTGAAAGGGTAGTTTGACCCCCAAAGGGGTTGTGATCCACAGGTTGAGAACTGCTGTCTTGGAATAAAGTGCTAGGGACCTTGGAAATTAAGGGCCTGGGCTATCCTGATCTGAGTGCTACTGGTCACTGTTGCACTGGTCGTTATTGCTTTTGGAGGCTCCTAATGTCTCCACCCTGGGCCTTCTTGGTGTCCAGTTTTGAAGTGGGGCAGGTTGGGACCTTTCTCCTTGTTGCCTCCAGACACGTAGCTCTGAAGATGACACATGGTCTTGGCTTATCTCTGGTTATACCAGGTGACTGCTGGTTGGTTTACTTGTGTTGGTTCTTGGCTTTTCTAGTGGCCTTTTTTATACCTATGGACTTCTGGGTGATACTGTCTTGTATGGAAGAAGTGACTTACTATAGTTCCTCATCAGATTTCCTCATTAGTATTTGGCCTGGTGTGAATATTAGGTTTTTGCTGAAGTAGGTATGTGGAACCTGACTGGTCTGCCTTTGTTCAGGCAGTTGTTTTAGCTGGAAGTTTCCACCCCTTCTCACTACCCTTCCCCATCCCCAGAAGTTTTTCAAGCTCCATAATTGACCTTCCTTTATTTCTTCTATTTTTCACTCCTATTCTTTCTT
Source organism: Pseudocheirus occidentalis (assembly GCA_028646575.1). Taxonomy (NCBI): domain Eukaryota; kingdom Metazoa; phylum Chordata; class Mammalia; order Diprotodontia; family Pseudocheiridae; genus Pseudocheirus; species Pseudocheirus occidentalis. The sequence goes on from CM053597.1 coordinate 53,438,314, forward strand.
TGAAGTCAAGTTCAGTTCATTGTTAAGAAGGAAATATCTGAATAAACATTCACACTTAGGTATGAATTACTTGTAACTAAGATATGATAGAAGTTTCTTAAAAGACACTCAACAACAACAACAACAATTTATAAGAAAACATATAACTTAGAACTAACTCTTAGAAAGGATGTTTGCATTTTCAAAGAGTCCAAAGAAATTAACATGTAATGGTGGAAATTTTGAGTTCTTTTTCTTGACTTTTCTAAGGCCTGTCTCCTTCACCTCTAAGAGCTGCCCAGTGATTGAACAAGATGATATTTGTAAAGAGCTTAGCCCAATTCCTGGCACATAGTAGGCCCTATATAAATGCCATTAGCATCATTATCATTGTTGTTATCTATCCTTTCTCTCGGATGTGATTGTGAACGAGGTCACATCGATTCTGAGGTCATTTGTTTGCATTTCTAGCACTTGACCTTTATCCAAAACCCTTAGCCTTCCATCTTGGGCACTTACGTTTAAATGCCAAACACCTCTGCTTGTGTTTGGTCCTAGAGGTGATGGAAGGCCACTAGAGGTTACTTAGAGACACGGAGTGATGGGAAACAGAGTTAAATCTAGGAAAACGGTGTCGACAGCTATGTGGGAGACGATTTGGAGTGGGGAGGAGCTAAAGGCAGGGAAGGAAGTAGTCCAGGTGAGAAGTGGGCTGGAGCTAGGATGATTCACTTGAGTTTTAAAAGAATTTTTTATATTATACATACATACATACGTACACACATACACATGTATGTGTACACACACACGTTCTCTCACACACACACACACATACTGGATTCTCACAATGACACTATTATCACCATTTTGTATATGAGTAAACTGACCCTCAGAGAAGTTAAGTGACTTGCTCAGCCAGTAGTGTTACGTACCATTGAAGTCGGCTCTTCTTGGCTCCAAATCCAATGCTTTATTCACTTCTGATAGGCAAATGGGGAGGGTTCAATGAATGATAGGGCTACAGTTGGCCAAAAGAATGGAGGAATCCTATTATCTATCCCCAAAGAACGGCAGTTTCCTTTGGAACCTCTGCTTCAATACTCTTACTTTATGGGTGAGTTCACTGAGACTTAACTTGGAAATAGTGACAAGGCAGAGAAGAGACTTAGAGGTTTAGCACATGTCTCCAGAAAGACCTAATTTAAGGCATCTGAGTTCGCTGGTCACAATGGAATAGCCTTTAAAACGCTGTAGTGGGGGAAAAAACCATTAACAGAATCCAGAATCACAGCACGTCTTTCTCTTCAGCCTCACTCCCATTTTACAGAAGAGTTAGTAGTTAAATGAAAAAAAAAAAAGTAAATTCTAAAATGGAACCGTTAATATGACTCCCAAATGTTGTCAGTCCTTCAGGGGCCCTGAAGGAGAGCTGTGTTATAGAGTGCTTATTCATCACATAAGCATTTGCTGAGTCCCTTCTGTGTGTGGAGTGCTGTTATTAGGCACTGGAGGCCTTGGTGGGGAGTCGGAGTGTAGGATAAACACAGAAGACACACACTCTCTGTTTAGAGCAAGGAGGAGCTTAGAATCTAAACAAGGAATCAACCTGCACAAAAAAAATAATGTGACATTTTGGGGAGCACAAGATGATGTAGAGGGCAATTTCTTTAACAACATATAATTATTACAGTGAAAATTTCTGTATGACATACATTGACAAGGGCACATAGACAAACCTCGGCTGATGTTCTTTTACAACAAAATCCCAGTACAACAAATGAATTCAGACGATCGCTCTGAGCTTCTTGTACTTGTGGTTTGACACATAGCCAAAACTGAGTCTATAGCATGCCAAGATGCAGAATAGAGGAATGTTCAGAATGAGGTGGAACTGTCTGTGAAGGCCCAGGGGAGGAAATAAACTGAGTCTGGCAAGGAATGATAAAGACAAGCAAACAGGATGCTGAAAAATTAATTTTGAGGAAAAAAGGGAGGATCAAAGAAGAGACAGGACTGATGCTTGTCTGTGACAAGGACAAAGGTAGGAGATTATGGGGAGAAGGCAGCACTACCACACTCTCCTTTTACTTCTGTTTTCTCTGCCAAGGAAAGTGGGAAATGGTGTATTCGATATGGAAGTGAAATCAGAGATTGTCTTCAATAAGTTCAAGTTGCTCTTTTAGGGGGGCTCCCACACAGTGTCCAGAGGAGAAGTTAATGTTCTTTGAGGGATTTTTTTGGAGAGAGGGAAAGATGCCCCTGGCATGCAGGGGGATAAAGATTGTCTTGATTGCTTTTTAAACATTAAAAAATTTTTTTTGTTTTTGTTTTTTGTTTTTATTTTATTGCTTTTTTAAGTAAGAAAGGGAACTGTGCAAATATAGCCAATAAGCTTTCTTTAGAATTCCTTACAAAGTTTTAGAATAAAGAAATTGGTTGCTCCCCATGGAGAAAGGGAAAGAGATCACTATGAGCTAACATGGCTTCAACAAGAATAAGTCACGACAGACTAACTTTCTGTCCTTTTTTTAACAGGGATTTACACCAATCAAATCAAGGGGATCCTGTAGACATAGTTTACCCAGATTTCAGATTTATCTTTGGCAAAAGTCTTTTGGACTCTGCTTGTAGACAAGACAGAGAGAAGTCTATTAGGTGATGGTGAGGTGGAATTAGAATTGGTTGACTGGTTTGAAAGAAGAACCTTTGACGGATGCTTTTCAACTTGGAGGTTTCCAGTGGTTTCAAATAGAAACTGGGCCACTAATCCATTCACGAGGATCCCTGAAGCCCTCATACTGACTTAGTTTTAAAATATAATATTAGTTATGTCAGTGTATTTTAACTAAAACTTACCTTCTACAAGAAATGTTCCCTGACCACTCTTAGTTCCAGTGCCTTGTCGTTGCTGTTTAGCAAGCTAGTTGTGTCTAGCTCTTTGTGACCCCATTTAGGGTTTTCTTGACAAGGATGCTGGAGAGGTTTGCCGTTTCCTTCTTATTTTATAAATAAGGACACTGAGGCAAACAGGGTTAAGTGACTTGCCCAGGGTCACATAGCTAGTAAGTGTTTGAGGCCAGATTTGAACTCATGTCTTCTTAACTCCAAGGCCGACGCTCTCCACTGTGCCACCTAGCAGCCACCAGTGCCTCCCCCTCTTGATTATTTCCAATTTGTCCTGTATATAGCTTGCTTCATATGTATATTTGTTTGCATGGTGTCTCCCTCACTAGACTACAAGCTCCTTGAGGACAAGAACTATCTTTTACCTCTTTTTGTATCCCCTATACTTAGCTCAGTGCCTGGTACATAGAAGGCACTTACTAAATAAAAATGATTTTAGTAATTGTTACTTTCCAATTATATATTAATCTGGTTTAGGCAGAACTGGGAAATGTTGTGGGCTGGGTGTTTGATATTTTTGTCCTAGAGATCTAAGCATAGATCCTGACAAGCTGAAAATGGTCCAGAATGGTCCAGAATGAGGAAGGAAGGAACTGAGTTTTATTTTGTCTTGATCCGGACTGTTAAGCTTTTCACTCAGTTTGCTATTTCTTTTTAACAGAAATAAAATGTATTTTGATGTTAGTTATGACATCGGTCATTGTGTTTGATCTGAATTCTCTTGTCTCTACTATTGTCTTGGTTTATGTTATTGCAGTCACGATGTCTTCTATGCTTTGTATCACTTCATACAAGTTTTCCAGGTTTCTCTTAATTTTTAATATTCATCATTTAAAAAATTTTTTTTTAAAATTATGGATCTTTTTGGCAGTCTGGTAAAACCTAAGGCTCCCTCTACAGAAGAGTTTTTAAATTCATAAAATAAAATGCATGAGATTACAAAGGAAAACAAAGGTTAATGAAAGATGCCTTCTTCCCCATTCAAGTTGATAGATCCCCCAAAATATATCCACAGACAACTTGTACCCCCCTGAAATTTATCCACTTCATTATTTTTTTTAAATTAAATTTATTCATTTTTAGTTTTTAACAGTCACTTCCATAAGATTTTGAGTTCTAAATTTCCTCTAATCTCTCCCCTCCCCTACCCCAAAATGGCATGTAATTTGATATAGGTTCAACATATACATTCATATTAAATCTATTTTCACATTAGTCATGTTGTAAAGAAGAAGTAGAAGCAATGGGAGAAACCATGAGGAAGAAGAAACAATATAAAAAAGAGGGAGGGAAGGAGGAAGGGAGAGAGAGAGAGATCACAAATAATATCCTTTGATCTGCATTCAGAGTCTATAGTTCTTTTTCTGGATGTGGACAGCATTTTCCATCATTAATCATTTGGAGTTGTCTTAGATCCTTGCATTGCTAAGAAGAGATAAGTCTATCAAAGTTAGTTATCGCATAATGTGGCTTTTGTTGTGTACAATGTTCTCCATATAAAACCTGGAAAGCCAAGTTTTTCTGAATTCTGTCTGCTAATCATTTTTTATAGAATAATATTATTCCATTACATTTACATGCCACAACTTGTTCAGTCATTCCTCAATTGAGGGACATCTCAATTTCCAATTATTTGCAACCTCGAAAATATTTTTGTACATGTGGATCCTTTGCCCATTTATATGATCTCTTTGGTATGTAGACCTAGAATTGGTATTGCTGAGTCAAAGGGTATGCACATTTTTGTAGCCCTTTGGGTATAGTTCCCAATTGTTCTCCAGAATGGTTGGGTCAGTTCACAACTCCACCACCAATGCATTAAAGGTTCCAGTTTCCCCACATCTTCTCCAGCGTTTGTCATTTTCCTATTTTATCATGTTAGCCAATCTGATAGGTACCTCAGAGTTGTTTTGATTTGCATTTCTCTAATCAATAGTGATTTAGAGCATATTTTTCATATTACTATAGTTAGTTTTAATTTCTTTCTCTGAAAACTGCCTGTTCGTATCCTTTGACCATTTATCATTTGGGGAATGACTTGTATTCTTATAAATTGACTCAGTTCTCTATATATTTTAGAAATAATGCCTTTATCAGAGACACTGGTTGTAAAAATTCTTTCCAATTTTTCTGCTTTCCTCCTAATATTGGTTGCATTGTCTTTGTTCAAAACATTTTCAATTTAATATAATAAAATTATCCATTTTGCATTTCATAAGATTCTCTATCTCTTGTTTTGTCATAAATCTGACAGATAAACTATGCCTTGCTCTCCCAATATTCATCATTCTTCATCATGCTATATTATTCCATTTTATTCACATCCTATAAATTGTTCAACCATTTCGCAATGATGTGTGCATACTTTATTTTTCAGTTTTTCTTCTTGTGATCTTTCCCTTACCTATTCCTTTCCTTTCTCTTTCTCCTGCTTTTCTTTCTCCTTCTCTTCCTTTTTTTTCCTCCTTCAAAAAGACAAATATTGTAGCATATATGAGACCTTGCTTTGTATCATTGACCTCCTTGTTATATAATCCTAGTAGGGGAATTGTTGGATCAAAAAGTACAAACAATTTAGTAATTATTTTTCTTTTTAATTCCAAATTTTGTTCCAGAATAGCTGGGTTAATTCATGCCTACAGCAAAAATATATTCCCGTGCCTGCCCATTCAATGTGGACTTTTTTTGAAACATATTTTACCCTATTCCAATTTGACAAGTTTGAAGTGATATGTCAGTGTTCCATTTTTCTTAATATTATCAGTTGATGGAACCATGTTGGTTTTTGGTGAACACTGTTTACTTTTCTAAGTGCTTATAAACCACCCCTTTAATAATGTTTTAGATTTTTCTCTGGCACCCAAATAAAATTTACCTGTATGTAATTTGTAGAATTCACTTTCTTCCCTTTTTCAAAAGCTGGGACATTGGACCATCTCTGGTCCTGCAGCAGCCCTCCCATCCTTTGGAACTTTTCAGAGAGCTCTCCAGTAGCTTAGCAATTACATCACACCCAGTCCTTTTGACACCCTGGAAGGTAGTTTATTTGTGTTTGGTGACTCTTACCTATTGAAGAAAGCTAAACACTTTAGTCATTCATCTTGACTTTCATACACCAGTTATATTTTGTTTTGCCATTTCCAGCCAAACATTTGTTTTCCATGAAAATGGAAGCAAAATCCAAATTACACAATTGTTGGGAGATGAAGAGGGGAATGAATAGTATTGCACTTGGATTCAGGAATTCCTGGGTTCAGATCTATCTCACATATTTACTAGCTGTGTGACCTCAGGTAAGTCACTTAACCTCTCTGTGTCTCACTTTTCTCATCTGTAAAATGAAGGTATTGGACTCAGTAGTAATGCCTGGCATTTATTTAGTGCTTTGAGGTTTATGAAGTACTCTAAAAATAGTGCCTCATTGTATACTTGTAATAACTGAAGGTAGGTGCTATTTTATTTATTTATTCCCCATTTTACAGATGAGGAAACTGAGGCAGACATTAAGTGACTTACCTGGGTTCATACCACTAGTAAGTGACTGAGGCAAGATTTGAATTCAGACCTACCTTTCTGAATCCACTGTGCCACCTAGCCATGGGCCTCTCAGGGTCCCCTTCTAGCCCTAAAGCTAGAATTCTATAATCCTTTCTGTTATTTATTATCATTGGCCCAACCACACCAAGCCACATCCCTACTCCTTCTTTGATCTCCTTTATGTCCCCAACATAGATCACAAAGCCTTTTTGATGCTTTTAACATTTTTGTCACACTCAGGTCTCAGCTTTAGTTTTTCTGAGGCAATTCTTAAAGGACCATGCCATGTATTTATTTTTGTCTTTAGTTATGGTGTTTTTAGACCATGCACCTTTTTCTACCTCCTTGGAATAATTTGTGTTTGTGTTGTTGGAATTTCATATTTTAGAAAATCTAATTCCTCCTTCAGCTGACTTACCTAAGTACAATTCTAGGACATGGGATCCTACTTATCTTTTCTCTGAATCATTTAAAATCCATCCTCCTCAAATCTAGAGTCTACAGCAGATTATGGTAAGCTTTCTCTTGCTTATGGATCAAGAAATTTAAACCTTTTGCTTCCTCCCAAGATTCCTGTCACTTCTGCTTGGATGATAACTTATTTTTATTGGCCCCCACCAGTTCCAGAATAGCACTCAAAAGATGTCTGGATTCCTGAAGTCCCCAGTGACCACTGTGTCATGTCTCCACAATGTATCCCAAACTCTAAATCTGTTTTCTAGTCTACTTCTAGCTCTCGCTCTATTGATTCTCATCCTAATGCTTTTTACTGGGCTGTCTTCAACAAGAGCAAGTGTCCATCTATATCTGTTTTTATATCTGTATTTTTTATCTCTGTACATATCTACCATTTATTTCATTGAATTTCTTTTTTTGAATAGAGTATTCCTTTTATGACCATATTCCAGGGTTCAGTTATATTCCACCAAGGCTCAGTGAGTTCACATTTCCCTCTTCCTATCATCCCTAGTATACCTTTAAAAAAATTATTCTGAACATTGTCTATATGAGGTTTATTGTTTCCTTTTTTCTCAAATATTATTTCTTGACAATGATTCTTTTCTATTGATATTCTTCTTTGTATGTGTTATGTAATTCTGTGGTTTTTGGTTTGGTGGAAATATGTAGTCACTTTTCCCTTCCCTATCCATTTTAAATTTAAGGTCCTTTTGATTGTTGAACCATAGATGTAGAGTTGGAAGAGATCTTAAACATCATTTAGTTCAATCTACTCTTTTAATAGATGAGGAAACTGAGACCTCTAGAGTTTTGTAGACTTGTCTAAGGTCCATAGTTGCAAAAGGGTAGAACTTGTACTCCAAATCCAGAACTCTTTCCACTCTGCCTTACTAACTTTTCCAAGTCTTCAAGCAAATACTACTGTTTTTTTTTTTAATTCTTAGTAGATGCATTCCTACACTGTGGTTATCTTATCCAAATTCTGTTTTCAGACACGATCTTCTTATTAGTAAGTTCTTCTCTTCCCAGATTTGCTACACCAGGGAATAGGAAGGCACCACAAGTTTTGTGGAGATCAATGGCATGATAATGGGATTTGAGAGATTAATGACACTCCTTTTTCTATGATTTAAAAAAAGATATTGCCTTTACAGGAAAGATACTCATCGTCTCATTAGAAGTATGCTTGAGTTATGTCAAACACATATGATTGTACTTATTAGTGACAGTGGCAAGGAAAGAGGTGGGTTGGCACAGTATTTGGAGGAATGCTAGAACTTTCCAAAGATTCTTTTTGTGCATATTTTCTCATTTGATTCTCACAACAACCTTGTGAGGTCAATGTGACAGGTGTTATCCCTATCTTGCAGATGGTAAAACTGAGGCTCAGAGAGGGAGGAGATATGGTACAATGTAGAGTCCTTCCTGGATTTGTATTCAGAGGACTTGGTTTCTATCCCAGATCTGGTACTTCCTACCTGTGTCACCTTTGGCCAGTCCATTGACCTCTCTACTGATCATTTTGTTCATTTGAAAAATAAGGAATTTGGGCTAGATCAGGTATTCTTCACTTTTATGTGTGTATCTTGGGCTTCCTTTACCAGTCTTGTGAATTCTATGAACCCCTTTTCAGAATAATTTTAAATGCATAAAAATAAAATAAACAGGATCACAGAGGAAGCCAATCATATTGAAATACAGTTTTAATAATAAATATTAAAACCAGTTTATGGACCCCTTGTTAAAAATCCTTGGATTAGATGAACTTTGTTTTCCTTCATGTTACAAATCTATGTTTCTATTATCCTAAGTGACTTGCCTATTGCCACACATCCAGGAAAGTAGCAGAAGCAGGATTTGAACTCAGGTCTCTCCCGACTACAAGAACAGAATTCTTTTTTTATTAGCATTACTCATAAGTTGTTGAGTTGTTCCAAAGTGACTTATATCCACAAAAAAAAACCCAACTAGTTTTCCATTTCTGCTTTCACACTTGCAAATGTTTCAGAAAGATCCTTCTTCCAAGAGCCTCATTTTGTAGGTGAATGAATACTATCTTAACATAATGTGGCTTTGAACAAGATGGAAGTCGTTGTCTGTCCTTTGTTCTCAAAGAGGACCAACCCCATCACGAGGGTGACAGGGTGACGTGTGTTGACTTGTGTGTGAATTGCATTTAAGAAGCAGAGTTGCACAAAGTCATCAGCCTTGTTCTCTTCTCCAGAGTTATTGAGGTCTAGTGGCAAGACAAAAGTTGATATGACTGATGATTGCCCAGGATGCAATAGATGACCTTGACCTTTCAAAATTAAGGTTTTCATCAGATAGTCTGAGGACACACCCAGTCAATGACTAAGGGTTGGGTAAGAGTTGAGACAAAAGATTGATACGAATTTGGCAGTGTTTGTGTGTATGTCTGTAAATTGTATGGAGACTTAAGAAACTTTTATTTTAAAGAATTTCATACAGAATGTAGGATGCTCTGTTACAAGCTATGAAAGACCCAAAGAGAGCTGAACATTCAGTGCTGAATCTAAAGCTTTGACTTAAATGGTGGCTGATGTCCCTTTTAGCTTTCAATTCAGAAATCTTTTATGTAGGCACAAAATGAATTCCCAGGTTTGGAACTATAGCTTGTGGGGTAGTAACCCTAATATGGTATGGGTAATTGTTCTTGCTGTAATGCCTTCTTCCTCTTTGGAAAAAGAATGACCTTCTCATTGTATCAAGGGCTATATTCTTTGTGTTTCCTTTGTAACAAGCCTCTTCCAGTTTCCCCAAATCAATGCTATTCAAGAACTAGAGGCTTTCTTTGTCAGTGAATTGAGATGAAGGCTGTGATTCAGCCTGCCACGTTGCTAGGCTGCCTAACAATTTACCTCTAGCAGCAGGGAAGGAATGATTGAGTTGTTGGAAATCTTTAACGTCAGTAATGAATAAAGATCATTTGTGCAAATTTCCCTCTAAGAATAACTAGACTTTCTTGCCCAGACCTGGAAGAACCCCTGCGTGTTCTACTATTTTTTAAGAGGGAAGGGAGTGGCAATAAATAAGCTAGAAAACAGATATAAAAGCATAAACATGAAGGCCGTGTTGGCACAGTAACTCTGTGTAGACATCTGGGTTTGGAAATGTGAGAAAATTGTAAAGAATTTGAAAAGGTTCAAAGGCTCAGGTTATTAAAGTTTTAATAATCTCCTTTTTCTGCAGACCTCACCCCCTGCTAGTCTTTCAACCTGGTAGAAAAATGCAATATGTACAAGATTACAGTTAATTAGAGTTGAATCTTCCTTGTGAAAACCTGTAGAATCTGTTGGGACTTTTTGGTTTGATGGCAGCAAGCTGGGTGCTTGAATGGACCTACGTTGGTTTCCATGGAAGGAATGTCAAGGTTTTGTTTTGTTAGAACTTCATAAGGTTAAATGTTCTCTACTTTTAAAAAATGGTCATTGAATCCATACTTAAATTAGGCAAAGCAGTTGCTTTGCAAAAAAATGGGCTGTTGAAAGAGAATCTTGTCTACTCTTCTTTACCAGTCACTGATCAAAAAAACATGTTTCTCATTCAGAGGTCTGTTCTGATGTATAAATGCTATATTTCCTTTGGTCTGTTTACCCAAATGTCTTAATTAAAAGAGTAGAGTCAGAAAAAATAAAGACTTTAAGATATTGAATAATTATTGTGGTGAAATTGTAGGAATGATTACTCTTCTGAACTAGAATGCAGTTTATGCTTAACGCAGACTTAGAATCATAGACAATGTCAGTGGTGCAGCTGGAAGGGCCTTAGAGATCATATGGCCCAATGAGTTCTCAAAATTTGGGGGCTTGGGACCCCTTTATGCCCTGAAAAATGATTGAAAACTGCTTCAAGAGTTTAGTTTATGTGGGCTATATCCATCGATACTGCATTAGAAATTTAAATACTGCAATTATGAAGATAGATTTGACCTAGCAGACCCCCTGAGAGAGTTGTGGGGCCCCACAGTTGTCTCTAGAGGTACTTTATGAGCCACTTATCTAGTCTGATACCTCCATTTTACAGAAAAGGAAAACTGAGCACTAGAGGAATGTAATGTATGTCATATGAATTGTTAAAAGTAGATTCTCCAGCTTGGGACTTTGCAGTCTGATTAGATTTTTTTCTCCCCCTAAAAGTCATTTTATATACACACACACACACACACACACACACACACACAGAGTATGCAACAAGTATTTTACTACGCTTTTGTATTTCAGTGTATGGAATTTTTATTATGTAATATATGTAAGTATGTTTAATACATGCATATAGTTGAATATGAGATGCTATAAATTTTGTTGCACTGAGGATGGTGAAAGAATAAAAGGGGAAAAAAATCTAATGAATCATTAGGACCGTAGACATTAGTAGTGAAATATTATTTGCTAGGGATGATAGTTGGAGTTGCTTTAATAGGGTAAGTGATTCCAAATGCAAGTCTATATGTCAGAATCCCAGGCTTTTTGTGAGACTAATTGACTTTGCAATAGAGTCTTGGCAATGCCCTTATTATTTTTACTGCATTTTCCTTTTTAATAATGTAAAATTGAACTAACTTCTAAAAATCAAGTTCCCCTTTATGAGTCTGTTAGCCCTTCCTTCACCAAATTAATGACTGGCTGGGCCCCGTAGCCAAGAATGCTCACTGTTCAGGGCATTTGTTAATTGGTTGTTGGTAGAACGATATATGGGGGAGAATTATTGCTCCTCTAAACTGTGGAGTGTAAAGGAAAAGGAGCAATATAAATATGGAATTGGAATAGGTAAGGAAAACTGGAAATGTAAAATGTTCTGTTTCCTCCAAGATGGTTCCCTTAGGATGACTGCAAATGCCTAAAATAAAACAGACCAGACCAGATTGTAACACAAAATTTGGTTTTGATAACTCACTTAGAAAAGAAGATTAATTATTTTTCTTTTTTTTGTTTTTAAAGGCTTAGTGGTTTTCTAAATAAATTTGTTTCTCAGAGGTTGCCTCCTAAATAGCAAAGTCCTCAGTCCAGCTTTCTAATAGTTGTAGGATAATTCTGAACACTGGCCCGGATAAGGACAATCTATAATTTTTGATCTTTCAGTAAAGGTAGCCTAGACCCAACTACTCATCAGCTTAGGTTTTGAGCTGACGTCAGCCATAGCTTAAGGACATAACATAACTTAAGGACACAACTTAAGGACACAGAACAGTGGTGCCTGGGAAATGTTGGGGAAACAAATCCCAGGCATGAAAGTCAGTCTTGCCTCTGTCTCCCCATCACCAATGCCACTCCTGTGGTCCAGGTGCCACTTGCAAATCATCATGCAGCAACAGAGACTGCCAAACTGACGCCATTTTTAGTGAATAATGGTGAGAAAGTTATGGATTTTTCTTTAAGTGAGAGGGACCTAGGGGAATGTGAAACGGAGACCAACAGTCTGGAATTTCCTCTGAGATGTAAATGAACCCTACCTTGGCCTCCCTAGGCCTGCTGGGCCATTTAACACCTATTGTATTAAGGTAAATTTTGAAGCTTGCTAGGGCTGAGGTTGTGGACAGGTAGTGAATGTGCTTCCTCTTGGAAAAAGGAGGCCTAAGGGACAAAAAAGAAAGGGGACTGGAAAACTGGGTTCAGAGTTGATTCCAAGGATTAGGAAGAAGGAATAGAATAAAGAGCTTCACTAGAAACCCAGGCTATCTGGTCTTAGAACTTCTTAGAACAGCATCATTGATTTAGAATTTAAAGGAAAGTCAGAGAGCATCTGATCCAACACTTTCATTTTGGGGATGAGGAAGCTTGGAAACATAGGGCTTCCCTGACTAGCTTAAGATCACAAAGGGAGGAAGCTACATTACTATGATCTGATCTCAGTTCCTCTGACTCCATTGTGTCCCATTGTCTTTGCCGTATTGGAAATGTGTAATTCTACCTCTTGTGTGTCCATGCATGCAGATTTGCATGTGGTTATATGTGTGTATGTATATATACTTACATGTAATGTAATATATATTTTATGTCTAACACATATTATGTAATGTTATATAATTTTAAGCTCCTCTCTGTTCCCCTATTGTGTTATAGGGTGGAAGTAACTTTGGATTATGCTGGTAGGGCATGAGCTCTGGCAAATTTTACCAATTTAATTAAACAACAAACACTTATCAAGGATCTGCTCTGTGTTAAGGGTTGAGGATTTAGTTAAGATCCAGTATCTGCCTTCCTGAAGTTTACAGTCTTTGGGAAGACTAAGACCCATGCACAGATAACTATAACACATGATACATGCATTAAAAAGATACATGCCAAATTCTCTATAACTTCTAAAGGGCCAGGTTATTACAGAAAGTAGACACCAATTTGAGTAGGCATTATTTAATTTTTAGTTCTTATATCCCTAGTGTCTTGATAGTGCCTGACACAGAGTAGGTACTTTATAAATCCTTGTTGATTGATTGATCAAGAAAGCTTTCCTGGAGGAGAAACCATTGGAATTAGGCTCTAAAGGATTGGTAAGAATTTCCTAGGTAAAGAGAAGAAGGAGGCTATTGCACACATTGGCTTTGAGTGGGAGACTGACATCACAAAGACTATCGCCTAAGGTGAGAAAGGCATTGTTATGGTAGAGGGATTTGCCACAGGAATGAAATGATACCTTTCTGGGATATTGAAGTTTGTTTTTCTGTTATTACAAACAGCAAAAACCCATGGAAAATCCAAGGAAGGCCTAAGCACTCATTTTTAAGGTAGGAGGGTGGTGGGAAGATGCATCCCCATATCCTGTTCTACAGGAGATCTGGGTTCAAGGAAACCAGGTATTCTATGCACCAAGCCACATGGAAAGCAAGATGGTGTCATGGGGTGGCCACAGCAGAGAATTGAGGTCGTTTTTCTAGGGGCATTAGAAAGGATGATCTTTGCAGGGGTGACAGTTCAAGGACAGTCTGACATCCCAGAGAGATAGACTCAACAGGTAGGAAAATGAAGGGGTAAAGGTTTAGGAAGCCAAGGGAAATGGGCAACTCTTGTGCTGCAGGTGGAAATAAGTGGGAAATAGAAGGGTGGGGAATTGGCTAGCCCAGAATCAGGACCAGGTCAAAACCGGGATAAAGACCCAATATGGTCAAGAAATGTCTCCCTGCCCTCTCCTGTCCTGTTCTGTCCTATCTTGCCTCCCCAGATACAATATTGTACAGGAATAATTGGATCCAGGGGACAGGCTCATATTACAAAGGGCTCTCAAGGCATCAGGTAATTCAGTATTGGTTGGCCTGAGCTGGATTCAAAATGGTAACTAAGAGCTGAAAGGCTACACGACTCATTACCAATTACTAATTCCCTGAGCCATCCGGTTCCCTGGCAGAAAAGCTTCCAATGAATTTGTGTTGCAAATTGAAAACATACTGTCAACAGCAATAAGTCCAGAAGATGTTTACCTTAATCTTTCAAAGGCGTGCTTATGCATGGGGATGTTTTTGTTTAAGAGTCAGCCATCAAGATGCTTCCCCTGTTGCTGAATGTTAGACCTGGGTATCATCAACTTAGACCTGGTAGATGGAATTGGGTTAACTGCCTTCAGAATAATCAGAATGTCTTCCTGTGTAGTAACTGAATCTGCCACAGGCTTAGTGGGTTCCATGTTGGATGGAGAATTGTTTCGGGACCTAAAATTGTAGGAAACATAAGGCTGTACAGGGGGTATGAAGAGTACTTCCTTTAATATTCATTGCCTCTCCTGGGGATTGTAGGTTTCAAATCTTATGTAGGATCATAGATTCAGAGCCAAAGGGGCTTTGGTCATATAGTCCAACCCTATTAGTTTACAATGGAAAAAACCGATTCAGAGAGCATGAATGGTTTATCCAAGGTTACACACACGGCAGAGACAAGCAAGATCTGAACACACGTCTTCTCAATCTGCACTCAGCACATTTTCCATTCTGCGATGTTAGGCCAGGGAAACAGGAGATTTAGAAATTCAGCTCTGTAAGGTTGGCCCAGGAGTCCTTAATCTGAAGTTCCAAGGGGTTCGTGGACAGATTTCAAGGGGTTTATTGTATGGAAACAAAATCACATCTTTGTTTTTAATTAACCTTTCATTTTATTTGTAATCATATCTATCTATCTATCTATCTATCTATCTATCTATCTATCTATCTATCTATCTACTATCTACTGTCTATCTATCTATCTATCTATCTATCTATCTACACACACACACACACACACACACACACACACATACTTAACATTTGAAACCTTATGCTTCTGCCAAAAAGATTCCATGACACAAAAATGGTCAAGAACCCCTGGACTGGAAGAGAATCAATCAATAAGCATTTGTGCCAGACACTGTGTTAGGAACAGGAATTTAAGTATACATTTCAGAATGAAACATCCGTATAAACAGTCCTATTGACTAAGATTTGAGCCATCATTACTCTTCTCCACCCCCAGAAGCATACATTTAGTTCTTTTTAGAAACCCTAACAAAAAATAAAGCCTTTAAGACACCTTCAAAACAAGGCATTGGTGCATGTGTTATAGTTCCTGGAAAAGTAGCAATAGGGGTAAAGTATGACTAGACAGGACCAGCCTTGCAGAACAAATATTCATGCTGTCCCAGCTGGAGCTTGAGAGAACCTGGATTGGGGGAGGATGGATTTTTCAGGGAGTAGAAATTAGGGTTTGGACTGTTACAATAGCCCTTTTATAGGTTTCTTAATCTTTAGTCTCTCTTCCAGATCTTCACATACAATCTTGAAAAGGTTACTCCACTGCTCAATAGCCACTGATGACTCACTATTGTCAGCTGAATAAAGTTCAAAATCCTTACTGTGGTCTTTAAGGCCCTATCTAGTCTGCCTCCAACCTATTCTTCTCATCTGATTATGTATGACTTCTGTATTCCAATTAAACTGGATTATTTGCTGTCCTCTGAACCTGTTTTATAGTTTCCTATATCTGCACATTTGTTCTTTGTTCCTGCCACCATCAGCTACAGAATGTCCTCTTTCCTTGTCTCTGCCTGTTGATGTCTTATCCACTCTTCAAGGCTCAGCTTAAATGTGACTTTTCCTATAGAGTATACCTTGAGTCCCCTTCACCCAGGTTTTTTTCTCCTTCAAACATCTTTCCTTCATGCTTTTCATCCATTTCCCCAACGGCGATTTCTTCTGGGCCTTTCATGGTCAGCCATCCTTCATTCCTTTTCCAGTTGCACCTCTGACTCTCCAGGCTTTGCCTCTGTGTGGTGAGGGTCCCTACCCTTTACCTTCCATTGATACTTTCTAAAATTCATTGATACTTTCTAAAATTCTAAAATTCAAGTTCCTTAAGGGCAGGAACTGTCTTTTGTTTAGTTTGATTTGGATCCTCGACTCTTGGCACCGTGCCTCTGTCATACCAAGTGCTTAACAAATGTTTGCTGTCCTATTGCATTGCCCTCAGATGGATGCCCTTGTTCCCTCATTTAACCCCATTTCTTTATAAACCATTTGTGTACTTAGCCATTTGATGGTCATCTGTGTACATGCTTTATTACCTCTATTCTCTGAATAACTCCTTGTGGGCAGGGAATATATTACTTCCCTTTGTAATTTCTCCAAAGCCCAACATGGCAGTTTGCCAATAGTAGGAACTTATTAAATGTTTGATGAATGAGTGAAGTAGGATTTTTAAAGAATATACCTGAGACACCCTGGTCTTTTTTATGTTGTTGTTTTAGATTGCTGTTTGGAGGTCCTTCTAGGATATCCCTCAGTAAAGAGTTAAGCGTCAGTATAACGATTAGACCGCAACTTTAACGAAAGTAGAAGAGAGAAAGAAGTAGAGGTCTCTCTATTCTATCTTGGCTGAATGTTCATCTTCCAAATCTTTATTTCTAGTGTCCCATCAGATCCCATGGGTTCTTATCCAATATGAAGCCTGACCCAAAAGAGATCGAACACATTCAGATTATTGTCTTTTGTCATTGACTTTATAACCTTGGCCAAATCACTTAAATGTTCTGTGTCCCAGTTTCTCCTTTGAAAGTTCTAAAGGATCCTTGTCACTAGGTGTTTTTCAAAAGAATTTCTTATGGTAGGCAATAAGATGGTATCACTATGGTTACAAAAAGGAAATGTCTATTTCCTTAGTAGGTACATTTTTAAAGGCATAGGGAAGATAACCACAATATTTTTTTTTCTTGAATTTTTAAGGTATTTAAATTTAAATTTCTTCTATTATAAGCTTCTTGAGGCTGGGGATAGCTTTGGCTTCTTTTTGTATCCTCAGAGTTTAGCACAGAGCCTGGCATAGAGCAGACATTAATAAATGTCTATTAATTGACTTATTGGTTGATATTTATTAGAAGAAAAGACAAAGGAGGGAGAAAAGAAAAAAATATGTAGTTATATTAGTAAATGAGACCTTTATTTTTTATTTTTTAACATTTGCTTTTAAAACTTTGAGTTCCAGATTCTCTCCCTTCTCGCCTCTTCACCCACCCCCACTAAGACAAGCAATTCAATATAGGTTATACATGTGTAGTAATGCAAAGCATTTCCTTAATAGTCATAGTGTGAAAGACTAACTGCATTTCCCTCCATCCTATCCCCCCCCACTTATTATATTTTCTCCTTTGACCCTGTCCCTTTTCAGAAATGTTTGCTTCTAACTACCTTCTCTCCCAATCTGCCCTCCCTTTTATCATTCTCCCATACTTTCCCATAGGGTAAGATATCCAATTGACTATGTATGTATCTTTGGGAGATTAATTCTTTGCTCTGGTAGGAGCTATGGTGGTTCTGGTAGGAAATACACCCAAAATAATCATGTTAGGTATACTAATGGCATGGAAGAAAAATGGGCAGATGGAGTTTTATACATTCCTGACCATGCTGACATTTCACCAGAACTTACTTATCTTTGCTACTTCATGATTTGTGGTCCAAAAAATGGAGATTTCCCCCTGGGGACTATGTGTGACCCAGAGAAACACCTAAGACAAGTCTCTGTCTCACAGGAGGCTTAATTCTTTCTGTAGAAAAA
>CM053597.1:53456722-53485556 GCA_028646575.1 Pseudocheirus occidentalis
AGTAGATTGGCTGAACTCCTTTTCCTCCCCCAAATTTACATTGAAAGCTTCACTCACTTTCACTGACCTCTAATCCTGGCTTAGTAGATGTGCAGATTGCTCCAGGTGCTCTAGATCTTCTCTGAAGTAGACTCACGCTGTGTCTTGGGAGTCTTCGCTCCTCCTGGTTGCCCTGGAGCCTGGCCGCATGGCGGTTTCAGGATAGGCTGGCCTCAGCTCCCAGCCTGCCGAGATGAGCTCCTCCTGCCAAGCTGCCTTCAGCCAGAGATGTGTTTTCTGTATTTTTGTGGGGTTTGGAGCCCTAAAATTTGTTTAGAGTCATATTTTATGGGTATTTAAAGTGGCTGTGTGGGAGCTGTGAAACTTTGCTGCTTCTATGCTGCCATCTTGGCTCTGCCCCCAAAATATTTTTTTAACTGACCCTGGGGTTCCATTAATAACTAAGGTCCATATTTCAAAATGAACATTCAACCAATGTTCTGCATGAAAGACCTAGAAGTAGTACTGCTTCCGAAGAATTAAAGTTATTTTGTTCTTTTAGCAAAGAGTGGATTTAGTATAGGTATCAGCAAAATGGTTGGGGAGCCTACCTGTCTCTTAGGTGAGTGAGGACAGAAAAATCAACCCTGAACATTTTTGCCAGCTCTAAATCCTCTGATTCCTTATACATTCAGTTCACCAAGCATTTATTCAATTTTGACTATGTTGGTCAGTGCTCTTTTAACCTGTGCCCATTAGACAACAGAATATTGTCCCACCTCATTTACAGTAAAATCAGGGTTGAAACATTGGATAGGTTCATGCAGTTCTCCATAGAAACAGCTATTGTCCTTCATGTTGTACAGGTGTTATTGAAAATTCACTCAACCTGCTGGCTACTTTGTCTGATCTCATATCCACAGGAAAGTGATATATTTTATTTCAAATTCAAACAGAGTGGTTTGAAGAAATCTGCTTCATCAACTAAAGAGGAGAGCGGCATGATGTTAGCCAGTGTTTCAACATCTCTTTCACAGTCCCTAGAAAGAGCTAATTATCTACTTGTCAAGACAACACAGAAGTCCCTGAAAAGCTGGGTCATTCATTCAACAAATATTTATTAAGAACATAGTTGGTACAGAGCACTAAGCTAGGTGCTTGGAGAGCTGCAGTGTTTAGATATGATAAAACTTCTGCCCTCTTGGCACTGACAGTCTAGGAAGTGTAGAAAGTCCCAAAATAGCTAGAACACAGCACATATTACATGATAAGACCACTAGAAAGAGATAAAACAATGTGCTGGGAGATCTGAGGATGGGAAATTGTAAATAACAAAAGCACAGTTTAAATCATAGTTCTGGACATAAGCAGAAGAAATCACAGGGGCCAGCATATGCTTCCTTGTCCAATGAATGTGACCCTTCCACTAATTCTACTCACCCAGCAACTCTGCTATTTGATTTTTACTGGACATTAGTTGGCACATCTGGGATGGCAAGATCATCGGTAAACATTTGTTATCATTGGGTTTGAAATCCCAGAAAAGCTCTGGGGGAGATGTCCCTGGGGAGAAATTATTTTATTTATTTTTAAAAATAGAAATAAATGTCTACCTTTAAGTATTTTCTTTCTATTGTTTGAAGATAAAATTTACATATGCTTGAGTCAAGAGAATTTTTATGATAATAATAATAAATGACTTTTATTTAAAATGGCAATATGATGAAATACATACTTCTCTAACCATATAGACAACATAATCATGCAATCTTTTCCTCATAATTTAGCAACTTGGCCAACACATTAGGATGTTACTTTACCTTGGGAATTTATCATTGTCAAGTCTGCAAAAGAAAATTCACATTATTATAGCTTTCCAATTAATTGACTTCTAGACAGAAGTTTGCTATTTCCCATTTTTTGGTAAACTGGAAATCCTTGGCAAACATTTTGTTATTTCTCAGAGATACTCAAGTGATGTCAGCCAGAGAGAGATGGAGAATGGAGAAGCTGAGATAGAAGTTAAGTAATTTAACCAACTTTTGCAAATCTGTAATAGAATAGGAAAGGTGCTCTTGAGTACTTAATAAATGTAAGGTTACTAAAATGAAAGTTGAAGGAGAGAATAGGAGAGGACTGGTTGTTTAAAGCTAAGCCTTAACATAGGGCTTCTTTTGTTAGTACTTTGTTAGTCTGTGAAAATCGACTTTGGAAATTCACAGGCCTTCTGTCCACAGTCTGCAAAAAAAACACGGACATATACAGATAAGCTCCAGCCCCCACTGCTACTTTGCAGCAGCTAATTTTAGTACTTTAGGACCTTTTGGTTGGTGAAGTCCGAGCAACAATACAGTAATGAGCCATAAACGCTGCATTGTTTCCATTTGACCACCATTTTGCCCAATTATTTCTGGTATAAACCCCAGTGGAAACAATGCATATTTTGTAATAAAACTCCCACCAGAAAGTTTGGCCATATGTCAAGAAGGAAACATTGGCAGAGACCCCAGCATAAAAATGTGGTATGTGATTCCCACATATATAAAATGAAGAATTAATGTAAAGTATCAGGCCAAAAACGTACTACAAAAGACTTAGGGGTTTTCGGCTCCATCCGAAGTGGACTAGAGAATGACCACATATTTTTCTATGTTCCATTTAAGGTGACTCAATTGTGGTTATAATATAACTCATTGAAGTAGAGATCACTTCAAAAGTTGCCTTTGGAGAGGATTAGGGGTGGCATTTTGCTATAAAGGTAACTATAATGTTATTTTTATTTAAAAAAAAAAGATATTCTCTAATGAGGAAGACACCAGCAGTCATGTCTTCCTTTTATCAATTTGTGGGCAAGGGAGTTTTTAACTACTCAATGACACTCAGAATAGTGTTATGATGATTCCCAGAGTAATACCTGTATGTGGAATAGTCCTCTCCAATTATGAACGTTTCAGCTATCCAGTTTCTATTACATGATTGAAACATTTCAGCTCCCTTTACGTTTGCAAATTCTTTTGTAGCATTGATGAGAATCAGATTTGCACATGGATTTTTCAAGTTTACAAAAGGACTTTTGCCAAGTTCTCCTCACCAAAAGGGTGCTGGATTGTTGCTTTTTCCCCTCAAGACTTGGCATGGATCTGCACCACTGATGAAGAGATAATTTGGGCTATCAATCTTGAACTGACAAAGCAGGAATGAAAATAAGAGGCCATCAGACCATAATCTGCCTAGTGAGTGACATGTTTCCTCATGGCAGTTATGTGTAACATAGTAGGGTTTCCTTTTATAATAGGAAACCAAAGGGAAGGAACACAGAATTGGAACTTGAAGACTGGTTGAAAAATGTTGGCAGCTAACTTCTCTCCCACTCATCATCAATATAATTTCTCCCCTGCTACTCTCTACAATGCTGCCCCTTCTATCTGACTTGGCCATTATGAATCTAGCTTGGTCCTTGTGGATGAAGTAATTTGCCAGCATAAGCCATAAGACAGGGGAAACTTTTTTTTCCTGACTCCTTATTTCCTGTGAGACCATTTTGGTATTGCAAGAATAGGAAAAAAATTCACTACAATATAGCTCTGTCCACCTCTGGTTCTTGCCTGAATGTTTCCAAAGTCCTATTTCCTTACTTTACCCTCTCATTCTCTGTGTGCATTGATCAGATTTCTCTGATGGGAGACATGAGCAAGAAAAAAAGAGATCAGAAACAAGAAGAGAGCTAGCTTGGATTTACCATATTGATTCAAATATAGGCCACATTCTCTCCTCCTGAATCTGTCTTATAAAAATATGGACTGTATCCAATGTTCCAAATAGGCTTTGTTTTCCCCTCCTCTACCCTCCTGAGACAAGAGATAGAGCTTGACAACAGAGATAATTTGCAATTGGTCCCAATTACCTTGGCATTTTCCCCCTTCCTCCACCCAAACTTGAGTCTGTAAATTTGGTGCTGAAGGGTGCACCATCTTGGTCTCAACCCCGGGCAACTTCAAGATTCTTCATAAGGCATCTCTACTTCTTACCTCTCCCTTCAACAATTTATAATTTAAATGCCCCCTTCCTTTTTATGAGAATCATCTATGAATATGAATCCAGTGCATCATCAAAGAACGGTATTAGTAAGGAACAAGCAGGCTTTCACAAGCACTACTTAGTAAGAGATCACATTGTTCCCACCTCACAATTAATTAAGAGACATTGGGGTGGCCAGGTGGAGCAGTGAATTGAGCACCAGCCCTGGAGTCGGGAGGTCCTGAGTTAAAATCTGACCTTAGACACTCAACACTTACTAGCTGTGTGACCTTGGGCAAGTCACTTAATGCCAATTGCCCTACCTTCCCCCCTCCAAAAAAAAAGACAAAAAAAAAAGAGACATAGAGACTATAAGATTATGCTGTGCTTATTATTTGTTGATCACATGCAAAAAAATATTTGATTTAGTAGAACAAAATGCCACCTTATGGGCTTTTCTATATCCATGTGTTTCCCTACTATAATAATAGTTAACATTTATGTAATGCTTTAATAATTATTTTTAATAATTTAATATTTAATAATGCTTTAAATTTATATAATGCTTTACAGAGCACTTTATGTATGTTACTTGGTAGGTGCTATTTTTACCCCCATTTTACAGATGAGTAAAACTGAGAAAAATTAAGTGAGTTCCCCAAAGTTGAACTACTAGAATGTATCTAAGTCAAGATTTGGACTTAGGTTTTCCTAGCTCTGAATCCTGAATTTTCTCTACTATGCTACCTAGAAGCCATCCGAAAGTCACTTTAAGATGTAACATTAGAAATAATCCCTGTTAAATGGTCATCATCAAGTGAGGCATAAAATGGGGAAATGTGTGTTCACCAAAGGGGAAGCAAGGAATAAGCATTAATTAAGAGCCTAGTATATGCCAATTATTTGATCCTCACAACAACCCTGAGAGGTAGGGGCTGTTATGATCCCCAATTTACAGTTGAGGAAACTGAGGCAAACAGAGATTAAACAGTTCACCCAGGGTTACACAGCTAGTAAGTATCTGAAGCCACATTTGAACTCCAGTCTTCCTGACTCCCAGCCTGATGATCTTTCCAATGCATCACCTCACTGCCTTGGTTTACCCCTGTGATGGAGGTGATCTGGCAAGCAGCATGATACAGTGGGAAAAGCATCAACTCTGGAGTTAGAAGACCCAGGTTTGAGCCTACTTCTGCTACTTGCTATCTGTATGACCTTGGGCAGGTCACTTTACCTGGAAGTTGGATTATATAGTCTCTTCTAGCTCTAAACCTATGATTCTATGATGACAGAGGGATTCCCTGTGGGTGGTAGGCTCTTTCTCCTGCATCAAACCACAGGACACAGCAGAGCCTCTGGCAGAGGTCAGTAATCATGCTAAGTAATTGTCCACCCCCAGAAGAAAGGTCAAGTGTTCTATAGTCCAGATTTCAGTGCATGTTTGGATGGACACTCCATAGAGCTTGCTCAACAGGGTGCCTGATGAACCATGAGCCAGGCCCATAGTGGAAAAGAGGCGGAGGAAAAGGAGAGCAGGCTGGATCGCTTTGGGAAAATTATCCTGTTTTTTTTTAATTGACTCCAAGCTTCCTGTGAAAGCAAAGGCCCCTCTTTTTCAATACTATTATTTTACAGGTTTTGCTAAATGGAAAAAAAGATGGAAAGTGCCATTGCCTCCAAAGAACTAAAGCTGAACATTACACAGAGAATGAGGGAGAGAAACAGAGAGAGAGAGAGAGAGAGAGAGACAGAGAGAGAGAGAGAGAGAGAAACTGGCTGTAACACTCAAGCAACAAGGAACTCCAAAGATGAATTCTGATGAAATAAAAAAAAGCCATCAAGGAATTATGTACAGAAAGAGATGGGCTGGTCATGTGGCAAGAGCAAGGAATATCAGGGGACAACCTAAAGTGCTTCATGGTACCCTTGTAATGTCAAGAGAAAGTGAGGAAATCTTCCCACATGTTGGGAAGACCCCCTGTGTCAAATTTTGGGGAAAACACTCACAAGAGTCATGCAGGATGAGTATGGTTAGGACCTGTAGTGTTGGGAAGTAACTCCAGATCTGTTTAAGTATTTAGTAATGGCAGTTTTGTGTATTTATTTTTTAGAGTGTGCAATATATGTGTATATTTATTTACATGTATGCTTATTGTAGTTATATGAGTATCTATGTGTGTATATGGCTGGTTGATTGTTGGCCTTTGTTCTCAGAGAGGATCAAAACGACATCACTCAGTTGGGTTCAAGGTACAATGTGTCTGACTGTGGCTGATCAGACCAATGTGAACTCAAAAGCTCTACACCACAGGTCGGGCACAAATAGTCCATGTGCCATTTGGATTGGAGATGGCTCTAAATTTGCACATCTCGTGTTTCTTTAGTGCTACTGCAATTCTTCTCCATTCATAGAGCACATCACCTTCTCTGACATGGGCACTCCATGCTGGCTGGTTCTTTGCCAGTGTCTTCCATGTCATGTAATTTATTCCAAAGCTCTTCAGAGAGACCTTGAGAGTGTCCTTGTATTGCTTCTTCTTACGTCTATGGGAGCACTTGCCTTGTGTGAGTTCTCTGTAAAATAGTCTTTTAGGCTAATGCACATTGAGCATTTGAACACTGTGGCCAGTTCATTGGAGTTCTTCTCGCTGCAATAGAGTCTAAATGCTTGGCAGTTCAGCTTGAGAAAGGACCTCAGTGTCTGGTACCTTAACCTGCCAGGTGATCTTCAGAATCTTCCTAAGACAATTCAAATGGAAGCGATTCAGTTTCCCGGCTTGGCACTGGTAGATTGTCCAGGTTTCACAGGCATACAACAATGAAGTCAGCACAACAGCTCTGTAGATCTCCAGTCTGGTAGGCAGTCTGATACCTCTTCTCTCCCACACTTTCCTTCAGTCTCCCAAACACTGAATTAGCTCTAGCAATAGTCGTAGCAACCTACATGTCATAAATCCTAGGTGCTTGCTAAATATTTTTAATTGAATTGAATGAAATTGAATTACCATATGTCCTTGTGATCTCTCTTATTCTTTTAAAAATTTTTCTACTTTTTAAGAAGAGAAGCTCCAAACTGACCTACCTCCTAGGGCTAATATGGGGAATGACTAATTCAAGGCCATCCTGCGTTTTACAAATACAAAGCCCCCCTAAAGAGCTTACTGACATTGATTTACTGCTGGCATTTTTATGGGGACTTTTCTCTGAGAAGCTCAAAGCACTTCACAGGCTTGGTGCTGCCCCTGGCAGGTTTCATAAGAAGTAATTCCCAAGGGTTGACAACCGTTCCCATGTGTGGCTCTATATATTATCAGTTGGGTGTTTTTACATAATTTTGAATGAAAATATTTTTAAGAACTTTAGCCCACAATCCCTTTGAATTTCCCAGACTGTGAAAGAAGCGCTTATTATTGTTCCTTTAGTTCCCATCATTTTCTTAATTGCTCACATGATTTATGTCCCCAGCCACACCACCCCCTTTCTTTAAAACAAAACAGTGAAGTAAGTATGAATGGAAGAGGCGGGCTCTTATTCTCACTGGTAGGATTGATTTAAGCTTCTCGAGTTTGGGACAGCGTTAGAAGAGCCTTAATAAGTAACCGCCACTGAAGATCTACAACATTATGCAAAATTTATCTACTGTAAAAAAACTTGTGAGCACTAAAATTAGGAGCTAAAAATTACTTTCTTGTGGATTTTGACATGGAATTAAAACAACACCAGAACATAATAATAACTCACACTTTTCTCACATCAGTGCAGATATGATTATTTTCAGTTTTCACATGAGGGAAACTAAGTCTTAAAGGTGAAATGACTTATCCAAGGTGCCGTATCTAGTTTAAAAGCTGTGATTTGAACCTAAGTTTTCTTGACTTATAAATCTAGTGCTTTTTCTGTCATACCCTGGTGCCTCTTATACTAGAAGAGGCCTATTATACCATCTGATGTACTTTGGGGTTAGAAGGTCTTCAATAGCAGATGTATCTAACGTGAGGGTCCCCACTACTCCAAATTTAAATGAGGCATCCTTCTGTGGCTGCTGACAACATGGTAGCATCTGGTGGCGACCATGGTGAACTTCTTCATAAAGAGAAGGTTTTATTTGTCTGACATTTGTGGATGTTTTGTCAGACTCTTTGTCTGACTTCTCTCCAACTAGATGCACCTACATTTCCTCTTTTAACCTTTGTAATTGATGTCTCTGTGATGAGCATCTATTAAGGAATCTTATTCTAGTTTTCCCATAAAATGCTCTTCTCCCAATTAAAGAGCCACATTAGAGATATATTTACTGTCTCTTGTCTGTTGATTATTCTCTACCAACAATGAATGGCATGTTTTATTATATGCAATATAAATATTTCCCACTCAACTCTGGAACCACATTGCTGCTTGGGTTCAGTGTGAAGATAGAATTTGGCTTGTGGTTATCCACTGAGTTTTCTATCAATTGACCAGGTAAAAACCATAAATTGACTAGCAAAGTACTTAATTATGACAAAATAGCAAAGTAAATAACAGAGGAAATCAAGCAATTTAATCATTCTGAGAGTTCCTCTATAGAAATTTCCTACAATCTCATTGACTAGTGGGAAAGGGAACAATTTTCCAGAAAACTCACACTGGGATGAGGGAGAATTTCAGTGTCATATTCTGTGGAGCAATGGTTAGAAAGCTCCTCCTATTGAAGCCAGTCCAACTCTACCTCCTGCATCTCTTTGACCTGGTCCAGTGATGCTGTTCTGTGGCACTGTGGCTGCCTTACTTGTAATGCACTGCAGCTCAGTCCTCTGCAACAACTGTAACCCATTCTGTAGCATTCTGCAACTAATGTTTGGGCTTCTTTGCTGTCATCCACTGAGGATCTGCCCTGCTGCCTTGGAGATCCATTGTAGCTCTTTAGAGTGAGGACTCTCACCCCTACTTGATTATCTTGTGAAACTCTCCCATGGCTTCTTCCCCATAAGAGCACAAAAGGGATTATGAAATTTCCAGACTTGTCCCTTTTCATGGAAGGTTATCAGCTCTTACTTAGCTGAATTAGGGCTAGGATTAATTATTATAATTCTCTTGTTTCTCACATTAGGGCATAACCAATGCTTCTCTCTACCATCCCAACCTAAGAACTACTCTTGCTGAGCACCAGGGAATGATAGAATTTGGTCACACATCTACCCTTAAAAAAATGCCCTTCAACTCCCTGTAAACCTCCAGGTGACCAGTGACTGGTTATATAAATTGTCTTGAAAGATCACTAAACCTGAAAGAGACATTAGAATCATTGTAAGAGAGGGGCATACACTCCTTTCCTCACCAGTAGCTTCATGGAAAAGTGGTTTTTTTTTTTTTTGCTTTTTGGAAGGAAATTGGGGTTAAGTGACTTGCCCAAAGTAACATGGCTAGTATGCCAAGCATCTGAAGCTGGATTTGAACTTAGGTCCTCCTGACTACAGGGCCGGTGTTTTATTCACTCTGCCACCTAGCCGCCCTAAGGTTTGTCTTTCTTATTGATGTAATTATACTAAACTAAGTCTTAGAGGGAAATTACTCTCCTGCTTTCAAAAGAGGCAACAATGTGACATGATGGATGGAATGCTTAACTTGGAGTCAGACAAAGAGTTCAAATCCCAGTTCTGCCATTTATTGGTTGTGTGACCCTGGGCATGGCACTCCATCACTCTTAAATTCCGTTTCCAAATCAGGAAAATGAGGGGCTATGATAGTGCCTTACACAGACTTGTTTTGAGGAGAAAATAGGACAATAAGCATGAAATACCTTCTAAACCTTAAAGTGCTAGATAAATACAAACTCTATTTATGATGTTTTCCAATTCTAGAAAAAATAGTGTTCAATATGAGGCATATTGTCCAAATATGGCCAAAGCACATTTCTAATATGGAAGATGCTAAAGCAAGTGTCTATGATATTCGCTTACCTCAAATGGACCAGGCGCACACACATACACACACACACACACACACACACACACATCCCTCTGCCTGATTCCAAAAAAGGAGTTGAGGCAGCTTGTAAAATTAAGCATAATAATCATAGCTTACATTTTTACAATAGTTTTTTTTTTAGTCCTGAGAGCTAGTAAGAGGTAGATAAATACAGTAAATAGAATTCTGGACCTGGAGTCAGGAAGATCTTTGTCATGATAGGCAAGTCACTTAAATTTGACATACCTCAGATTCTTCAGGCACAAAATGGAACTATTAATACCCATACTATCTGCCTTAAAGGATGATTATGAGGCTCAAATAAAATGACATATGTCAAATTCTTTGCAAACTTTAAAGTGCTGTTGTAAATGTAATTATTATTGTAATGTTATGAAGCCATTTTATTTACATATGAAAAAAGTTAAAATTTGAAACCAGTACTTTTGATGATTCTTGACTCCTGAGTCTAGGAATGTTCCCACTACACCAGACTCTTCTTCTAAAAAAGGTCAACGAAACATCAAAACAGAACAAAATCTAGTTAAAACACAGAGAAATGGATGTTAAAATAGATGTTACTGGGCACTTGGGATGAGACGGTTACTAGAGCAAAGCACTGAAATTAGACCATATTTCCTGGCAGCTAAAACTATAAGGAAAACTCTGTGCTTTGAAGTTCTCATTGTCTAATAAAAGAAAGCACACATACTCATCAAGGGAGACATACTTTTTCCTGGGACTGAATTCAAAGAGAAATTAACTCTATGGGTTCCAATATAAGGAACTTTGGTTGATGTAATAATGAGTGGTGTCTTCAATCCCACATTTGCAAATGGAACAGAAACAGTCTTCAAATGGTTATGTCTTATATGGGTCATTTATAACAGTTGAAGCCCCAGTGGGGTAAAACTCTTGAATGCTTATGAATCCTAAATCTATTTCAGTGTTCCTCTCAGGGGATTATAAAAGTACTTGCGGAGAGAAAAGGTGAAGGAGAAAAAAATCCAGAAAAAGCATAAGTGCATGGTTTTAAATTCACACATTGTAGCTTTAGGCATGTATCTTTCAAGTGAAAAAGTTACAAAGGAACACGGTCCACATCATTCCCCCAACATGGAACACAGCCACACCAAGCTCCCCATGCCCAGTTTTGGAAATTTTATCCATCATTCAAGAACCAGCTTAAATCCTGTCTCATCAACCATCTTTCCTTCATCACCACAACTCATTCATTTTTCCATTCTCTGAGCTGTATCCCTTTTCTCCACTGGTCCACTTTATCCTTGCTCACTGCCTTGTATCAACAGTTTTTTATTTGTACAAATTCATCTTTTTTTTTACTATGAACTAAACAAAACCAGCATGTAAGAACAATTCCATATAAGAAGAAAAAAGAGAATTATATATTAAACCAAAAGTTTTATTATATAGATTTTTAAGCGGATAACAACGTGGCAGTAATAAAAGTACCCCACTTGTCTGTGTTCCCTTCTGAACTTCCTTCTCTTTTCAATGATGCTCTTTCCCGTCCACCTCCTTGCCTTCCTACCTTTGTGTAAAAGTGTGTGTGTGTGTGTGTGTGTGTGTGTGTGTGTGTGATGATAAACTAACTACCAACCCTTCCGTATAACTTCTTCTCTCACCCAAGCTTTCCCCTCTAAGAAATAAGTATGGTCAATCCTACCAAACATATGTATTGGTTATGCCTGAAAATTTATGTCTTATTTTGAACCTCTCTAACAAGAGACAGAACTCATGTTCCATCGCTCTTTATCTGCATTGATTAGACTTCTAAAGAGTATCAAAGCTGTTTTCCTTTTATTTTCATAGTCACATATTTTATTGTCCTCATCGATGCAATTCACTCTGCATCATAAAAGTATTCTAAGTATTCTGTGGATCTGATCTTTTCATCTTATATTATGATGTACTAATATTTCATTTCACATGCCATTTAGCCATTCTCTAGTTGACTGACTCCCACTTTGTTTCTAGCTTTTTGCTACAATGGAAAGTGCTGCCATATGTATTTTTGTGGATGTGGGCCTTTTTCCTCTGTCTTTTAATCTCTTTGGGATAAAAGCCTTGTAATGATATTGCTGAGTCAAAGTGTATGTACAATTTAGTGATTTGAAGCGTATAGTTCCAAATTGCTCTTCAAAATGGAAAGCAAATGGTTTGCTTAGTTCACGACTCCATCAACGGCATATTGACATGTCTGCCTTCCCATTTTCCTTCCAGTAATTGCTCTTTTCCTCTTTTGTCATCTTAGCCAATTCAACACATGAGATCGAACTCTAGATTTTTCAAATTTGTATTGCTCTTATTATCAGTGATCTAGAGCATTGTTTTCATTGGGTTGTTTGATAGATTATATCTCTTCTTTTGAAAACGACCTGTTCCTTTGAACAACAGTTATCTTTTCACAGTTCTAGTCATATATCATTGGATTTTGAGCAGAAATGAATCTTTATTTTAAATCTCTTATTTTACAAGTAGGGAAACCAAAGCTCAGCCATGGAAAGAGATAGACCCAAATCAGGAGCTTATGTACAAAATTAATTGTAAACTCTCCAAGAGGGAGAATGGAGTCTTACTAATTTTTGCATCTGCCACTGTACATAGCAGAGTGCCTTATACTTGTAGCTGTTTATGGATAGTTGGGGAATCATCAAGAATCGTAACTCAGTAGTATGGACGCTGTGTCCCCAGGTCCTATAGAGAGGATGCAATGAACTTAAGAGAAAAGCTCACTCACTTTGATTCTATCATAGGAACAGTATCATATAAAAGAAAGACATAAAATGCTCCAAATCACTAATAATTAGAGAAATACAGAATAAAATGATTCTGGAAAGCAATTTGGAATTATGCACAAAAGGTTACTAATCAATTCATGGCCTTTGATCCAACCATTCTATTGTTTGGTCTAAACCCAAAAGCAGTCAAAGAAAGAGGAAAGGGTTTTATATATATATATGTATGTATGTATATGTATATGTATGTATATGTATATATATGTATATGTATGTGTATATATACACACACATATATTTATATATGTATATATATACACACATATACATATATACACATGTGTGTGTGACATTTATAGCAGCTCTTTTTGAAGTGACAAAAAACAGAAAACAAAGAGGATGCCCATTGATTGTGGAATGGCTGAATAAGTTGTGATATATGAATGTGGTAAAATATTATTATGGGATAAAATATTATTAAAAATGAGGAACTAGATGATTTTCAAAGACATGGAAAAACTTGTATGAACTACTGTAGAGTCACGTGCAGAGACAGAAGAACAACTTATATTGTAATGTAAATATAATAAAAAGATGAATTTTGAAGACCTTTAATACCCTGATGAAGAATGAAATAAGTAAAATCAGGAGAATAATTTATTCATAACAAAAATGCTATAAAAACAAACCATTTCAAAAAATGGAAGAATTATGATTAATCCCATAACCATTCATGATTTCATAGGAATGATGATGAAACCTGCTATCCATAACATAGAGGTGAGGGATTTAGGGTACAGAATGAGACATATGGTTTTGTATATAGCCATTATGGTATTTGTTTTGCTTAACTATACTTAAATGTTACAAGGAATTGGTAAATCCCAACTAAAGCCCTACCTTCTATATAGGAAGTCTTTCCCAGCCCCTTTTAATTCTAGTGCCTTCCCTCACTCAGTTGTGCCCTATTTATCCTGTGTATAGCTTGCTTTGTATGTATTTGTTTGTATCCAGTCTCTCCCACTAGACTGTAAACTCCTTGGAGGCAGAGACTGTCATTTGCCTCTTTTTGTATCTCTAGCTTTAGCAGATTGCCTGGTATATTATAGATGCTTAATAAATATTTATTGATTGATTTTTTTCCCAATGAACTGAGGGATGGAGGAAGAAAATAAATATTTCTGTTTCAAAAATAGAGAAGTAGGAAGTGCTACACATGTGCAAAATTACATACACTTTCAGATTTGGTCATTATTAGTTTTAACAAATTGTTTTATTTTGTTACAAGAGACATTTCACAGAGTGGTAGTAATCTGTTTATGTGCGTAATGTTAAAAATCATTTAAACTATTAAAAGTATATATATATATATATACATATATATATATATATATATATATACACACACACACAATTATGTATATGTAGATAAAGAAGGAAAGGCCAGAAAGCAGAAAAAAAAAAAAGATAATGGATGAACTAACTATGCTGGAGTCTCGAATGTGGTCCATAATTCAGCATGTGCTTCCAGTGTAAAACACAAAGACCATTGCTGTCCATTTTTTAAATTTGCTTATTCTCATACACAGTGCTTGTAGTTCCTGTAAGCTGGTATAGTTGCCCAATTAGAAAACCAATTAAAATGCAGTGATCATATCTTTTAATAATCAAAAAGGAACTGGGAAAAGTAAGAGAGTTTTATAGCCAACAATTCCAGGAAGTCTTACCTGCATCTCTTTAGGTTATCATATTACTCTGTGATATTTCACCAGCTAATTGTTATTGAGACAATGCAGGAACAAGTTCCAAAATGGTTAATTATTTAGTCTAATTTAGGTAATAAAGACACTCTATGAATTGAAATATAGTTCATTTTGAAAGGAAATCATCCCTCCCTGGAGGCTGTTAAAAGGTTTGGGAAAAATGTGTTCTACTGCTTGTCTCTTTGTTGCAACATTATATGGTGGAAAATACCCTTAATTAAATTTGGTCAGCTCTAAAGACTTCCTGGTTCAGACAAACTAGTGGCTTATGAGCTAAGAATGACTGGTTCTTTTAAAGTTTGAATTAGAGTTCTGAGTTGAGAGTCAAAAGTTAGTGTGGAAAGAGTGCTGCATATGGAGTCAGAGGGTTTGGATTCGAATCTCCATTTTTGTCACTTACCACTTCTGGTGTGACCTTGTGCCTAAATAACTTCTCTGGGCTTGAGTTATCTCATCTGTAAGAGAAGGGGTTGATTGAATGACCTATAAGTTTGCTCGGAGCTCTAAATTTGTGATCATATGATGGGAATGAGCTCTAGCTGTGAACCTGATGCTGTTGAGTTTACCCTGGGTAATTTTCTCTGTCTACACAGGCACACTGTCACATTGATTGCTTCCTCTGCCATAATGTATCCTTGATAATGTATGGGGCCAACACTCACAGGGCAATCAGTCAAGAGGAGGGCTTTTGCTGGTTCTTGGGTATTTGGATGTTGTGAAACCTTCATCTGAAATTGAGATAAATGAGAGGAAGAGGCAAATGGAATAGAAGGGAAGGAATAACCTATCCTAAATTTCTGAGTAATTGCCAGTTTGAAGAAGAAGATAAGAAGAAGTACTGATGGTAACTTATTTAGTAAGAAGAAGATAGCTTCATTTAAACTGAACTTATACTTCCATCTGTTTTAGCTATCTCCATTTCATCTCTTCTCACTGAATTCTAAACCTTTTGCAGGCTTTTAAATTCATCATTACACCCAGATTACTAAATTGCCAGGAATTTCTTTTTTTTTTTTTTTTTGCTTTTTTTTTTGGAGGGCAGTTGGGGTTAAGTGACCTTGCCCAAAATCACACGGCTTGTTAGTGTGTCAAGTGTCTGAGGTCAGATTTGAACTCAGGTCCTCCTGACTCCAGGGCCAGTGCTCTACTCACTGCGCCACCTAGCCACCCCCCAGGAATTTCTTAATGGTCAAATCTAATGATCTCTTCTCAGTTCTTATCCTTTTTGACCTCTCTGAAACTTTAGACACTACTAACACCCTTTTTCTTCCACATACTCTCTATTATTTTTGTGTGTGTGATAATGATCTTTTTTGGTTCTCCCTCCTACCTGTCTGATCACTCTTTTATGTTGTTCCTTTGCAGGATCTTTAACTGACTCCTGTCCATTGACCATGGACTTCCCCTAAGGCATCCTGGGCTCTCTTCTCTTCTCCTTCTATAGCTTAGTGATCTCCTCAGCTTCCACAGGTTCAACAGTTGTCTCTATCTAGATCAGTGGTTCTCAACCTTCCTAATGCCTAGACCCTTTAATACTCATATATGTGGGCGTATCTGTATGTGTGTGGACCTGCCTGGAGATGGATAGAGGAACAGTGTCTCAGTTCCTAAGACCATCAGAAATATGTGTTTTCTGATCGTCTTAGGCGACCCCCAAAGGGGTCGTGATCCGCAGCTTGAGAACCACCCCTAACCTCTTTCCTGAGCTTCAGACCTGACTTAATAACTGCCTTCAATAGAAGCAATTCAGCTTCTTAGCATGGTGCCGTCTAGGTTTCACAGACATACAACAGTGAGGTCAACATAGCTGCTCTATAGACCTTCAGCTTGGTTGGTAGTCTAATACCTCTTCTCTCTCACACTTTCCTTTGGAGACTCCCAAACACTGAACTAACTCTGGCAATGTGAGTTACAACCTTGTCATTTATTTGTTGATCTCTGGAAAGTGCATTGCCAAGGTAAGTGAACTTATCCGCAGTATTCAAAATTTCTCCATTTGCTATAACCAATGGTTGCATATATGGATGGTGTGGTACTGGCTAGTGGAGAACCTGTGTTTTCATGGTGTTAATTATTAGGTCAAAAGTAGCATAAGCAGCATAGAATCAAGCCATAGTTCGTTGCATCTCAGCTTCAGAGGCTGCATTGAACCTGTGAGCATCTGTGAGCAAAAAGTCACGCATCAACTCTGCCTCCACTTTAGTCTTGGCTTACAGCCTTTTTGAGTTAAATAATTTACCGTCAGTACAGCAGCTGACCTTTATGCTAGTTTGGTCTTCATTGAAGCCATTTGACAAAATTGCTGAAAACATCATACTAAAAAGCATGGAGTAAGCACATAGCCCTGTTTCACTCTATTGGTGACTGGGAAATCCTGAGAGCATTATTCATTATCCGGAATCCAGGCAATCATGCCAACATGAAACTGATGTATAGTACTGATGAACTTCTCCAGCAACCAAATTTTGCCATGATTTCCCACAAGCCCACACAACTGACAGTTATTAAAGGCCTTGGTCAGATCAAGTAATGTTGTGTAGAGACCTCTGTGGAAGAAGGTCACCTGACCAAAAAATACTGGACACTGAGGTCCTTTCTTGAACTGAACTGCCAAGCATTAAAATTCTACTGCAACTCGGATAGACCAGCTACATTGTTCAAATGCCAGACATAAGTTAGCCTAAAAGACTTTTATGGAGAACTCACACAAGGCAAATGCTCACATGGAGGTCAGAATAAGGAATGCAAAGACACTCTTGAGGTGTCATTGAAAGTTTGGAACTTATTGTGAGACTTGGGAGACACTGGCACAGGACTGCCCAGCATGGAGTGCCCACACCAATGAGCACTGTGCTCTGTGAATAAAGCAAAAGTGCACTAGCTCAAAAGAAACACGAGATGTGCACATTTAGAGACATCTCCATCCCCAAGGGTCATATGGATTATCTGTGCCAAACCTATGGTAAAGCTTTCCAGGATTGAATTGGTCTAATCAGCTTTAGCTGAACACTCTGTACCTTGAACCCAACATAGGGGATGTCATTTTGGTCTTCTTCAACAATGAAGGCAACCAACTAAGAATTACAAGTGAAGAACAATACAGTTTGCTCCAGGATTCACAGTATTATTTGGGTTGGATGCCTGATTACTGCTCATTTGAAAATGAGAATTATGAAATGAATAAGAAGGGTCTCTACTATAAATTAAGTATTTTTTCTCGTGTTCAGAGATAAATTTTCCCAGTCCTTTTGGTTTGTCTACATCATAAACCCAAGGAGTCTAGAATACTGTTACAATCCAAATGCTGGCTCAGGCTACAAGTTTGACACTTACTAGCTATAAATACTGTAAGGGACATTAAACCTCTCTGGGCAAGATTATGAGCTAGAAATATGCTTGTCTTTCATATTACAAATGTTTATGGTGGGGGGTACAATAAGCACTCAAAATAAAAGCTGCTTTTTCTGGTCAGTCTTAAGGGGAGGATAATCAGCTTACTCTTGGCAGCTCAGTTCCTTGTCACCAAATGCTGGTCAAACAAAAGGCAATCATGTATAACTAATAAATTTTTTTTATTAAAGTGAGCAATAAACAGAAATTAGAGAAGTTATGCAGATTAAAGTAGGAGACAGAATATACAAAAATAAATGATCTCTTTGACAGAGGGTGAAGTAACATATCAGATCAACCAAGGATGAAGAAAAACAGTCTCACTAGTGTTTAGGGTTGGAAATCAAGGGACATATTAGGGGTGGGCTTCTCCATGTTACTGTGCCTCTACACAGACTAGAGAATCTAGTATTCAAAAATTCACACTCACCTCTGTCTTAACCTCTCTCTAGTCTCTCCAAAGTCTCTGCCCTATGCAAGTGTGCAGCATTAAAAGCTCAGAGGTCTCTCAGCTAATCAGGAGTCATGTTCTTTTCATACTTGGCACATAATGCCAAATGGTCCCTCAAGAAATTGTTGCAAGCTTGGATTAGAAGAGGAGATTACAAGTTCATAAGATCATTAATTTGTGTCTCAAATGGGGTTTTGAAATAATCAGAAATAGAGAATCACAGAATTTGAGAGTTTAAGAGAGCAAAGTGATCATGAGGTTTAATGCCTATGTGAAGGACTACAGCATCTCTGAAAAGTTGTGCCTAGTTTGATCATTTTAGTCATTTAAGAAGCACTTGTTAAGGGCTTACTATGTGTGAGATACTCTGCTAAGTGCTAGAGCCACAAGGACAGGCAAAAATAGTTTCTGCCCTCAAAGAGCTTACATTTTGATGTAGGAAATCACATGTAAATAACTATGTGTGTACAAGATATATCTATATCAATGTCTATGTTGATATTGATATATGAGATAGAAGATAATCTGTATGTGCATATATCTTGTACATACATGTTATTTGCATGTTGCACATATGTATACATATATACAAATACATGTGTGTATACATAAATATATGTATGTATATGATCTCAGAGAGAAGGTACTAGTAGGGAAGAAGTCAAGGGGTGGAGGTGGGATGGAAGAGAGCTCTTGCAGAAGATGGGATCTGAACCAAGTCCAGAAGGAAGGGAGGGAATCCAGGAGTGAGAGTATTCTAGGGAAGATAGCTAGTGAAAAGGAACAGAATCTGGAGGTGTCATGTTCTGTTAAACTGTAAGAATATTGGGAAAGTAGGAAAAGGTCAGGTTATAAAATGCTTTAAAAACTAAATGGAGGGTTTTAGATGTGATCCTGAAGGATTTATCAAGCAACATACTAAATATAGGGGATACAGGACAAGCAGCCAGGTGGATGATGAGGAGACATCCAGGAAACAAGGGGAAGCATGTCTAGAACCTACCTAGATTGATAAAATGGCACTTGGGAGACACTGACCAGCTCAGACAGTAGGGCACAACAGAGTGGGAGGTCCAGAGCTGAAAGGCTTAAGTCATACAGGCTGTGGGTTCTGGTCCTAGTGACATGACAGGATGAGGAATCTGAGGCCCAGGGACTCGGCTAAGGTCACACAGATATTAGAGAGTAGAACTGGGCTTCAAACCAAGGTTTGAACTCCAAATCCAGCTTTTCTCAGTATAATGCAGGTGTGTCCCTAGGTATTAATTTAAAACATGCCTACTAGAGATTGTGGGAGCTTATGAGTCATTCCCCTTGACGTATGCTGCTATTATTTCCTTACTTAATTAGGCCTTTTTTCTCAGGGTTTTTAGGCATCTCCACAGATGGCTCTTTCTCCGCATCTCCATTAAAATTAAATTAAAGAGACAAGGCAATATAATCTCTTGTATTTGTATTTCATCTTGATTTCACGGGCATTTTTCATGGCCTGGCCCAACAAAGTAACTCTTTGGAGCTCACTGAAATGCCCATCCTGGAAGAACACAGAGGGAATATTTTCAAAGCCTTCACGGGCTTTGAACAGATGACAAACATACTCTGATAAGGGAGGCAACATTTAGCCTTTCATGCTAATTTTTCAAGTCAAATCTTTGTTGTTACCTGCTGCCTTAATAATGCTAGTGACTCTGTAATTCCATATTCTCTAAATTCTATGGAGGCAAGTAGGGAATGTCAGGAGCTGATGGGATTTTCAGAAGAGAAGTAACTATGATTTCCCTGGATGAAAAATGAAAATCTTTCATGGAACATAGCAGGATCCAAGACATTTCATATTGGAAGTCATACCCAGAGAGTGCAATGTTGGGATACTCCAGATTCTGCAAACAAATAGGTACCTTTTCATCCACACCCTGCTGAACAAATTCGAACAGATCAAGGCCTAAAAATAATCTTTTGCATTCAATTCCCCATTATGAAAGTGAGGGGCTGTCTCATGTACGGTGCAGTTTCTTAGAGGCAAGAGTTCTAAAGCTTGGAAAACATAAAAGTTAAGCAAAGATTGCTATTTGGTGGGAAGACACTGAACTTTGAGAAATGTGTTTCAACTTAGATATGTTGATGCCTTCAGAGCTAATAGATTGCTGTTTTCTTTTTAAAAACAAAGCAAAGCAAAATAACAAACAACGGATTGCTTACTATAAACTAGCCATGTCACTCTGTATGCTTTAGGCTACAAAAACCACTGAAATGGATACTCAGTCTGCCATAGACATTTTTATTCTCATGTGCCCAATGTGTACTCCCCGGATGAGTTCAATCTTCCCCTGAAAAATCAGGGTAAATTTATATTCACATCATTTAGAGCAGGGGTGCTTTTTAAAAATAGTATATAATTTTTTTCCAAGTACATGAAAAGGCAACTTTTAATGTGCATTTAAAAAAATAAAATGGTGGGTTCCAAATTTGTTTCCTTTTTCCCTTTACTCCCCCCTTCCCTAAGATGTAGATTATATGTGTGATCATGTAAAAACCCATTTCCATATTAATCATGTTGTGAAAAAAGTTTGCGAAAGAAAAAAAAATGAAAAAATAAAGTGAAAATAGTATGCTTTGATCTGCAATCAGACTCCATAAGTTCTTTCTCTGAATGTGCATAGTATTTTGCATCATGAGTCTTTTGGAATTGTCTTAGATCGTAGCATTTCTGAGAAGAGCTAAGTCAATCATAATTGATTGTCACACAATGTTACTATTACTGTGCACCATGTTCTCCTGGTTCTGCTCATTTTACTTTGTATCAGTTCATGGAAGTCTCTCCAGATTTTTTTTAAATCTGCCTAGAGCAGGTGTTCTTAATCTTTATTGTGTCACAGACCCCCTTGGGCAGTTAGCCAGTCAATAAATAAACATTTATTCAGTACCTGCTATGTCCCAGACACTCTGTTAAGTACTGGGGAAACAAAGAAAGGAAAAAGACAATCCCTTCTCTAAAGGAAACTCAATATGCAAATAGTTAGTTACAAATAAGGCATATACAGTATAACTTGGAGATAATCAATAAGGGAACTGATTAACCTTAATGTGCATTGGGAAAATCTTCTTACAGAAGGTATGATTTTTGTCTTTGATTTGAAGGGAACCAGAAGTCCCATATGAGGAGAGAGAGCATTCCAGATATGTGGGGCATTCAGGGAAAATGTGCCATCAGGAGATGGAGTAGAAATGAGGCCAGTGTCACTGGATCACAGTGTGTGTGAATGTGTGTGTGTGTGTGGGGGGGGTATGTGTGTCATGTACAAGAAGACTGGAAAGGTTGGGGAACAGGCAATGGAGAACTTTATAAGCCAAACAGAGGATTTTATACTTGATTCTGGAGGTGATAGGGGAGGGGAGGGGAGGGCAAATGGAGTTAATTGAATGGTACATGACATGACCAGACCTGAGATTTAGGAACATCATTTTAACAGCTGAGTAGAAGATGAACTAGAGTGAAGTGAGATTTGAGGCAGGGGGATTGCCTGATAGGCTATTGCAGTAGTCTAGGTATGACCTAGTGAGGGCCTTACTGAAGTATGGCAGAGTCAGAGGAAAGAAGAAGCCTATGAGAAAGATGTTCTGAAGTCAAAATTAGTAGGAGTTGGGAACAGATTGCATGTGGGGGATGTAGATTAGAAGTAAAGGAAGACATCTCTACGGTGAGCCTAGATGGACAGTGTTACTCTTGTGGGTAACAGAGAAGTTCAGCAGAGGGGAGGGTTTGTGGGGAAGGATAATGAATTTAGTCTTGGACATGTTGAGTTATAGATGTCTAGAGAAGATTCAGTTCAAGATGCCCAAAAGGCAGGTGGAGATATGAGACTGGAGGTGAGTAAGATCTGCCGAAGCCCAGGAACCCCTTCTCACAACAATATTTTTAAATTCGTAAATGACTAGGATTTATAAAGGAAACTAGTTATATTGAAATATAATGATCAAGACCTTGAGAAAAAAATTCATGACATCTAGGTTAAAAATACTGCTTTAGCAGACATCCAAGTTGATAGAAATACTCGTAACTAGCAATACCAGTGTCAATTTGACATTTAAACTCATTGTTTAGAAAACAGAACCCATTCACAATCTGGTCTCGACCTACCTTTCCATTGTTATCTTCCATGACTCTTTGGACCCTCTGGTCTGAGTCATAACTGTGGTAGAGTGAATAGGGCTTTGTACCAGGGTGCTGAAATTCAAAGAATGCTGACACCTGTATTCCTTCAGTGACTGGAAAAAACAGGTCAATACCGCGTTATTTTTATTTCAGAATTGGTCGACTGTCTAGACTCAAAGTATGTTGATAGATGGAAGAAGGAACTGAATAGGAAAGGATACCACAGGGCTCTGTACATGACCCTGCTCTGTTCACCATATTTTTTTTTCAATGAATTAGATGAAGACCCAAATAAAATGACATTCTTATCAACTCTAACTATGTCACTGAGCTGAAAGAGATAGCTAATGTGTTGAATGACGAAATCAAGATTCAAAGGAACCTTGACAGGCTAGAACAA
Organism: Pseudocheirus occidentalis; assembly: GCA_028646575.1. Taxonomy (NCBI): domain Eukaryota; kingdom Metazoa; phylum Chordata; class Mammalia; order Diprotodontia; family Pseudocheiridae; genus Pseudocheirus; species Pseudocheirus occidentalis. Next base: position 53,479,581 of record CM053597.1, read on the forward strand.
TGAGTCACAAGAGGAAATGTAATAGGAATAAATGTATCATCCTGCATATGAACTCAAAACATCAATGACAAAAATATAGGATGGCAAGAGTGTAGTTAGTCTAGAGTTCATGGAAAAACATACTGGGGATTTTTACTAGACTGTAAGTTCAATAAGTGGGGTACGATTGGGAATGAAGGAAGTAATAGTCACAATGAACTCGGCTCTTCCAGACTTCTAGACTTCATCTGGAGGACTGTAGTTAGTTCTGGGTATTGCATTTTCAGAACGCCACTTTTTCAGAGGAAAGAAAGCAGGAAGATTAAGGGAACTGAATCCATACTGTATGGAGACTGAATGAAATGGTGATAATTATTCTAGAGAAGAGGATTTGATAGGTGTCTCTAAAGATTTTGAAGGATTGTTATTTGGATGAGGGTTAATTCTGCTCCCTCAGAGCAATAGGCAAGCTTAGGCTCAGTAGAAGCAAAATCTCCTTTATAATTAGAGATTTCCTAAAGGGCTGCCCTAGGATCATAGCTCTAGAGCTAGGCACTAGCTTTGATCTAGTGCAGATTTCCATTTTACAGATAATTAAACTGACATCCAGAGATGCTAAGTACTTTGTGTGAAGTAACACAGATTCTCTGACCCCAAACCCCATGTTCTTTCTAGCAGGGTGCTGAAATTGCCATTATTAAGGACTACTTGTCCTTAATACAATAGATTTCATGAGTGGAAAAGGAAATGGCATGCCACTCTAGTGTCTTTGCCAAGAAAACCCCATGGACAGTATGGTCCATGGAGAAACTTGATGATTGCTGGGGATTCCTACCCAGGAATGGTGTAGACTGAATGGTCTCTGAGGCCCCTTTAAACTCTGAGAAGCTGGTATTTACTCAGAGTGATCTTCTTAACCATGAATTAAAAGCAACAGTCCTTACTGAAGTGTTCTCCTTTATACCATTCATACTTGGGGCTGGGAGGGGGGCATTTGATATTCCTGTGTGGAGAACAGGCATGCAGTGAGTCAGTGAGAAGGACATGAATGGAAATTGACAGGAAATGAAATATAATTTACTGAAAGATTTCTTCCAGGTCCAGTTGATCTTGGTCATTAGCTTATCATTGGCTAAACCAGATCCAATCAAAGTCAAATCAATCCATAGATAAATCATTCAACAATCTGTGATTAAGTGCTTACTCTATGTACCAGGCTCTGTGCCATCTGGTTGCTCCCTTAGTCACACGTTGGCCCATTCAGAGGCATGCAGCATGAATGAGTCCTTCTATTGTTAGTCTATATAGCAATTATCATTTACTTCCGAGCTGGGATTTTGTGTTTGATGGGATCTTTGATGGGACCAGCAGATACTGATCAGGTTGGCAGTGTGATTCAGTAGTGAGGATGCTGGATGTGGCATCAGGGGACTTGGGGTCTAGGGTTGGCCTTGCCAGCAACTGGGCCAATCACTTAACCCTTCTAGTTCCATCTGTAAAATGGAGTTGAACTAAAAGGATACTGGATTTGGAGTTAGGTGACCTGGGCTCTGTGTTCTGATTCTGATGTTCTGGGTTCTGATTATGGTTCTGTGACTTACCTTGGTCAAGTCATTTAACTTCTCTGGTCCTCAGTTTCCTTAATTGTTAAACAAGGGGATTGGACAAAGGGCTTCCAAGGTCTTTTCTAGCTGTATCTAGGTTAGATTAAATTATTATTAGATGAAATACAATAGCAAAGGTTATTACCCTTTTTTTGTGTCCTGGGTCCCTTTGGAAGTAGTCTAATAAAATCTATGGACTCCTTCTCAGAAGGATGCTTTTAAGTTCCTAAAATAATATACATAAGATTTCAAAGGAAACCAATTATACCAAAATAGTTATCAAAATTAAAAAACAAGAAGTTCATGGCTGGCTGCGGTGATACATTTCTGTTATCCCTACTGCTGGAGAGGCTGTAGCTGGTAGATCGCTTGATCTCAGGAGTTCTGAGCCATAGTAGGGCTTAAGCTGATTGGATGTCCATACTAAGACTGGTACCAATATGATGAGCTCTGCAGGGAAGGCTACCAAGCTACCTAGGGAGGGGTCAACCAACCTGGAAGGACTGAGTGACCTGTATATTTCCAGCCTTGGTAAGATGGGGAAACCTGGTCTATGGGAGATGTTTAGTCTGTACTTTGTTTGGGAACTTTGGGCCCAACATGATAGGGTAATGTGACTGAAATGCTACCGCTAAACCATTCAAATGTACAATATAATGGTTTGGGTCTCATTGGAGATTATTAAAATGTGTCATTTTACAAAGTAAAATTTAAATTTTTAAAAATTTAAAAAAGTTTTTATTTTATTATTTTAAAATGTCTCATCAGATACTGTGGGAGGAAAGATACTGTAAAACCGGAGACCATCCAGAGAAGAGTCACCAGGGCAATGAAGGATCTAAAAATAATGCCTGATGAAGACAAGTATTTGGAAAATTGTGCTATGGATGAGATTGCCTGAGAATATCTATAATTCCTCCATGACTTGTGGCTGTTGTACTGGCAACTAGTGTTAAAGTTATATGGAAAATACTGTCTCTTTAACTTCCTCCAATTCTGGTAGCTCTTCTGTCAGCTCAGTTTTTTGTATCCATAGAGACATGTAATGGTATTGAAATTTGAAGATCCCTTTGTATTGCTAAGCTGAGAGGTACTTAGCCCCTAGTTTCAAATTAAGCCTCTGTTAAAGAAACAGAATGTATGAACCCCTGTTGCTGACATAACAAGAAGGAGCTGAACAGAAAATCCCTGTTGCTGATGTGATAGGAAGGGGCTGAGTAGGGAGGAGCAATACTGTATATAAGGAAAACCCCAGCTAGCAAAGTTGGAACTTCTTGGGATAAGCTTCATGGAGGTAGAAGAAGCTGTTGCTGAGGAGGCTGAAAAGGAAAGGCCAATGCTGGAGAGAATGATTTTCATTCTGGGAACCAGCTGGAGCTTCTGCTGGGGAGCTACCAGCTTCTCCAGGTTGCTGCCAAAGACTTCCAATAACCAGCTGGAACTGCCGAAGACTGAGGAAACATGACTGTGATGCTGGTACTTTGCATGAACCTGTTCGTGGTTTTGTTAAGTCTTGACTTCCTGGGAACAGAGACTGTGAAGGATTTAAGGTGGACTGGATGCTGTGAGTTTCAGTGTGGTACAGGAACTGTATGGAGAGCTGGATAAGGAACTGGGAGCTGTCTTCCATTGAATCCAGGTGGTAGTTTGGGGAATCTGGGTAGGAGCCGGGACCATGGAAGGGGATCCAGGGAATATGAGAGCCTACCTTGGATCAAGATGAAAAGACTTCTCCATGAGTACTAAGTAGTGTCTGACTCTGATGTGAGGTTTTGCTTTGGAACTCACTTTGGGAAGAGTTGGGTGATTTAGTCAGATGAGACTCTAGGCAACTGTTGAGCCCCCAACTTTGAAAACCTAGATGTTGGTGCTTCCCTCTCTGGTAACTAACTAGGTATGGATATAATTGTCAGACAGCTGAAAGCCCTGTCTGCTGAATTGTGTTATTTTCTGTTGAATAGTGATTGATGGAATTGTAATTTAGTTGTGATTGAATTAAGGACTCTGTGATTGACCAAATGAATGCAATACCCAAGGGGTGGAATACTTTGACTTTTGTATTTTGTGACCCTTAAGGAGGCAAACCTCCTTAAGGATGATTGAATGATTGAGTTGATTGAATGATTGAATTACTAAGTGATTGATTGACTAAATGATTGTACTTTGTTCAAAACTATGTGACCACTGTGGTGAAAACTATGAGGCCATTTTAGTGATAAGTTGTTGTGAATGCTGTATTTTTATTTTCTGTGATATGTTGTAACATTGTGAATGCTGTGCCTTGATTTTTTGTGAATGTTTGGCTCTGATTTGTTATTGAACAAATAGTTTGCTATACTATTGAATAAACAGTTCACTATACTATGTAATGAGAACCTTGAAAGCTGTTTATAGCAGCTGTCCTCTGGAAAGCTGTTTGTGTATGGCTTTACAAGACACATCTTCTTTTGTGCAATGAATGTGCTCAGGAGATGTTTAGACATACAAAAAGATAAATAATATTTTCCCCAATGATTTCCATTATAATTACAGAATTTCTGTGTCCTCAGATGACAGCAATTCCTAGTATATTAGATTTAAATCCTTCCCACTCTCCTCACTTTCCAAGTCTTTCTGTCAAGTTAATGATCTGTAAATACTTAAATGTATTAGAGAGCTATTATTTTGTAAGACCAAGAATCCTTTTATAATATGATTAATTCATAGTTTACAGTCTTAAAGCAGTAGCCTATGTCTGAAAATGGGTTTTTAGTGTAGTCCTGATGGATCTCATGTAGTGAGATGTAGTCCTGATCTCATCCAGATGAGAGGATGGACTAAATGACCTCTTAAGTCAATGAAATCAGCCAGCATTTTCAGGGATGTAGGCATGGGGTGATGACACCCTGAACTAGCATTGTAATTGTAGAAGTAGATAGAAGGGGGTAGAAATGAGAGATTTTGTGAGGGTGGAAAGGATTAAATTTTGTGATGGATTGGTTATGAGTAAGGAGTCAAGAGTGATGCTGATGTGAGCCTTGGGAATAAGGAAGATGGTGGTGACCTTGAGTAATGGGGCACTAGGAAAGAGGGGAGGAAGGTTGGTGATGGTGGAGAGGAGGGGATGATTAGCTCTTTTAGACATGTTGAGCCTTAAGATGCCTGTGGTACATTCAATATGTGGTGTCTAAAAGCCAATTGGTAGGAGAGAGATTAGGCCTGGATATGTGGACCTGGGAATCTTTGGCATAGACATGATAACTGAATTCATTAGAGGTGATAAGATCAACATACAGGAAAGTATAGAGGGGAAAGAGATGTCCCAGGAAAGGAGCTTCAAGGACACTCAGTATTAGTGGGTATGTGAAGAATCAGCAAAGAAGACTGGGAATGGGAAGTAGTTGTACAGGAGAACCAGGAAAGAGAAAGAATGTGAGCCAGGTGGGAACTTTATTGAAGAAGGAAGGAGAACGATGTGGGAGTTGAAAGAGAGGAGTCACTAGGATCTGAATTGGATGATTATTGGATTATTGTTATTTGTCTTTTGTTATTGTAAAGGACCGTGACATCAGGAAGATGGTGCCATGACTTGCAAGTGAATCGGATGTAAGTGAGGGAGGGCTGTGTACTTTCTCCTATGGAGCCATCTGAGTGCAGTGGCAAGATAAAGATCAGGATGACTGAAGATGGCCTCCTACATTTGCATAGGAGAGGTTACTTAGTGAAGGTAGTAGAAAGAGAGTCCAAAGTGGCAATAGAGATCAAGGAATATTTTGATTCCAATGCCATGACTGTTGAGTTAAGGGGCATAAGAAAAAGAGTAGCCAGTACTGGAAAGTGTGATGAGGGATACATTATCACCAGGAGGGAGCTAGAGTTTAGTGAGGGTCAGATTTTGGGAAGATGTGACAGAGGAAGGGGTTTAAGATGAGAAGAAGTAGGTCTTCTGAAAGACACAGTGGAAGAGCTAAAGTGGTATGGAGTTGGGGTTGGGATTGTGGCAGACAGGGGAGATAGTTGAATAGGAATGAGAAAATGGAAGTTGAGGATGGAGAACAGGATTCATATAGTCAGTGACCAGGTGTTCTGAATCATTGGGATTGAGTAAAAATAAGGAGATGAAATTATGCTAACCATGGAGGAGGGAGTCCAGGCAGAGTTGGTGAAATGGTTGGTGAAATATTTGCTAAGGAGAATGTGTTTAGACAATATAGATCAGGGGTGGGGAACCTGCAGCTTTGAGGCCACATCTGGCTTTCTAGGTCCTTGGGTGTGTAATGTTAATGAAATCAGAAGATCTTCCATGCCCCTTTCTATTGGCACCTACTGAGGGCACTTGGCACCTCAAGGGCTTAGCTCCTTGCTTCCAGTTGACTCCTTGGGAGTAATTCACACCTTAGCAGGGGGGGCTGAA
>CM053597.1:53486056-53509642 GCA_028646575.1 Pseudocheirus occidentalis
AAATAAAACAAAACAAAACAAAACAAAAGAACAGAGAAAGAGAGACAGATAGACACAAAGAGACGGAGATAGATAGGCAAAAAGAGAGACAGAGACAGAGAAAGACACAGAGAGAAAGAAGCAGAGATAGAGAGAAAGGCAAAGACTGAGACAGAGAGAGATAGAGATCTGGGATGCTCTAGAACAAAGGTTCTTAACTGGGAGGTTCACAGAGCAGCAAGGGATTTGTGGGTATATTTCAGGAGTTCCATGAATTTGGAAGGGAAATATTACCTCTTTATTTCACTATGATTGATTTTATTTGTAATCTCATGATATTTTTAATGCATTTTAAAACACTATTTGAAGAATGGGTCCACAGGCTTCACCAGACTGCCTAAGGGGTGCACAGAACAAGAAAAGACAAGTAACCTTTGAAATCTAGAACATACCACTCCTTTCTCATAATTCAACTCAAAATAAAAAAGAAATTCTGTCATGAAAAAATTTTTCTGAAGCAAGACAGATGGCACAAGGCTAACAAATGCTCATTGTTTGCCTCATCAGTTGGCACAGGAGCCCATTGGGGCAGGCATTGGGAATCATTGAGTGATAATCTGGGTAGAGTTTTTGCTTTCCCACCAAGGCTAGAGAGAAGCCAGCACAGCGCCCGGGAACAGCTTTTATCTGGGTAGTCATGTTTCTCTGATTGGACTGACTTGGGGCGGGGGGTAGGGAGGAGAAAGAAATGGAGGCTTTCAGGCCTTGCTGGGAGTGATTCTGAGAGGCAGCTGTTGTCTCACACTCCATCAGTATACACTTATATTCATTTTGATTCTTTCTTTAGAACTCTTTCAGTCCACTGCAGACCAACGTGGACTAATATTACTTTTTGGCTGAAAGTAATGTGGGAAGCCCAGTTAGAGCAGGAAAAAAATCTTCCCCTTTGGGACACAGAAGATAACCGGCTAAACCGTAAATGGGCAACTATGAAGCCACTTTACCAGGAGGAAAAAAAAATAAAACCCACGTGCACACATACAATCAGAATAACCCAAGCTAACCTATTTTAAACTTCTTAATTCCATCAACATTTTATCAGTGGGATACGTAATAGAAGGTATTTGAAGGCAGATGTGGTTGGAAAGTCAGCATTGCTCCCTCCTGTGACCTCAGGAATCACTATTCCATAGTTCCTTACTAGCCTTTTGGAATCTCTTGTGGGGAAAAAAAAAGAATTACATGTGAGTGTACTGCATTTGTTTGAACACATGTTCAATGTCTTTTCTCTTTTGGGGTTTAAAGAATTCTGAAAATGGGATGGGACTGAGAATCCCACTATTGGCTTCAGGAGAAACATTAGAAATTACACTTCCTAGGCTGGATAGTGAAGACTTCTCAGTTTGTGGTCCTGAAATTTCATTTCTTCTGTTTGATTCTGGAGACTTAAGGACTCATCAGAAAAATCTTGAAAAGCTTTGGATCCATTAGATCCTCTCCCTAAGTTAAAATACATGGGCTCCTTTAAATCATGGGGAAGCCCCAGTATCAGGCGAAGAAGAAACTTTCCTTATAGTAGGACTCTAATACCCTCCAATCCACTCTCATTCATTGTTGAGTTAATATCCAGCCTCTTGGTTTGTAATTCTTAAATCTCTCTTTCCTTGTAATACTCTTGGGTAACCATTAAATCTAACCTAGATCCTTAAGTTTGTGAATTACTCTGGATATCAGTTCTCCTAGACCTCAGTCTTATTGAACACTTTCTCTCCTCCCACCTCTGACCCATTTCCATATACTAGTCTATCACCCACCTACCAACTGTGTTTCTATCTGTGCCTGAGTTCTAGCTAAGAACAGGACAGTCTATTATTCTTTTAATGGTAGAAAACCAATTGACACACCATCACAGTATAGCATGTATATATTTCTTACCACCGTAAATTAAAATAGCAATAATTATCACAACAATGGCACATCTCATGCCAGATTCAAATGAACCATTGTTCTTTTGTTCAGAAATAACTTCTGGAATGTTTGTTTTGGATTTCAAAACAGTACCATTCAGTTCCTAGACATGTCTCTGAAGAGAGTTTGTAGCAGGAGAGAGCTTTCTTGGTGGGCTTGGGTAGAAATAATGATGCTTTCCAAGAGACATTAGGGTTAGGGTTAGAATGGGAATTAGGGTTATGTTGCTGGTAATGTAATAGCATTTGAAAGTCTATTTCAAGGATAGATTTAGTGTTGGAATATTTAATTTCCTGGATTGGGAAGCACTATCTTCCCATTTTCGACTAAATGTTTTCCTTTCTCCGCTTTTCAATCTATTCCATAAGACTTCAATTAACATAATCTTTAAGTACAAGGATAGCTCTATGTATCTAAAGCAAGGGTTTAAAACCCTCTCTGTGTCATGGATCCCTTGGGCAATCTGGTGAAGCCTATGGACCTCTTCTCAGAATAGCAGTTTATTGCCTACATTCATAATAGAAATGCTAAATTTCAATCAAAGGCTGGTGAAAATAAAGATGTCATTTTTTGCTCATTCTAGTTTGTGGATCCCTTAAAACTATCTAGAGGCACCAGATCAAGAATTCCTTACCTAAATAATGTTAAGCATTGAAATAAATCCTTCCTTCTTTTATGGTTCAGTAATCATTGCCTATCCTGATGTTGGGAAAGAGTGAAGGCAAAAATAAAGGGGGATCACAGAGGATGAGATGGATAGATAGTGAAATGGAAACAACAAACACGAACTTGGACAGACTTTGAGAGCTAGTCAAGGATAGAAGACCCTGGCATGCTATGGTCGAAGGGGTTACATAGAGTTGGACGTGACTGAGCGACTGAACAACCACATTACCTATGGCAGATAGATTGGAATATCTATTAGGAATACATACCTAGTCTCTTGGATGGCTGAAAACAACTAGTTATCGCTTAAATGCATGTGTTGATGGAGTGAGGGTATTGAGAAAGCATAGGGAAGAGTTGTCTCTGGGTTTGCCCAAGGATAATAGTTCATTTACCCTGTCCAAAAGTCATGATTCAGAGGGATCGATACAATCACAATGGCTCATGAGACCGGATAGTGCATATTCCCATAACACCTGAAGACAGTCTAAGGTCAGATGAATGAGTCTCGGTACACAGTTATTTCTCATGGGTGCCTTCAGGGAAGCATATCTATAATAAGGAGAGTACAGAAGACCCAGAAACCACCCAGCTGCCAGGTGGTGTCTGAAGACCCAGCACTTCCATGGTGGTCTGATTTGAGTGAGTAAGAAACCAATAACTTAGACTGGACGGTGGCTGAGTTCCTCAATGTGAGAGGAAGTAGAACTAGTTACTGTGGAGAGGCAGCCACAAGGAGGGGTCCATCCTAAATGAGGGAGAGAGGCCAGGGACCTCACAGAAGGTCATTTGGTCAGATCTTCTTTCAATAGAACCCGTTTGTGCCTACTTAGCTTTGCTTTGTACTTCTTTGGCTTAAACCCCAGCCTCTCATAAGACATCTTCCAAGACAAATAGGCATGACCCCTGCATGTTTAGTAAGTTTACTAGGTAAGAATGTTTTCTTGAAAGATTATTTTGTGCCCTTGTAGCCAAGAGTTTGCTGGCAACCTCCAAACCTTCTTAAACACTGAAATCTAACGAAGACTTTAGGTAGAAGCACGTGGTGTGTCCAAATAGCATATTTTAAAACAACAACAAAACCCCTGGCATTAAAAAATAACCCCTCTTTATGGGTTATTTATGAGCTGTAATTAATGTGTAAACTTTTGTCTCAGTGAATTTGTTCATTCCTTCCCAATAGCTATTTTAAACACGATTTATACAATGATTACGGCTTTACCTTCTAAGTGTTTACAGAAGAAGCATGTTGTGATCCTTGATAGAGAAGAGTTATTGGAGAAGATATTTAACATTAACCTGCTGAGAGGAGGTAGATGCTTGAGGCATTAATATATGATCCCCATTACCCTTTGAAGAATAACAGGACTCTGTTTCCAAAGATCTGAAGCTATTTTATTATAAGGAAGAAATGTAATCAGTTCTCAACTTCTCATACCACTAGGGTGGGGGAAGGTAGGGCAAAAGTGTGGCAATACAACATGGCAGAAATATTCCCAAACTGTCATGTCTTTGAGTATGTTTTTGTGCTTATCCTTGAACATGGGTGTGGCTTGCGTTCTGGGAACTCACTTCAAACTGAATAATGCAGCCACATTATAAAGACCTAATTGAGGAGGAGTTGGGAAACTTTCCAAGATATTTCCTCATTGGAACCCCCATCTCCACTCTTTCTTAAAACTTCCTCATGGGAAGCTATTTCTCAACACTAGCCTAGGAAGGACTACTTTTCCCCTCAACTCTTCCCTAGAGCCAGAACTGGCAAAATGTGTGGGTTTCAAAGGACTTCACTGATGTACAGCAAGCTACAACTGTTGATAGACGTAGATGTTTATCTCCTTCTCCAACAAAGTAATTAAACAGAACATCATAGGTGCTGTCAGTGAACTTGAAAGCAAAATTTGTTGTGGAAGCATTCAACTACATTCATTCGACAACCATTAGTAAGTACCTATAACATGAATGGCATTCACTGTACTTCTTGCTGGGCAGGAGAGGCCTCTTCTGGGTCTTCTCATTCCTGGATTTTTCTAAAAGCCTTCTCACCCTGGAAGATTCCTACACCCTTGAAGCCCCATCCCCCACTTGGTCCCTCCCAGAATCTCCATTTTCAGGAGGTGCCTGGGCCATCTAAACTCACTCCTCCATTCATCCCCCAGCTCTGCCCCTGACTCAGAGCTCATCATCTAGAAGTTATCCAACATAACTATATACAACTATAACATACAGCATTGTGAAAGTGCACAAAGCAGGTGTACACATAGCAAAGTACTATGGCAAACCCAATCAATTTGCAAATAAGCACTTACTACATGGCAGTAGTTGTTCAGTTTTTTCAGTCATGTTGGACTCTTTGTGACCCCATTTGGGGTTTTCTTGGAAGAGGTACTGGAGTGGTTTGCCATTTCCTTCTCCAGCTCATTTTGAAGATGAAGAAACTGAGGTAAACAGGGTTAAGTGACTTACCCAGGGACACACATTGTCCGAGGCCAGATTTAAACTTAAGAAGATGAGTCTCCCTGACTCCAGGCTGGTGCTCTACCCATTGTACCACCTTGCTGCCCACTATATGTCAGGTACTATGCCAAATGTCAACAATACAAAAAAAAAGGCAAAAGCAGGCCCTGGCTTGAATGGATTTGCATTCTGATGAGGTGCAGAATACACACATAAAAAGATATATACAGAGCAGATGAAAGGGAACTTTAGAAGGAAGCACACCTGCAGCTGAGAGGACTGAGAAAGACTTTCTATAAAAAGTGGCATCTGAACAGCATCTTGAAGGAAGCCAGAGAGTCTAAGAAATGGAGGTGAGGAAGAAGAACATTGAAGGCATGAAGGATAGCCACTGGGAAGGAGCAGGGACTGGAGGGGTCAGGGCAATCTTCTTAGAGGGGCCGGCATATGAACCGGGCTTTAAAGGAGGAAGAGGGATCCACAAGGTATATGTGAAAGGGAGATGACAATCTAAGAGATGGATGGCCTAATTGGGCTGAGGAAAGGCTGTAAAGGGCCTACAGTACATTTCATCACTTGTCTCTGTCCACCGTCCAGTACTACAGAATCTCCAACAGCAGCGCGTCCTCATTCTGTTCTGTGCAAAAAATTAGGCCGTGGTCTTCTTTCACAAGAATGACACACTTTCTTGTTGAGAGAATTTAGCTGAAGCAGTCAGGGGAGCCTGGGGGAATAGGCAATCAGGAAACCAGCTATATTTAGGTGATTGACTTAAATAGCTAAAGAAGCTATCTGAAGAGCAAATTAGATTTGAAACCTGGTCAATAGACTTTGTTCAGATCATTGACTTATGGGTGACTATGGCCTGCTTACCCTTATATATCACTTAGACTAAAAACGTCTATCCGCCAAGGGGTGTGTGTGTGTGTGTGTGTGTGTGTGTGTGTGTGTGTGTGTGTAGCACTGTTATATTTTTTCCGTGTGAAGTCTGGCAGTTGGTTCCAACTGGAACCAACGTTATTCAAAGTTCCAGAATGGGAAGTGACCTACTTGAGTTTTTTCCTTGATTTGCCTAAATCCTGAAACTCCCTACCTTTCCAACCTCCAACTGGCAACCAAGGGCAAAGAACCTCAGCAACAGTTGATAAACAAGTTGAATGTGAGTGTTCCTGGGCTGTTCTGCTGCTCCTGAATCATGAGAAGAGGCTGATTCCTGTTTGGCACTGAATGTGTGCTAGGTCAGGGGCTTCACACTTTTGTTGGCTGTGTCTTCTCTCTTTTGGACTGAAAACAAGTTCTGATTTTAACCCTGGCTTCTGAATGATTCCTTCTCTCCTCTGGAGAGATAAGTGTGCACTTTTTGTCTTCCTCATGGATTCTGATTGCTCAGTAGTCAAAGGTTTTATTTTGCTTAGACTCCCCCTCTCCTAGGAATTATACTGCTCTCTGGATTTAAACAGGTTTGTCAAGTATAAGTTATAATAAAAGGTCCAGCCCTAATAGCTGCACTGTTAATTATACCTACATAATGAGGCTGGAGGTCGTGACAAATAAACCCCATTGCAGCTTCATATGTTTGAGGAAAAGAGTTGGCCCTTTGGAGAGGGTGATGAGAAGCGTAGCACACCAGCTTGTCCTGTAAAGACAAGAGAAGCATCTTTATTGTCAGCTTTCCTTCCCCCATTTACAAGAAAAAATCTTCAAGAATAGATTGGGAAAGAGGTCAGAAAAGGTCAGAAAGCATATATGAATTATATGTAATTCTGTAACTAGTGTCTGAGCCAACATTAGAACTTGGCCTATATGAACAGGTAGTTTGGGGCTTAGATCACAATGGCTTACCTTCTGCTTTGCATTTTATCCAAGCTTTAAGGATGTTTCTGTCTCCGTTGTACATATGAAGAGATTGTGTTCTTACTCTAGTTAGTTCCAGGGAAATGGAACTGGTGGAAAATAGATGTGTAGGCTGAACTAAGCGAGCCATTGGTGGTTTTGTGCCTAGACAAGGGTAAAGGGTTGGCAGAAATGTTATTGACAAGGAAGAAAGGCAGACTGAATGGGATTTGGGGGTCATTGAGTCATGAATTGAGAGCAGAATGCAACTTTAGATGCCAATATCTACCTTTTGCATATGAGCAAACAAAGGCATTCTAGGGCTGATTGACTCACCAGAAGTCATGCAGATAATATGTGGTATAATAGTCTGGATTTGACCCAATGTTCCCTTGTTCTAATTTTGGTCTTTTTCCCATTACTCTACAGCCTCTGTCTTATTACCACCAGACGCTCCATTTTGTAACATCAAGGATTTTTCAACTTATTTTTTTCTCAATTAACTTGATTTCAGGAACATTATTTTTACTCTACCCTTAGTTTTAAAGGGAGGAAAACAATCCAGTCTCACCTCCACAGAGACATATGAGTTGAATATCTCAACTTCTACTCATTTCCACCCAAGTAAAAATGCCGTCATTGCAGCTAAGTGACTGAAATACAAATGACCCTTTGCCTGCCCCTGGAACTACTTACACCTGAAACTGTCCTGTCATACCTCAAAACCTCTAGCCACAAAATGACTTTTCCCATTTGATCACCTAAGCTTGAGCAAACTCTCCCTGAGAATCCTAAGGAGAGCTCCAAGCAATTCAGGTTTCACCTGCCAATGTTGGATGACTCTTAACAGGGCTTCTTTGGCATTTTGATTAAAATGCAACCCTCCCCAGCCCTCATTTCTCCTACAGAGGCCCATGGCCAGGTGTTGGGGGCTTTTGTCTGAAACATCTGGCTTCAGCCAGCTTGCCAGGCAATCTCACTTTGGCAGGAAAGACAACTGGCCTTGACAATGAGCTCTTATTCTCATACACCAAATTAGCTGTCATAACACATGGGAGACAGGTTATTTCAATTTAGAATCATAGGAGTACGGGCCTGGAAGGAACTTGAATGCCCATCTTGATTCACCCATTCATTTTTTTAACAGATGAGGAAACTGAGACATAGAGAGTTTTAAATGACTTCTCAAAGTTACACAGATCATAAGCATTGGAGATGGGGTTTGAACCCAGGTAGTAAATGAATTTTAAGTTTGATAAGCCTAATGGGTGGGAATTTAAGGGAGTCATGGTTTTATTAAACAAAACCATTTCTAACAATTTTCTGATATTATTATCTGATTAGGGAACAGGCAGCTACACAAAACAGGGAGCTCCCCATCCCAGAAAGGGTTTGAACAGAGGCAGGATGACCATGTAGCAAAGAGATTGTAGAGTGGGTTGGGAGGAAGGCTATACAAGATGACCTGTAAAATTTCTTCCAACTCAAAAGTTTTGTAGTTCTTTGAATATTTTGGTATTAATAAATACTAAGTATGATAATGCATGACATTTATATTGTACCTTAAACTTGACATCTTCCCATTTTATCTTCCCAAATAAGCTGTGAGCAAATTATAGATCCGGAAACTGAAACTGAGACTGAGGGTCGTGTAGCTAGTGTCTGCAACAGAAATTGAATCCAAGTCTTCCAATGTCCAAGTTCAGGTCTCTCTCCACTCTGCTAGGAGTATATTAGAGAGAGTTAAAAGGATTATGATGTAGTTCCCAGGTGAGCTTGGAGAGCATGGATTTGCAAGGAACTCAGTGGAGGACACTTGGTGACTTCTCAAGTCACTTGGTAAATCAGGTTCCTGAGTGAATGGGGGTGGTGACTACAGGTTAGGGATTAGTAAAACAAAAAGAGAAGGAAGAAAAGGAGAGCCAGTGATTGAAGCACCCAAGGGCACATGATACTACATCATTATATCTGGGTTTCTGGGTCTGGATCAGAGTCTTTCCTAGGGATAGAGCCGCCATCACCGCAGAGGGCTGGAGGCAGAGAGTTATTGATTGATGCAGGAGACAACAATAAAGGAAGACTTGAGGAAACAGACAATTAGTAGGGGTCGAAACAAGACTGTGGACCAAATTCAAGGCAATTTATCCAATTTATTAAATGCCTGCTGTGTCTATGGCATTATATTAGGTACTGTGCAAGAGCCAAAATGCAGATGAGGGGCTCCACCCACATGGAGCCTCCCATCTGCAGCAGAACAGGACACATGCCCAACAGATCTAACTCTCCAAGATGATAAGTTGTAGAACATTGAGGACAATTCTAGGATCCTAATTTTTGAGCTGGAAGGTACCTCAGAAAACAACTGGGGTACCCCTTCATTTTACAAATGGAGCAATAGAGACCCAGAGAAATTGAGACTTACCTAATGCCAGAGGTGATAAGTGGAAGAGTCAAGATTTGGACACAGCTCCTTGGGCTCCAAAGTCAGGACTACCTCCTCTACACTGAACCAATCTGTATTTAAAAAGATGGTCTTCTCACTTGTAGTGTCCCATACCAATGAACTCAAAAGTCCACAAGTTAAAATACACAGAAGATATAAAAACAAAGTGGTAGACATTTGGATTTGGGTCCTTCATGGAAAAAGAAGGTCAGGACAAGGAAGCAGGTAAAAAATCAGGAGGAGAGACAAGGAACTAATTTTAGAGGTCGGAAGCTCAGGACAGCCTCAGGAGCAGACAGTAAAATGAGACTCTAAGAGATGAAGGGCCAGGTCAAATCAAGCAAAGTAGAGGTCTGATTCAAAGCAACAGGACGATTATAGGTTACTCGTGTCCATGTTGAGTCTGTCTCGATGTGGCTGATAGGGTGGTAAGAATGGACGTCTCTAACATTGCCCTTCACTCTTCTCCAAGGGAAACTTTGATTCCTGCTGGGAAAGGAAGTGGGGGTTGGAGCTAAAAGATGAACACTCTCATCTCCTCAGAGAGATGGGATAATGGGCTACAATCACATCTTTCTGCACCCTTAAAATTGTTACTCTGGGGGAAGTAGTTTTTTGGTTCAAAGTAAGCTTTTGATGAGTGTTTCTTAATGGGAAATGTAGCTCCTAGCTACATTTGGGAATGAGGTGTGCATGTGTGTGTGTGTGTGTGTTTGTGTGTGTGTGTGTGTGTGTGAGAGAGAGAGAGAGAGAGAGAGAGAGAGAGAGAGAGAGAGAGAGATAGACAGGGAGAGAGACAGACACACAGACAGAGAGATTTTTTTACCCAAGAGGAAGTTCCTCAAAACAAAAATCTCTAATGTGGCAATCTGGACATAGGGACATAATACAGATTGATAGCTTCTCCATATGTTACTTCTTCCCAAGTCTTTTTCTCGTTGTGGACCTGAAGAGAGGTTGGAATCATGCTTTATCCCAGACACTAGAGTCTCTCTCTACTCTTCACATAGGCACAGAGTATTGATCTCCATCAATGAGAAGAGAGTCCCGTACAAATGGCCCTTTGAGCCAAGGGTTACGCTATTAATTCACTAAACAAAACAATCTCTGAATCAAACTGTATATATAGTAGATATACTACGTTGCAAAGTAGAAATGGCCAAGGATGGGCATAAGGTTGGGCTGCTGATATTTGTACTTCTCTGATTCCCTTTCCATTCCCCTATAGGTACCAGGCATAGAACAACTTCTGGGAGTGGCCGCTTCTGTATACAGAAAACCCAATTTGGCCTGTAATTATAGTCCCACCATCAAGACAACAGGAAAGAACAATTCATTCTCCCTATTTCAAGATTCCACATAGTGCTGGACTTTCATAGAGTCAAAGAAGTTCTGTTGAATGCTTATAGCTGCCAGTCTGGTGAGTTTGAATGAACTAGAAGGAAATACATATTGGTCATTATTCTATTCATTTGTTATGGTATCCTTTGGCAATCTGGCGTATTGATGGACTCTCCTTTAGGAGAGTACTTTTAGATGCATAAAATGAAATATTTCAGGGTTACAACAAATAATTATTCAAATGGTTATAATTAATAAAATATAATTATTGAAATAGTTATAAAATACATGTATTTTAAAAAATTATAGACCTCAGGTTATGAAGCCCTGCCACAGACACTGGGAATGATTAGCTGTAATATCTAAATGAAACCTTGTTAAAGATGAGGCAATTCAGCTCATTCATTGCTGGTGGAATTGCAGGCTTTGTAGAATCTCTTCATAGAGCAGTCAGGCCCTAAGTAGTAAAAGCTACAAAAAAAATCATGCCCTTTGACCCAATAACTCCATTATTGGGCATACCACCCCAGTGACATTCTGTATAATAAAAGAAAGGCTACTCATTTAGAGATTTTCATAGCCTCAATATATGTGATTGCCAGAAAAAGAAGAAAAAATGAAATAAAAAACTGAGAACAATCTAAATGTTCAACAATAGAGGGAAGAGAATGTTTAAAAAATAACATATTAATTTAGTGAAATCCTACCATACAATTAAGATGAACAAAGGTGAGGAATGAAAAGACATTTGAAAAGACCTTTATGAGACAATGTGAAGAGGGGGAAAAACGGAATGAAAAGAGCAGAGTATATATTCAGATAAGGAGAATCCTGATGGCGACTTGGGACAGGAAGAGATCAAGGTCTTAGATACTTTATGCATTGATGATAGTTTTAAAGTTTTTTGGAGGGGGATGCTAATATGTGATTTCATGCATATACCATGGAGAGCTCCTAGATAAGGATACTCCTTTTACCAATAGAGATCAGCAAATATTCTGCAATTTGAGAGTCAGAGATCTGAAACACTCAGGTTAAGTTACCTGCCTGGGATCACGTAGGAAATAAGAGAGTAACACAAAAGTCTCTGTGCAGTTTTACATTGCACTAAGACTTCTGGGACACCCTGTGCACAGAAGGTGTAGGACATGCACCCAGGTAGCACATAGCAGAGACGAGATCTGAACTCAGATCTTTTCCTTGCAAGAACTCTCTGTGTACTCCAGCACACTGCCTTACATTCAGTGGCATCAATTCATTTGATTGTAAATAGTTACTAAGCAAGTTAAATTGTTTGTTTAGATATTTAATGTTAAATGTGTACTTAAGCCTTTTTTTTTTTTTGAGGCAGTCAGGGTCACACAGTTAGTAAGTGTCTTAGAGTAGATTTGAACTCAGTTCCTCCTGACTCCAGAACTGGTGCTCTATGCATTGTAACACTTAGCTGCCCCAACATGTCATTTCTTTAATAGGAGAAAAACCCTTCAACAAGCAGTGAAGAGACTTCAATTCCCCTTTCATCTCTGCCCCTAATTAGTTGTGTGACTTTGAGTGACTTTATTTACTGTCGCAGGCCCTCAGTTTCTCCGTCTCTAAAATAAGTGCTTGGACCATCTAACCCCCAAAGTTTCGCCTAAATTCCAAAATTCTATTGAATCCTTGATAGTCGCCATAATGGATACTTCCCTTCCAGACACTGCCTTCTACCCACGTGACATGAATATTGAAATGCAGACTATTCTCCACAGACTCCAGGTGGGCAACAGGAAACGTGGCTCTGAGCCAGGTGGTACAAACAAATTCCACCTGGCATCTCCCTGGAAGTCTAGTAGCCTACTTTTAAGGCTATTTGATTCTTGACATCATGTAACACCACATGTGTTTTCTGCACAGACTAAAAATAGCCCCAATAAGACCTCAGCATCTGAGACACTGTTCTAGCAACTGTGTTTTAACTCATTCTTTGTCCAGGACTAGTATTTGTCATTGAATTGTAGTCCTATGAGGAGCTCTTTGCTAAGGTTTGACAGACTAGTAACAGCTGGGGAGTGGTGTATATTCTGAAGAAAGCTGCTTAAAATGATAATTGATTTTGCCCAGTTGATTATAACCTTGCCAGTTTTGTAGACATAACTCTCATTTCAAAGGGCCTGGGTTTACTTTGGGGATGTTTTTCACCTCTCTGACTCATAACCTTGACAGGAAATTCTGGGAAAATCACTAGCTGATGCTCTGGCAACAACTCAGATTCAGAGAATTTCAGAATCGGAATCTACCTCAGGGACCCTCTACACCAACTCACACCTGAAGAGGGATCCCCTTCTGCATCGTGGCTTACATTTTTCATCCCATCCTGGTCTGCAATATGTTGGTGACCAAGGACCCACTGTCTCCTAAGGCAGCGCATTCTATCATTAGACGACTCTAATTTGTCTAAGGTTTTCCTTATATCCAACCAAAATCTGACTGTCTACAACTTCTACCTTCTAATTTTACCCTCTAAAGCAATTGTTCTCAAAGTGTGATCCAGCTATCCCTGGGGAGTCCCTAAGACTCTTATGGGGATCCACAAGGTCAAAACTTTTTTTACAATAATACTGACATCTTAATTTCTAGTATGGTAAAAATAGACAAATACAACCCACATAAACTGAAGTTCTTAGCGAGGTGACCCTCAATGATTTTTAAGAGCGTAAAGGGGTCCTGAGGCCAAGTAAAATAAGTCTAATTTTTCTTCCCCATTTCAAATCCTCGAAGGCAGCTCTCGTGTTCCCCTGAAATCTTTTTCTTCTTCAGGTCAAATATCTCTCATTTCTTCAACTGATTCTGCTGTGACATAAACATAAGATCCTTTATCATCTTGATGGCCTGCCCCGGATTATCTAGTTTATCAATTTCCTTCCTAAAATATGGGGCTAGTCCTACATACAGATATGGTGGTGACTAAGACAGGAATAGCAAAACTATTACCTCCTTATTCCTAGGATTTATTCCACTTTTTATGGATGCCATGTCATATTGTTGACTCGGACTCAATGTACAGTTCAGTGAGCCTTTTCTCCTATATTTTTTTAGATAAACTATTGTCTATCAATGTCTCTCCCATCTTGTACTTGTGAAGTTGAATTTTTAAAACACTTGTTCCACTTAAAACCTGTTTGCATATTCTAACCTTTCAATATTTTTAGACTTTTAGAACTGAATGTATATTGGGGTAGATAGGTGGTACAGTGGATAGAGTCCTGGGCTTGAAGGCAGGAAGACACCTTCTTGAGTTCAAATCTAGCCTCAGACACTTACCAATTGTGTGACCCTGCACATGTCACTTAACCCTGTTTGCCTTGATTTCCTTATCTGTAGAATGAGCTGGAAAAGGAGAGGGCAAACACTCCAGTATCTCTGCCAAGAAAACCCCAAATAGGGTCATGAAGAGTCACAATAACAACAACAATATATATTAACCACATATTATATATAACAAATTATATACTAATAGATAACAAATATAGTAACCATACTTCCACAACTTTGTTTCATTGATTAATTTGAGGTGTGTTATCTATGCCTTTACCAAGTCCATTGATAAAAATGTTAAGTGACCTAGGCAGGGAAGCATTTCAGCATGCTAACTGTAGCCCACATCATCCTTTTGCAGGAATCTTTGTCAAATGCTTTTTGGAAGACTAAATACCCTAAATTAGCATTCTCCTGTTCTAGTCTAGTAACCAAAAAGGGAAATGAGTTTAGCCTGGCACGATCCATCTTGATCATTATGATCACTGTTTCCATTTCTAAATGTTCATGAACGACCCCTTCGATAATATAGTCTGGAATTTTGCAAGTATGCCCTTGTATGCATTCAGACTATAATCAACTAAGGGTAAAAAAAAAAATAAAGCGAAAGAAAGAAAATGGAACTCACAACAGAAACTTTGGTAAATTAAGTCGCCTTCCAACGTGCAACTTTCTGCCATATAGTCTTTGTTACCTCCAGTCATGACCAGGCAGGCTCTCAGCAGAAGTCATCTCCTACAGCTACACCTTCTCAACTGCTGTAATATCATCTACCACCTTTTAAAATGGATGTTGCATCACCATTGACTGATGGCGGACTTCCCAGGACGGCTTCTCCTGCAGTTCTACACAGCTCCGATGGGAGGCTTCACTCCCTGTAATGACTCCTCTTGTGTTTTGTGCAGGACTCAGGGGAAGCTGTCAGTTGTGGTTCCTAGCAGTTCTAGAAAGGAATGCCTTCAGGGTTTTCTCAGTCAGTCTCCCAGTGCTTCAGAGCTTGGAGGGAGGGTGGCCATAGTGATGATAGTGATAAGAGATCAGTTCTTAAACACTTGCCTTGTGTCAGGCACTGCTCTAAATCTTGGGATTATAAATACAAGTGAGCCAGAGAGGCAGTCTTTAATCTCTGCAGTAAACATACCTTTTAATAGCGGAAGATATAAAAAAGGGGAGCTCCAATGTTGAGTGTGGAAGGGTCTGGGATGCCAGATTTTCAAGTGGACTCTCCTTTCAATGAGGCTGTTTCTCAGGCCTGGCACTGCTAAAGTTTTTTCAAGAGCAGGAATCTCTCACTCCAAGATGGCGTACAAGTTGCCAACACCAGACTCATATACAGCGATTACAATTTTGCTGTCCTTTCCTGGAAGGGTCATTTTCTTTTCAAATGAGTGCTCTTTCCCTATTTGAGAGCTTATAAAGTAATCCAACTTTTCCTGAAATACTTCTTCCATCCAAAGAAATTGGGTACACTCAATAACCAGCCCCTCCCTGGTGTCCTTTAAGTTCCAACTAAAAAACTATCTTTCCTCAAGAAGCTTTCCCCAATACCACTAAATTCCAGTACCTTCCCTCCATATTTTCCTATTTATTCAGTATATAGGTTGCTTTCTATATATTTGTATGCTGTTTCTCCATTAGATGGTAAACTCCTTGAGGGCAGGGACTGTCTTTTGCCTCTTTTTGCATCCCCAGCCCCTCAGCACAATACTTGACACAGTAGGCACTTAATAAATGCTTACTGATTGATGTATTAAGTTCCTACTATGTGCCAGGCAGTATATTAATATCTGGGGATATGAAGAAAGACAAAAGACAGCGTCTCTTTTTGAGGAGCTCCATGTGATGGGAAAGGAAGGAACAGCCAGTCCTCAGACCCTTGACCTACTGGCAAAATCAAGGAAACTGATCTGAGACCCCTTGGAACTTTCAAGTATTTTTCCAGCTTCTTATACAGGTTACTTCTCTGAAACCTGCTATAGCAGTGGCCAGAATACCTCACTGGAGTCGTGGTAGAAGGGAAAGGGGACTGGAAGTCAAAGGGCCTGAGAGAATATCCCTGCTTTGCTGTTTGGCTAAGTCACTAATCTTCTCTGGGCCTTAGTTTCCTCATTTTTAAAATCAGGGGGTTGGACTAGATGACCTCTGGGGTCTCTGCTATGGTCCTGGCATTCCCTCTCCTGATCCAGAGTCCAGTCTCTCCATGCCTTCTCATACCGTGATACTCCTGTTCATACATTTCCATTTTTAAAATTTTTGCTTTTTTGGAGGGCATTTGGGGTTAAGTGACTTGCCCAAGGTCACAAGGCTAGTTTTTTTGTGTGCGTGTTAAGTGTCTGAGGCTGGATTTGAACCCAGGTCCTTCTGACCTCAGGGCTGGTGCTCTATTCCCGGCACCACCTAGCCGCCCCCTGATAATACATTTTCATCAACCCTCATTGGCTGATCTTCCCCACCCCGATGTCACCATATCTTTCTTTGCTTGTTTGCATATTTTGTGAGCAACAGTTCAGCCCTAAGGCCACCCTATAACAGAGTTAGGTAAAATTAATAAGCAAATAATCCCGCCAACAGGGACAGAGATTCAAAGTAAAGTACCACATGATGGAAGTGTCACGGCCCAATTTATAGAGAGTTGATGGTGGATCCAGGAAGACCGAGATTCGAGTCTCAGCTCTGGTATGTACTTGCTGTGTGACCCTGGGCATGTGTCTTAACCTCTTAGTACTTGAGCCATAAATTGAAGACATAAATTGAAGGGAAGGTGCTGACCTCCATTAGCAGAGCAATCTCTTCTCCATCCATGAAATAACAGGTTCAGTCAACCCCTAGGATGACAGAACATTACTATGAACAAGGCTTTGTTCAGGGCGCCTCACAGCTTCTAGCTTGTCTCTACAAGGGCAATCACTCATTTTAAAGCCAGAGTCATAAATTTAAAAAAAATTATTATTTATATACAAATTTATTCACGTTAATTCATTTGATACTCGTAACAACGTTGTCAAACACATGCTATTATTATTCTTGGTCAGGTAGGTGATGCAGCAGATAGAGCTCCGGGCTTGGGGTCAGGAAGACCGAAGTTTAGAACTGACCTTGGACACACTTACTAGCTGTGTCACTCACACTAGGTAAGTCACTTAACTCTATTTGCCTCAATTTTCTCATCTGTAAAATGAACTGAAGAAGGAAAGGACAGACCACTCCATTATCTTTGCCAAGAAAACCCCAAAAGGAGTGACAAATAGACATGACTGAATAATAACAATTATCATCCCCATTTTACAGACAAGGTAACTGAGGGTCAAAGAGTTTAAGCGTCTTGCCCAGGTCACAAAATAGTAGCAGGAAAGTGTCTGGGTCAAGATTCCTGACTCCAAGTCCAATATTCTACCTAGCTGCGCTAGAAGTGTAGATTTTGGCCTATAAGGCCAAAGGACATCTAGTCCAAATAAATATAAAATAAAGGAACACTGATTTGCATTTTTACAGTCAAGGAAACTGAGGCCACCCCAGATTAGCCCATTTGATCTCTTACAACGTCTTTATCTGGATCACATCCATTCTCCTCAAGGAGGTGAAAAGTTCACTGGCCCCAGTTCATGATGGAACCAAGTTTTTTATCACTATCATTATCTTAGTCTAAGGCCTGCTGTAGGAATTCCTGGTATTTAGTACTTAGAGTTAAATAAGCTACCACATTGCTATTCGTAGCGCAGTACCCTGAATTCTTTCATGAGGTCTCGGGGTGTGTTTGGCTCCCATAACTGATACAGGTACAGTGAAAATGGATATTGTCAAGATTAGATAACTAAACCCTTTGTCGAAAGGCACAATTGCCAGGCCCCTGTGGCAGCTCATATTTAAAAATCCACATCCTGGTGGATTAAAATTGAGTTCTATTTTGGACTGTCTACATTCCTATATCTCTGATTTCAAATAGTTCTGTAAATGTCCTTGTGCCCCCACTTTGTGCTATGAGGATGTTATGACATAGTCTGCTGAAAAATGAATTTCCCTAGAGTGAGTTCCTTTTTCATTGATTCCCATTATACATTTGGATACATGTTCCTACAGAGAAGGAAAAAAAAATCCGTTCCCAATAAGATGTTGATCACACTGGGCACTGTAATAAGGCATGTTGCCCTACTCTGTAATAGTGGGCAACAATATTTCAGGTCTAGGATTCTAGGATTCCTCCTCTGCCATTAGTTGTTTTATTCCCTGCCCTCCTATACCCCCCACACCCCCACACATACGTATACACCACTCCATAAGAATCTGTCTGTGTCTTAAAATCTCCTACCTATACACTCAGAACTACCAAGACTTATTTCTCCTTTCTTCTTTTGTCTAAGTATTTACAGTGTCTGCTAGAACCAGCCAGCTATATCATACTTCAATAAAAATGGCTTTTGCTAGCTAATGCATGGAATGGTCCAGTTTTAGGGCTAGAAGGACCTCAGTCAGCTTACTGAGATCTGAAAATGTGGTAAATTTGAACTGAAGGTTCTATGAAATTAGTGTCCCAATATAACTCATTTCTAATTGTGGCATTCTGTAACTGGACTTTATTTAAAACAGAAAACACCTATATTCTCAAGCCATATTCCCCAAGGTAAAAGCTGCACAGGCATAGCCATGGGAGTCCATGAGAAGAGTTTTTTTTTTTCCAGTAATATTTTTTTTCAAGAGTATGTATTTAACACAATATCACCAAGCACTGCCTTGCTTGTCTGTGTCCTCTTCTGAACTTCCTTCTCTGTTCTGTGTATTTTTTAAATGTTGCATGAAGAGCTATTTCTTTTTAAATTAACAAAACATGGGAAGCTTGCTCCCCTTCTGAAATGGTTACTCAAGGTCCAGAATTGGAACTGATCACCTAGTGTTTCCCACCATGCAGAGCCCTATAGAGCAAGTCCGTACCCTCTGTTCTCATATCTCTCTCAGTATCTACTTCCTTTTTGACACCCATGGTTCTATCCATCCTGATCTCCTTGCTATCACCTTCATTTAAAGATGGATGCATAGCCCTCTCACTTTTCCCATTTTCTTCTCCTGTTCCTTTTTCTATACCTTCACCAGTATCGCTTGCTTGTCAGAAAGCTCTTCTCCTTAGGTTCTGCTTTCGTCCCCCCTCCAAAAAAAACCCAAAACAAAACAAAACAAAATGCCAAACAAAATGAATTTTAAAGAAACACATTTTCCTAAATTTAGGAAATTAGTTATAAAGTTCTCATAATCAGAGATGCAAAAGGCAAGTAGTTCAAATTAGCACTATGTTCATTTTGCCCCCAGTCATCAATATTTATGGAGCACTTAGAGGGTACTAGGTGCAATAGAACATACAGAAAACATTGTCCCTGCCCTTGAAGAGCTTATGTTTTATAACAAAAAATACACCTCTTTCTTTAAATGGTATTTTGTGTTTGGTGTTTTCTACAAGGGAAGTGAGGGGAAGTTTTTGCAGCTTGAGCTTTGGGTATAACTTAGCCCCACCATCACTTTGTGAGAGCAGTATGTTCTTTAAGCAAATGCTATTAGGGGTAAGAAAGAAAGATCTCACCTTAATCTAAGCTAAAGAAGGTCAGGAGAAACCCCATTAGCTCAATCCCAATTTCCACAGGGATGAATCACTGGCTCATACATTTAGATTCAAAAGGGACCTTAGAGGCCACCAGGTTCAAGGAATGAGGACTAGGAGACTGAGAGAGGCTAAATGAACCCTCTGAAGCAGTTAGGTAGTGCAGTGGATAGAGCCCTAGGCTTGGAGTTAGGAAGACTTGACTTCAAATCCAGCCTCAGATATTTCCTAGCTTTGTGACCTTGGACAAGTCACTTGAGCGCTGTTTGCCTCAGTTTCCTTATCTGCAAAATTGAAATAATAATAGCACCTATCTCCCAGTATTGTTGTGAGTATAAAATGAGTAAATATTTATAAAATGCCTTGTAAGTTGTGATGTCCCATATAAATATTAGCTCTTTTTACTGTTGAGATTATTATTGTCCACGCAATAATATTAATTATTGCTCTTTTTTGTAATTTTCAAAAATTTTAAACTTCAATACAAAATAAGAAAAAAAGAAAGAAACTAAACAAAAATTACCATGTGTACATAATTATTGCTCTTGTCTAGGGTACCATAGTAAGTATCTGAGGCAGGATCTGAAGCCACATCTTCCTGATTTCAAGTCTAGCCCTCTATCTATGGTTATAAGATGCCTCTCATTAGTCCATTAAGTGGAACCAGGTGAGGCCTTTGGGGCAAATACAGAGGGTAAGTAGAGGCTTTGAAGGATAAAGTTAGAAAAGTCAAAGTAGTGTTTATAAAGCAAAAGTTTCAAAAGACATTAAGGAAGACTGTATCATCTAGAACAGGGGACAAAGGGAAATGTCACCTCTTCTTTCAATGGGTGGTCAATCTGTTAATGTTTAAAGGGCAAGGACATCGAATGTTTCTTTTTAAGTTCTCAGTTTTATCCAAACCTAGAAACTGGGTTAAGGACCTCAGGCACCAGAAAGTAGATGTGATAAATGCATAGACAGTCCTCATCAGGTTTGGGGGTTCAATAAATGAGGACCTTGTGCCTCTTGATCTTCCCCCCAACTCTGCCACAAAACAGGGTTCAGGATATAGAGGTTGATTGGATTGGCTGATTAATTATTTGGCGGCTACCCAATTCAAAATTCACCATTGAGGTCTAGAATTTAAACTTCATTTTGGAAGTTTAAAACTGGATCATAAGTGAGGTAACCAAAATAAAAAAAGTCAAGATACTGTAATATGTTATTGAAATCCAAGAGTGTTAAAATGGCTTGTCCAACATCACATGCTAGGATTTGAATCTTGACCTCTGTATCCAAATCTAGCTCTTCTTTCATGACACCAATTACTTCCCAGTGTGCCTTCCATAAATTTCAGGCAGACAGACCCATAGTAGGAAGGGAGTTGTGGAACTTGGGGTGACTATACACTTGGGGTGAGAGAACTGAATTGTGGAAATGGATGTTGAGCCTGACTCACGATGAGCTGAATTGCTCTGACATGGTGAGCAGGAAGCTAAACTGAGACTGGAGCCAAATTTGGGTAGAAAGTGAGACTTTGAGTCCTAAACTGGGAGGCAGCGTATTACATTGAAAGACTGCTGACCCAAGAGTCAGAGGATCAAAGTTCATGTTCTACGTCTGATGCTTCCCATCTGTGTGGCCCTGAACGACTCATTTACCTTTCTCAGTTCTCATCTTTTTCACTTATAGAAGAAATAGGCTGGGCTAGATGAGCTCTGAGGACTCTTTCAAGCCTAGACCTATTCTATGATTCTGTGGTAGAAACCAGCAGACCTGGAAACTCGGGATCATGGATTTAAATCTAGAATCTTCATCTTACACATGAACAACCTGGGGATAAAAGGACTAGATCCCAAAAGGTTATCTCGTATGATCCAGACCACACATCCAGAGACAGAATTTGAACCCAGATCCTCAGATTCCAAATTCACTCGTGTTACCACTGTATTGTGAGCATTTAAGGAATCAGCCTGACTCACTGCGGAAGCTGAAGCTTCTATTTTGGAGACACATTGGTATATAAAAGAAGGCAGAAGATTAGAAAAATCCTTGGTTGATCTCTAATTTACAACAGGGATTTACGATTCTAGAATCTCAGAGCTGTGGCTTAGAGACCATGCAGTCTACCCTTGCACCCCATCTCTCTCTTTCTCTCTGTCTCTCTCTCTCTCTGTCTCTCTCTCTCTCTCTCTGTCTCTCTCTCTCTGTCTCTCTCTCTCTCTGTCTCTCTCCATCTCTGTCTCTCTCCGTCTCTGTCTCTCTCTGTCTCTCCCTCTCTCTGTCTTTCCCTCTCCCTCTCCCTCCCCCTCTTTCTCTCCCTCTCCCTCTCCCTCCCTCTCATCCCATTTCTCTCTCTCCCTCTCCCTTTCCATCCCTTCCTCCTTCCCTTTCTCTCTCTCCCCCCTTCCCTCTCCCCCACCCCAAGGAACTGAAGGCCTTAGAAGGTGACCTTATTTACCTAAAGTCATCCAAACAACCAATTAGCAGCAGAGCTGAGACTACAAAGCAGATCTATCTATTAGCCCAGTGGTTCTTCACTTACAGTGAATTGGCTCCTGGCTATTGAAACTCTACTTAACTTGTCAACCTAGGAAAATATTGTAAAAATCTTTCAGATCGACCAAGTTTACAAAGCAAAACAACTCACCTGCGCAAAAACAAACCAAAGCCCTGCTAAAGATAAATCCTTAAAAACATGGAGTCCAATTACACAAGCTCTTTCCATGCATGACTCAAACAGATGTACTTCCCACTTAGCTGTTCTGGGGACCAGATGTTAAAGGGAGAGGTGTCACAGATAAAGACAGATGTGATAAAGACAGACCACTGTGGGAATACTAGCAAATGAATTACACATGTTTTTGTGTGGAATTTATGAACTTTAGTATTCAGGAATGATGATTATGTTGCCTTGGTACTCTTCTACTGGTACAGTTAGCTTTGGTTTTTTTGTTTTGTTTTGTTTTTGACTTGGTAGAAAATCTTCAAGAGTTCCAGTGTCCAGGAAAAAAATTGATCATCTTGATGCCAAGCTGGTAAAGAACCTTTCCAAACTTGATTAGTCTGGTATTAGGATGACAGACACTAGTGTATGGCGAGACCTATACTTGGAACACTGCTTGGTAGGAAATGTCTCTTACAGCTTGAATTCTTTTGGCAGAACCTTTAGGAACCCAGGATAATTTTCATGTTGTGTTGAGAAAAAGGGAAAGAAAGGAAGAGAGAGGAAAGGAAAGAGAGAAGGAAAAGAAAGATGATCAGGAGGAAAGGGGAAAAAGAGGAAAGAAAGAGAGAAGTGAAAAGGGGATAGCAGAGAAGAGAGGTGAAGAGAGGAGGGGAGGGAGGAGAAGATCGCATATAAACATGGACAAATAATGCTGAATAATGCTTAAACCACTTTGCATTGATATTATTCAATTATATTTACCTGGATAAGGAAAAGAGAAAATCCATTAGCTTCTCTGGGGTGAGATAGAACATTGGCTGACAAGAACTATTTTCTCTATATCAGTTGAGTTTTCAAAACTTTTTCTTGGATCGATGTTTCTGTCTTTCATGACACGTCTGATATTTATGCCATCCGAACCACTTATGCTGCTTCCTTTTCTTCTTCACATGCAGGAGGAAATGATCTGAACCTTCTTTAATACAATATAAAGATAAAGGGAGCTGTCCTCCCCCCCCCCCCCCGCCAGCAGTCTTCCCTCACTTTCTAAATAGAAAATTGTATAACATATTAGCCTAAGCTGATTCCAAGAAAATATAGATTACTTTCCCACCAAAAGAATCTGGTGGGGGATCAATTTTCCCATCAACTGTAATGGGCATTTAGTTGTATGTGACTGGATCACGTTATTGGCTCTTATAGCTGTCCCTTAACGCTATCCAAGTGTTCAGCTTGTGATGATCCCTCCCTTCCTCCCTCCCTCCCTTCCTTCCTTCCTTCTTCCCTCCCTCCCTTCCTTCCTTCCTTCCTCCCTCCCTCCCTCCCTCCCTCCCTCCCTTCCTTCCTTCCTTCCTTCCTTCCTCCCTCCCT
>CM053597.1:53510142-53533667 GCA_028646575.1 Pseudocheirus occidentalis
AAGTTACAAGCAGACCAAGAAACAGATCAGCAGATGGGCTTCCAACCATCTGACCATCACATCCATTACCTATTCAAGTTACCAGAGAGGGAAGCATCAATATCTGGGTTTTTCAAAGCCGGGCGGGAGGGGGGGGGGGGCTCAATGGTTTCCCAGAGTCTCATCTGGTCAAATCACACAACTCTTCTCAAAATGAGCCCCAAGGCAAAGTCTCACATCAGGGTGTTTATATAGGCTTCTCCTTGGTCAGCCCTCTTGACCCACTGTCCAATTACAAAGTAACAAGGTGTAGCCATTCCTAAAAAACAAGCCTCCCTCCACAGGTTCCACATGACCACATTCAGCCTATTAGGGGGCAGAGTATACTTTCAAATCAGGGAACATTCTCAGAGCCAGTTAAGCCTATCAAAGGGTCTAGGGGCAGGAAAGATCTTCAGATTCTCATTACAGGTCCTACCAGCCTTGTTGCAAAATTATAACTTCACCCTCAGTTTTTTCATCAGCAAAATGGGGTAGTAGCATCTTCTTTCTGGTTCACAGACTTGCTATGAGAATCTAGTGAGAGAATGAATCTGAAAGAGATTTGGAAGACCTATACAATCACATGTTTTTTTCCCTTAGAATTATCATTACTAATTCAATATCTAAAAAGTAAGTTGAGGACAAAAAACCCTCAATTTCTGTTCATTATTCTTACAAAAGAAAAAAATTAGCTTCTGGAGCTTTTAATTAAAAATGTTTTTCTTGTCTCCTGCATTTTTATTTGCATTTTCTGTGTTGCGTAACATATATGCAGCAATTTTTTCAAATGGAAGCTAGTTACTGCTTGTAGCAGCCTTTTACAACTAATTATGATTAAATGGAAAAATCAGATGGTTAGAACTGCACAATGTGCAGAAGTCATTAAAACTTTCTTATTCTATTGTGTACAATAAAGAAGCCATGGGTGATCATCTTTCCCTACCCCCATCTGAAAGAGCGAGAGGAAAAAAAAAGAGAAAGAATAAGAGAGGAAGAGAGAAAGGAAAGGGAAAGAAAGAGAGAGGAGGAAGAGAGAATGAGAGAGAGGAGAGAAAGAATGAGAGAGCAAAAGAGAGAAAAAGGAAGAGGAGGAAAAGAGAGGGAAAAGAAAGAATGAGAGGAGAGAATGAAAAGGAAAAAAGAAAGAGAGAATGGAGTGAGTGGAAGAGGAAAAGAAAGAATGAGAAGAGGAGAGAAAGAAATAATGAGAGCAAAAGAGAGATAGAAAATGAAAGAAAAGAGAGAGGAAAAAAGGAAGAATGAGAAAGAAAAAGAGAGAATAGGACTGGAAGAGAGAAAGAATGAGAGAGCAAAAGAGACAGAAAAAGAAAGAAAAAGAATGAGAGGAAAAGAGAAAACAAAAGAGGAAGAAATAAAGAGAAGAGAAAATAAAGAAAGGAGGAAGGAAGGAAAGAAAGAAAATAAAGGAGGTTTTGACAAAGACCTAGCCACAAGTCTCCACCGCACAACATCAAAAGCCAGGACCAATTTGGTTAATGGCTTATGCTCTGTTTTCAGTTTTTCTTAATACCTTAAGCACTTAACTAGAGTCTCTCTTCAGCCTTCTGTGTAGCTTGTGGTTTGAAGGCAAAGGAAGCCCACCTGATTCTTACTGCCCCTGTCTGTGAGCTGTGAAGACAGCCAGGATCCCCTAAACTCTTTTAAGTGCTAAATGTCAAACTGGAATTGGGCAACAGCCAGGGAACAATGGGTGTTGTTTTAAAATGACTACTTAGCATGAAGAGGTTTCCAAGCACGCTAATGCTTGGAGTATTTAAACAGGGTATTGGGGGGTGGGGAGGAGAAGGGGAATTCTGAAAAAAAAATTGCCTTTTGAGTTGGCAACTTAATTCTCTCCATCTTGTTCAAATATTATTTACACCAGGGCACATCTGATACTCTCCGAAAGCTAAACAAACTATTCAGGAAAATGGAAGGGAGCTGTGACAAGCTCAATGGAAGTCTTAGAAGTTCAAGGACTTAGTTCTAAAGACGAGGTAAGAGTATACCTTTGTACTTTGACTCAGGAGACAGTGAGGAATTTTGCAGATAAACAGGAAAGTGACACACGCCCAAATAGATCTGTGAAGAAGGGCCTTACCCAAGTGGGTATTCAGTAAAACATGGTGGCTGCTGAAGGAAAGGTCGCTTCTGTTCTAGAGAAGAATGACAAAGTTAGCACCTACTGAAGTCTAGACTAACTGTGCCTTAAATTTCACATTAGATCCCCTGCCTCCATGATTTCAGATCGGCTGTTCTTCGTGTCTGGAATGCATATTGTCTTCATTTCTGTCTTTCGGAATTCTGTTTTTTATCCAAGGTTCTGCTCAGTGGTCATCTCCTTTGGGTGGACTTCCCTAATGCCCTCCACTGAAGGTATTTTGCCACTCCCCAAACTTTCCCCAAGGAATTACCTGGTTTGGGGCTGTTCTTTGCCTCTGTCGCTCCCTAAATTGGAAGGGAACTCAGAGTGCCTAAATTCAACCAAGTACATGAACAAGACTATCATTGATGAGAAGTCATTCAGTCTTTGATAGAAGACCTCTAGGAAGGGGAAAACATGCTATCCCCCGTGGCCACCCATTCCATTCTCAAGAATCACTATTCATTTCTAGGAGGACTTTCTTTATACCAAGCCTAAATGGACCTCTCTTTGACTTCCACCTGTTTCTTCTATGTAAGCCCTCTAAAAGACAAGCAAAATAAGTCAAATCCTAAATGATAGACCTTCAGATATTTGAAAAAGGTTATGATGCATACCCCTCAGTATTCTCTAAGCTAAACACCTCCAGCCTCTTCAAAGCACCTTTACATGGAATATTTGCTAACTCTCATATCATCCTGATCATCCCAATAGCTAGAGAAGTGCCTAGCATATAACAGGTGATTAAACACTCATTGACTGATATTCTTAATCTAATTACATATCATACCATCTCTAATACACGTAATACAGGGACTGAGTTTTGTTGTTATTTTCATACCCAAAGCTGCTAGCAGTCTTTTTTACAAACAAGGGCATAGTAAAAGGTTTGTTGGGTTGAACTGAATGCTGGGTTGGTCTTTAAGCATCTACAACACAGCTCTGAAGCTTCCATAGGGGTGGTGATTGATGCTAATGGTGATGGGGACAACTTGAACAAGTTTGGTACCAGGAAAGAAAGGAGGAATTGTACCCCCTTCATTTCACTGGAGACCTGGGGAATCATGGATGTGGAATGTAGCAGACACTGTAAGATGTTATTGATAAGTTAGTTGATTTCACTTGTTATTGTCATCTGTTTTTAGTCGTGAAATGTGACTCTCTGTAACTCCATTCAGGGTTTTCTTGGCAGAGATATTGCAGTGGTTTGCCATCTTCTCCAGCTCATTTTAGAGATGAGGAAACTGAGGCAAAGTGGCTTGCCTGGGGTCACACAGGTAGTAAATGTCTGTGGCTGGATTTGAACTCAAGAGTCTTCCTGACTCCAGACCTGGTCTTCTATTCACTGTGCCACCTGACTGCCATGGTTTTGCTTGACTATTTTTTTTTAACTTTTTTTCTTCTCCCTTTGCTACGAGGGAAGGTTCACTGAAAAGAAATGGAGAATGGCATAGTCAGAAATAACTGTGATATTAAAACAAACAAAAAAACCTAATAAAACTTTAAACTAACTTATATTTTATAGTACTTTATATATTATATAAACATATCTCTGTGTGTGTTTATCTGTGTGTGTATTTTTTTATGTGTGTGTTACATAGTCTGGCTACCTTTTAAAGCTATTAGAAAAATCATACATTTAGACCAAAAGGGACTTTGGAAGTTATATGGTCCAAACCTATCCCTTTTTCACAGATGGAAAAAATGAGGAAAAGAGAGCTTAAGTGATTAACCCTGAATGACCCAGAAAATATGTGTAGGTGAAGCAGATTTTGAACTCAGTCCCTGTGACTCCACATTCTTTCTACTGCACCATGTTGCTCCCTACTCAAATGACATTCCAGTTAGGAAAACACTTCAAAAATCAGGTATCCACATAATTCATTTCATGGAATGAATCAGTGAATTCTTCTCCAGAGACCCATTTGTAGAGCTACTCGGACAGCTTGCTCTCCTCACTGCCGTCTCCCTTCACTGTCAGCTCTGATCATTCCGACATTGTTTCTCGATAAGCCCAAGTGTTTATTTACAGTTAGAACCACCTATTCTCAGTGACCTTCAGTATATTCGCAGGGTGCCAGGGTAGATGGCCCTGAGTGAATGGGTGCTAGCTCCTCACATGTACCTGGCAATATTGAAAGAGCATAAAGTTGGGGGAC
This sequence comes from Pseudocheirus occidentalis, assembly GCA_028646575.1. Taxonomy (NCBI): domain Eukaryota; kingdom Metazoa; phylum Chordata; class Mammalia; order Diprotodontia; family Pseudocheiridae; genus Pseudocheirus; species Pseudocheirus occidentalis. The sequence goes on from CM053597.1 coordinate 53,514,466, forward strand.
TAGAGCAGGAGGTTTTAATCTGGGGTCCATGAACTGTTTAAAAAATACTTTGGAAACTGCATTTCAACAGTCGGTTTCCTTTGTAATATTATCTATTTATTGTATGCATTTAAGGGGCCCATGGGCTTCACCATAGACTGCCAAAAGGGGTCCCTGATACCAAAAATAGGTTAAGAAACTCTAGTCTATCCATTTAAGGTCAAATACTGAAGCTGAAGCTTCAATACTTGGCTACATAATAAATATAAAGACAAGACTCATTGGAAAAGACCCTGATGTTTGGGAAAGATTGAAGGCAAAAGGAAAAGGGGTTGTCAGAGGATAAAATGGATAGATAGTGTCATGGAAACAATGAACATGAGCTTAGGCAGACTTTGAGAAAGAGAGGAGCATAGAAGGGCCTGGCATCCATGGGGTCGTGAAGAGTTGAACATGACCTAACAACAACCACAAAGGCAGGATTTATGAGAAAAAAGCAGGCAAGGGACTTTGCCAGAAAGCTATTGAGTATACATGGGTAAATATGCACTGTTCTACACCTAAGGTGCTGCCGTGGGTTCAAATCCTGTGTCTGTCTAATTGCTGTGAGTTATTGCTCGAGAAAGTTCTTCCTGGCCTTGTGTCATGGTACCCAGACTTTTCAATGGAAGTCATTTGATGCTGGAGCTGAACGACAGTAATGGCCACAGGCTCAGAAGAGATTCCATGTTTCTTACATGAGACTTTTTCATAGTGTATCCATTTCATTTCCTAATTTCTAAATGGGGGCAACAGCAAAATGTAGAGTTGCAGTACAGTCATTATAATTGTGGGGATGATCATGATAAGCATACTCTATAGGATACAAATAACTTTACTGAACTTCTTTGTAATGATTATGAGAAACTGAAGGTCAGAGAGTTTGGCTGATTTGGCCCATGATCACACAGTGAGTAAGTGATGGAACAAAGACCTGAACTCAGGTCTTATGAATCAGTGAAAGGTATTGAGGGCTCTTCTCACTATATCATATGGCACAGATTTCCTGTGAAGGTGAGACTAATGAATGACAATTCTTTTCCCCCTGATTATGTACAAAAACCATCCTTTTTTTTTTTTTTTGAGAAGTTGGCTGCTGTTGGCAGGGTCTGTTATTCCTGGCTTTGGCTCTTTACGAGCTGCCCATCACCTTGGCCCCAAACCAGGCTGGTCTTGGGAAGCTGTACATTGGGCTTGACTCTGTGCTATTGCTCATAGCTGTGATTCACCATCCCTCCCCAGCCCTCCAGAAGTGGTGCTTCAATGCATCTGGAAAACATTTTTTCAGCCAGCTCTGTTAGGGGCCCACCAAATTTTAACTTATCCTACAGCCACCACTTGGCTATCCAAGCTACAAATCCAAGGCAATATCATCAGAGGCAGTTTAGATAGACTAGAAAGGACATTTAAACCTATATTCAAAAGACCTGGGTTTGAATCCTAGCTTTGTAATTTATTATTGACTCTTCTCTGCTCAGACTATTTATCAGTAAAATGAAAGGAGCCGAACTAGGCAACCTTTGAAGTCCCTTTCAAAATCCAAATGCGTATTCTTATGAATACCCTCTCTCAAATCTCTATGCCAGGAGATCAAATGCATTCCGGAACCACCTTGTTCAGGAACTTGTATGACCAGTTGACACAAGGCGGGGTCTGAATGGAACCATTTCAGGGTCTCTGACCATGAAACCCTTGTAAGGGAGCGCTTTCCGTTTCTTAAGATACAGGAACACGATGCATGCGGTTGAAAACGCAGAACATCTTTGATTCATTGCCCTGATGATTCTCCTTGGCCCTGTAAGTTGTTTTGCTCACATTCGGTCTCGAGCTGTAAGTGGGATCAACGTCACTTTCCATTCATTCTAGTTCCTTGGTCTCAGCCTATGCAGCAGGGAGGCACAATGTGTCTTTTATAATTTTCTCTAGTGGCCCTATTACTGCCAGCAAGAAAAATTATAGCCTCCTTCGTCACTGAATCCAAAAGTCTAGTCCAATGACCTTTGCATAAAGACTACATTTCTCTCCACAGCTCCAAAAAAAATCCAGCAAAGAGGGCTTTGATCCTAAAAAGCATTAAAAGAAAGCAACACACAAAACAAACAAACAGCTCAGTCCACTCGGGCTTTGGTAAAGGCAAGGCTTTTCATGTGGTTTCTGTAGCTTCCACATGCTGTGACAGGTTCAGGATGTCTCTAGCAGAAGAACACTGAAAAGATTGGGTGTTTTAAGAAAGCTAAGATGGAGGCTCAGGCACACTATCGTCTTCAGAATCTGTTCTTGGGCTCTGTCTCTCAAGGAGGTGGGCCCCCCACACCACCTCAGCCCTCTATGGGCTGGCAACATCTGTCTGTTTCTGAGCTCATCATTCAAGGCTCTCCTTCAGAGCTTGGCAGTGCCATCCCCAGGATGTGGGGCCGTAGCAGGGGCCAAAGATTGCACGTCTCTTGGGCAGCCCTCATTCTTCCTCAGCTGTCCCTTCTGCTGAAGTGCCTTGAATTACTACTGCACACATATAGTCTGCTTTCTTTCTCCCTCTTCTCAGCTAAGGGATTAGGGAGGGTAACTGTGCTTGGTAACAGGGGAAAGGGTATAGGGAAGATGGTTGGAAAGAGCCCTTTTATTTAAAGAATACCACTGTAGCATAGGATGGGGGACAGAGGAGGTGGTCAGCATGATGCTAATTCAGATGGTACATGTTCGTCTTCCCCTTTGAAACTCCTACAATCAAAGAGTTGGTTTGGGAAATGGGAAAGGCTTCAAGACCAGTCAGAAGAGGCCTGGGTTTGAATCTCATCTGTGGCACTTATTAGCTGTGCAACCTTGTCAAATTAATTTTGAGTCTCAGAGGCCCAGAGGTTGAATCTTATTTTCAGGGTCCTTTACCTACTGACTGCAAGGGTCCCACAGTCTCTAGTGAAGGGAAGATCTGTAAAGTTTGCATTAAATGACTAATTTTACTGACCTTCTGACACAGGGCCATCAAATGCTCAAGCCTTTTGACACATTCTGTGCCTGCAACTTCCAGCCACGTAAACCCAGCACAGCGGAGAACAACCCAGACACAGACACAGGTGAAGTCACCCAGGGAGTTAGATTTCCCAGAGCTCCACCACAAAGATCCCCTACCTTCTGCTGCTGCTTTATCTGTCAGTGCACTCAGCTGTGTAGTATGAAGGCCACTTTAGAAAACATTGGTCCAGAGGCCTGTACTCTTTTCTTTTATCGGCCGCCTAAGGAAGGCAAAAATTTTTTAGCATCACTCACTGCCTTTCTGGCTCACAGATCAATTGTCCTACCTTCCTGATTGTGAAGGATGAACAATGACAAGGTACCACTAATTGGGAAGCCTGCAGGCCTCTTGTGATAGACTGGGTAGTATTCTCAGTGAACCCATGATTAGTCATATTTAAAAACAAACAAAAAAGAGATTTTTTTACTTAGGAAAAAATCCCCTTTAAATAAAGCCTGAATAACACAGGAAGAAGCTTTCAACGGAGGGGAGGGAGCATCATAGCAATGGGTCCCAGAGTTTGGGTGAGTGTTTGACATGGGGCTCTCTACACATCCTCCCAGGGGAGAAGCATGGCGGGTGGCAGAGAATGGAGGATAGGGGAAAAGAGGCTAAGCTTGGTTAAATGCTTAAATTGAAAAAAAAAAATAGTCCTGGAAATCTGTAGAGGGATTAACAGTCCTCCCTAGAGTGACTATTTTTCTATTCACTAACTCATTAAAATGTTTACTAATTATTATATTCATCCTGAGGTATTATGGCTGGAGAGTTGGGCTCAGTGTCAGGAAGACATGAATTCAAGTGCCTTGGGCACCTACAGACTGTGTGAGCCATCCCTCCAAATGATCAGCCTGTCCCAAGGGGCAGAGAAGACACAAAAAAGGTTAAGAGTCTCTGCTCCAAGCCCTGAAGGGAAGAGAAGCTTCTCATCTTCATTGATTAAGGAAGATCCTCATATGGAGTTCTTAATACCAATAGTATCATAGGTACAGAAAATATATATGTATATGTATATACATGTATATGTACAGATTTGTTCATACATGTGTACATAGATATACACATATATACACATATCCCTTACCCCAACCCACTGAGAGGCAGCTAGGCAGAGCACCAGATCTCAAAGCTGAGTTCAAATCTAGCCGTGCACATTTATTAGCTGTGAGAACCTGGATGGGTTACTTAACCTCTGTCTGCCTAAAATATGATAATATTTGTAAAGAGATGTGCAAGCCTTAAAGTACTATATACATTCTAACTATTATTATTTCATGGAATCCCAGAAATTGATGAACAAATTGAGGTTTTTTTTACCTGATTTAGGCAAATTAGGCAAAATGACTGGTTTCTTTACAGAGTTTCACAAAGTTAAATTCTTCTGCCTGGCCACAGAATTGCATGTGAGTCACTGAAAGCAGGCTGGGCCCCAAATCCTCTTTCAAAGTCTTTGTTTTTGAGAATGATCATTTAGCTCTGGCCTGCCACCTCACAACTGTCTCAGGGAGTGGGAGTGGGCAACAGAAATATAGAGGTTCTTATAATCTATCAGCATTGCCCCCCAAAACAACTCAGAACAAAGGGTTAACTGTGCATCAGCGATTTCAGCTTTGTGGAGAGATGTTAAATTATTGCTAGTTGTTGGAAAATGTTATCTGATCATTTTAGCAGCTACTCATAAGCTGTCTCTACCTGCTGTTAGAGTACAGTACTTCTAAAGTACTCTAGTTAGATGTTTTGAGTCCTAAAGGTTGCTACAATTGGGAAGGCACAAGGCATCCAAGTTGTGATGGTTAAAAGGAGCAGCCAAGGTTAAAAGTTATGAGGAGAGCACCAGCCTCTCCCCTACACTCAGAAACCCTGCAACCAGTACAGATTTCCTTGATAGCATTTTTTATATCTAACCAAATCACAGTGACAGCCTGTATGTAGCAAGCAATAGGCTTTCTGCTTCAAGGGCCCTATGGTCCTGGGTAGGTTTCTATAGGTGTGTTTCTGTTGTTCCTTCTTCGGGATGCCTGGGTGGCCCTGGGAAACCTTGAGTTTTGTGCCATGCTTTTGGCCTTGATAGCCCAGGGTCTTGAGCACAGAAAAGCCCAAAGAAGCCTATTGATGATGCACAAGGTCAGTAAGAGCTGTATCCTTGAAAGTTCTCTCTTGCTGAGTTGTAGCTTCCCTCGTTAGGACATAACAGAATCAGAGATGACAAAAGGTCAGACAGGGTTGGGTTCCAGATTTGAACAAGTCTAGAACGATGAGGCTGGTATTGAAAGTTAGAGAAGGCAGTGGGTTAAAGCAAACTTGACAAGACTTGAAGGGACAGGAAGGTTTTGGAGGTCAAGGTCCTTGAGCAGGGATACTTAACCTGGAGTCCTTCAACTTAAAAAAAAATGAAGACGAATATGACAATTTTCCTTAGTAATCCTACGTGTTTTCTTTTATGCACTTAAAAACATTATTCTGCATAGGGCTCTACTAGACTACCAAAATAGACCATGACAGCCCCTGTTAGAAAGTCAAAGGAGGTGAGTAGTCTGAGACAGTGGTACCATCAAACAGAAATATTAAGTCACTTGTCTCTCTGGACCTCATTCTTCTAATCTTTAAAATGTATGTTTGGACTAGATAACCGAAGGTCCTTTTCAGTTAAAATATTCTTAATTGGCATGTGGATTCTTGGTTGGAGATTGTTTGTGTGGCACAGGGGGTGACTTACCGCAAAACTCTGTGACGATGGGCAAATCACTTAAATTCTCTGAGTCTCAGGCCCTTTATCTGTCAGATGATGATAACTCTGACGCCTATTTCACAGGGATATGTGGAGGCTAACGTTAGATTGTGCACAAAGCCCTAAAGAAAGGTCCACTATCATGGTTGTTGTTGTTAAACTTGGTATTACTTTCTTTTTGCATGGGTGGCCCCAGGTTTAATCATAGCCAGAAGGGGTGAGGGTCAGAGGCCTGCAAGTAAAACAAAGCAATCATCCTAGGATTGCTAGGGGATTCTTCATTAAAGGTCTATAGTCTAAAATTTTCTGGCAAATAAAGGTCTTTATTGTTGTCATTCTATGAATAAGCATCAATTTCTCATATTAATTAACTTGTCTAGTTTGTTGACTAGAGTCATTGTTGAAGAGCAGAGTTTTTTTAAGCTCTTCATTAAATTTTTGATTCCCCAATCTGCATTCTGGGATTAGTGTCCCAAGTAGAATTTCTCAAAATATCTACAGCCTTTCCCTCTCTGTGTCTTATCCCACTGGTCTCCTATGGCTGATGTATTCACAAGAGAAACTCTGGTGGATAAAGGACCTGTAGAAGTGGTGAATCAACTAAAAATTACTTCAACCTGAAGTGACTTCAGATGGCAGCAATAAGGATTAGACCTACTAAGGATGGTGCTGAAAAGAAAGCTTACTTTTAATGAGATTTTGCAAAACGGTGCATCCTTTCTGAAGAACCCAGACTCCTTGTGCCCTCCCTTTAATCTGCAAAAGATGGCAGCCAATTGGGCTTTCCAGGTTGGAAAGGCAAATTTTCTTTTTTTTTTTCTCATATTTCTAGAAGCTATTTCCTTTTGTCTCGCCCTGTCTCAGTCATGATTTGTCTTCTGATACCAGAATTCCCTTTTTGTGGTTCAGTTGTTTTAGTCATGTCTCCTCTTTGTGACCCATTTGGGTATCATCTTGGCAAAGATACTAGAGTGGTTTGCCATTTCCTTCTCCAGCTTATTTGACAGACAAGGAAACAGAGGCAAACAGGGTTGTGACATGCCCAAGATCACACAGCTACTGAGGTCAGGTTTGAATTCAGGTCTTCCTGATTCTAGGCCTGGCCCTTTGTCCACTATATCACTAAATCCCCTTACTCAAGACCTTTTTGACTGGTTCTGCCCTCAGTGGTCTAGTTGCCTTATCTGTATGTACTGTGCAGATTGCCGCCCTCCGTGGATCATGCCAGACCCACTGGACCCATTTCTCCATGACTGTTCATCCACCACTGCACTACTCCCTAGTTCCCTACTGGTGACTGAATAAGCTTTATAGACGTGGTGGAAGCCCAGGAGAGACTCAACAACTTTTTCCTTTCATCTTCAGCTAGAGTTCAAATCATCTTCCATTCTGAGAGCAGAGAATCTTTGAACATCTAAGATCCTACCCTCCTAGAGGTAATCCTCAAAGACCATAGTTTTAAATAATTATAAAAAGAAATAACATTTTCATTCTCTCTCTCTCCTCTAACCCCAGCATAAATGGGCAGGAATATTTCACTACACTACAACCTCTCAATTCAGGAGTGAGTTACTATACTTAAGGGCTTCCAACCTAGAAAGCTCAAATTGCTTGTCCTCTTTTGCAGATCAAATGACACCCAAGGGCCATCCTTCAGTTTTCCAAGTTTTCTGTGAACTGTTATCTGAATGAAAGGGGTTCCTCTATTCACTAGCCAAACTTTTCTATTGATTTTCTGTTGGAGGTGGCTAATTCCCTTCCCTTCTCCCAAGTGCAAAAAAAAAAAAAAAAGAATGACTCAATTTAAGATGGACCATCTGGACTGTTGTGGTGAGGGTCAGGAAACTGATCCATGTAGAATCAAAACTGTATCATTGATTACCTTCTAGGATTCTTTTCAAAATAATTTCACCAGGCTATTCAGATTGGCATAACAAAATTCTTGCCAATAAAAATGGCATTGGAGAGTATGTTCAAGGCAGAGAATGCTTGCCAAGATCTCATATCCATCCCCTCTGATCAACATTGATATAACCCATTAAGGTTTTAAAATCACTTTCCATATATTATCCTCTTTGATACAACTATCCTGTGGGGATAGGTGTTATTATGGTCTCCATTTACATCTGAGGAAACCGAGGCTGAGAGGGGTAAAGGAACATAACCTAGGCTCAAAGCTAGGGAGCATGGGGGATAGAATTTGAGCTGAGGTCTTCCTGACTCTTGGCCAAGCTGGAGAACTGGAATAAAAGATATTTTCAGATTTCCTTATCTTTGAGTAGAAAGACTTTTTTTTTCTTTGCTGAGCTGTCAGAGCAGAGAACAAATGGCCAGGAGATCTGTAGGCCTTTCTTTGAGTCATGCTTTCTCTGTTCAGTATGGTTAAGAGCCCTTTTCAACTCATAGTTGGGAAGAAAAAACATGCCTTATACTTTTCCAACTTATGTTCTTCCTCATCCCTAGAGTATGGGAGGCAGTGTGGTGCAACAGTGCCAGGTGGCCTGAATTTGAATCTCAGCTCTACCAGACTCAGCTTCCTTATCTAAAAGATAAAGGGATTGAACTAGATGGAGTCTTAGGTCTGTTCTAGCTCTAATTCGATGATACTATACTATCTTCCTTCCTTTCCTCTACTTGTTCAAATACAACCCATTCCTGAAGGCTAAGTTTAGATCCTAACAACTCTACAAAGAGCTTTCCAGACATCCCAGGTGGAAGTGATCCCTCCCTCCCTCCCTTTATCCCTCTCTCTACCCATCCATCCATTCATCCATCCATTCACTCATCACTCCTCCCCTCCATCACTCCTTCCCTCCTTCTGTGAACCCTGATAGCACTCATTTGTGAGTGCTATTTACTTGGCGCTTAGCATCTTCTCCTGAACCAGACATTAAGATCCTTGAGGGCAGATATTAATGTCTTTGTATTCTAGCACCAAGCCTAGCATGTAGTAGATGCTTAATAAAATGTGTTGATGATAGATTGATTGAGAGATTACGGGCCTCTTGAGGGACCCTAGCTCACAGAATGAATGACAAAAAGGTGTTTCTGATATATTTAAACTTCCAGCTTTAATGAGCAACCAAGGATAAGCAAAGTAGACCAAGAGGCCAGAAGTGAAAAGCTTTGGAGAGAGCCCCAAGTCAGGAAGGGAAAAAAAATAAAGTGATATTTGGAGAGGGAATTGATTCCAGTATTGAAGTTCTAATTGGTATGTTTCATGGCTCATAAATAGAAAGGGAAGTTAACTTATTCATGGGCTATTGTCTAAATAATTTTATAGAATTTTATAAAAAGCACGAATATTAGATGAGACCATCCTCTTATTCTCAGTCCCTCTTGCCTAAATTAAGTCTAATTGCTGTACTGCAGCGACTATAACAAAGCATCATTAATCACTTGTTAATGAAGGCAGAGTATCTGGGAAGAATTTAAAAAGTCTCTAGGACTCATTCTGAAACTCCAGCATCTCCTAATTGATGGATATGTCACAAAGGGACAGAGATGACAAAGTTAAGTGAAAGGCCACAGATAATCAAGAAACTACATTTTAGTAATTTCTTTCACTTTATAAGCCCTGTTAACAGTGGTAGTAGAGTACAGTGGGAGGCATGTAAGAATGGGTGCTTGGAAGCCATCCACACTAATATAATAATATATTATAATAGTATAATATATATGTATATAACTCAGCCACTAACTGCATGACCTTGGACAAGTCACTTGACATTTCTGAGCCACAGTATCCCTTCTGTAAAATGAAAAGGCTCAACTTGTTATCCTTTTTTTCCTTTTCCAACTTGAATTTTCTTTGATTCTGTGAAGTATCAAAAGTCATTTCAATAAGCTTCTGTTTGTTTGGACTTGGGATAAAAAGATAGCTCAAATAACTGAATTCCTCCCTTCCCCCTGTCCCCACCCTCTCTTTATGAGAAAGAAAAATTGAGACATAAACAAACTTGTATTTGGATACTTACATGGATCCCCAATCTCATGGGTGTCAGGAATCTTCCAGGTTTAGGACCGAACTACTCTTTATCTTCCCATCTCAAATTCTTGTCCAAGCTGATACAAAGGATTTATTGGAGAAAAAAAAATTATTGAGGGAAAAAAGCAACTCAGAACCTCCCAGAACACGTCCAGTGCTTAGTGTAAAAGTCCGTTCTGTCTGAAACTTGGACTGGACCAATCTGCCAGCTATGCCCCAGAAGGGATTTCTGCACTGGATCACTTACAGAAAAAGACATCGAAGCCAACTTCCTTTTCTCTTTTCATTCCCATCTCTTATCACTCATTGGCCTTCTGCCACTACCTCCTCTTCACCCTTGTGAATGATGAAGTAGCCTTACTGCCATGCTCAAGCCATCCTATTCCATCCTGTGTTCTCCTTCTTGGTCTCCTCTGCAGGATCCTCCTCCAGAGTCAGCCCCCTAAGTGGAGGGCACCCCCAGGTTCTGGCCTGGGCTCCTCTATTCTCCCTCTCTACCACTTCACTAGGTGACCTCATCAGTTCCTACAGATGTGATGGTTATCTCTATGCTGATGATTCTCAAATCTACTTTTCCTGCTCTCATCTCTCTGCTGACCTTCAGTCTCTCATCTCCAACTGCCTTTCAGACATCTCACACCTATCTAAAATGAAACTCAGTTATCTCTTCCGCTAAACCCTTCCTCTCCTGCCTTCCCTACCAGGTAGAGGACAAGACCTTCCTCCCAGTCCCTCAGGCTCACAGCCTAGGAGCCACCCCAGACTCCTCACCGTTTCCCACTCTACCATTTCCAATCTATGGCAAGGGTCTGTTGATTTCACCTTTGCCCCATCTCTCGAATACACCCCTTTCTCTCCTCTGACATGGCCCTCACTTTGGTGTAGGCACAACACCTCACATTACCACAGTAGCCTGCTGATGATTCCACCTGCCTCAAGTCTCTCCCCACTCCATTCAACCACTGAAGTGATTTTCCTAAAGCACAGGACAGGTCTCATCAGGTCACTCTCTTATTCAATAAACTCTACTGGCTTCCTATTGCCTTTAGGAGCAAATACAAAATATTCAGGCTGACATTTAAAGCCCCCTCCTACCTTTCCAGTTTTCTTATACCTTATCCCCTACCACATACTTTTCTATCCAGTGACACTATCCCCCTGGCTGTTCTGCAAAGTAGATCCTCCATCTCTTGGGTCTGGGTATGTTCTCTAGCTGTCCTCCATGCTTGGAAAGCACCCCCCCCCCATCCACCTTTATTGGCTTCCTTCTAAAATCTCATCTGACACAGGAAGCCTTTCCCTTTCTCTTAATTCCAGTGATTTCCTTCTCCTCATTATTTCCTATTTATCCTGGGTGTAGGTTCCTTTATAGACATCTGCATTAGATTGGGATCTCCCTGAGAGCAGGATTTGTCTTTTGCATCTTAAAAAAACATTTTTTTATCCCCATGCTTCATCTAGTGCCTGATACATAGTAGACACTTCATAAATATTTATTGATTGGTTGAGTTGGGCAGCTTCACAAATGTTTACAATATAGAAGGTGACTCAGTTTTCTCATCACAGCAATGACAAGCTAGTTGACTGCCCAGGAAACAGAGCTCAGGGTTACAGAAACCAGACAGTGCCCTCCTACTTCTTGGGGCTGTCACACAAAACCGTGGGGCACCAAGCTCTCAGACCCACCCTTGTTACATATGGAGCCCTCTCTCTCTCTTCTCTCTGTCTCTGTCTCTGTCTCTGTCTCCCCTCATCCTCTCCTCTTCTTCACCTGTCCTCTCCTCTCCTTCCCCTCTCTTCTCCCTCTCCTTCTCTCTCTCCTCTCCCCTTCCTCCATCTTCCTCCATCCCCTTCATGGTCTCACTCCTTAAATTCATTCTTATTTCCCAGCTAGCACTCTGTTCCTTAGATTGTCCTCCACCCACCCAGGGGCTAGTTTCCACCACCACACCTCTAACACTGGCCAGAAAAAGATGTTTTCCTTCTTCCTAAATAAGCCATGGTTATAACTGGCCAGTGGGAGGAGTTACGTGCCCCTGCACATCTGTACCTCATTTACTGGCAACTCACATTGTAGTATTGGACAATGAAAATTAATAGCTGTAATTTTATATTTATCTAGACACGAAACAAACATTCACTGAATACCTACTATGTGCCACACACTGCAAAGGATATGAATAAAGTGTAACATAATTCCTGCTTTTCTGGAGCTTTGGATTGGCTTCCTGATAGAAAATAAACACAGATATTTGTGATGTAAGGAGCTCCTGAGTGGTAATAGGGGGATGAAGAAAAGGATTGCCCAAAGTCCTGCTAGATGCCAGGATCTTCTGACTTGAGGAAAGGGATGAGGGGAAGTGGTGATAAGGGTCAAAGGAAGCAAAAGAAAACCACTTAGGGAAACTGAGGGAAATGTCTGCGGCAGTGTGGGTAGAGGACTGACAATGTGTCTTTTATAAAAATAAATTCAGACAGCCTCCTTTTAAGAAGGCCAGCCCAGCTGTGGGCTTAGACAACCAAGTGGAGCTTTAAAAAGCAAAAAACCAAAACTCAAAACCCCCTGAGGCTCTATACACATAATCACTCCATAAGCCCCCATCCAACCATCAAACAGGCAAATGGGGTGAGAGTGCCCATCCTCCCTCACACACTCCCAGCAGCCAGCCCTTTTGAGACTTCTTTTCCTCTTAAAGTCTTCTTTTCTTGGTCATTGGAACCTGATTTTATCTGGACCAATACTTTCGGGGGATGGAGACTAGGAAGTTTGTTTGGCTATGGAGCAGACCATGAGGGACTACATGGTACAATGGAAAGAACACTGAATTTGGAATTCTGGGTCCTGGGCTGGAATGGCTGCTCTACTCGTGCTTCCTTCAGAGGTGACTGTGGGCAAGTCCCATAACCTCTCTGGTCTCAGTTTCTTCCTTTGTAAAATGAAAAGGTTGGACTGGATGATTTTGTCACCTTACATAATGTGGGATGAGCCCAAGTTACATAGGGCATCCCATTGAAAAGCTAAATAACAGGGCTGGAGAATTAGCCTTGGCAGAAGATTTCACATGAATAATACACAAAGTGGAAAGTCACATTTGGGTAGTTAAATTGTGGGTTAATTCTCAACAACATAAATACTGGGTTTTTGTTTTCTAAAAACTTCCTATGTACTATATTATCTAAATGCATATGAGACTGGAAAAGTATAGAATTTATTTTCTTGAGAATATCTTGCCAGGTATGGGGGCATGTATGTATAGCCCTTGATACTTGAGACTAAGGCTAGGGTGTCCCATCTGTTCAGGTGTTCGGAGACCCAGAGTGGGGCTAAATCCAATCAGTTGTCTAAGTCTGGCCCCAAAATGGTGAGCTCCTGGGAGCAGGAGGCCTCCAGGCTGCCTGAGGAGAGGCCAGTTGTCCCCAGTTGGAAACAAAGCACCGTCAAAACTTCTGGGCTAATTAGATAGAGACTCCCCACCCCCATTTGTAATGATGATGATGAAATAAAAATGAAGAAAATATCTCAGCTCTGCATCATCTACATCATAGCTCAGGGTCAGAAAACACAAATGCTGGGCCTTAGTTTTCCAAAAGCTTTCCCCAGTTTGTAAAGCCATTCTCATCGCTTTTATTTTTATTATTACTCATTATTTGTTCATCATTATATTATTGTATATTTTAATTTAATTTTATAATTTTAATTTTATATTCTATATTAATTATTAATAATTAAAATAAATGTTTGTTACTCATTGCTTAGCCATCCGTATTTGTCACTACTTAGAACATGTATCACTTCTCAGGTCATAGTTATGTCTTTTCCATCCCCCATGTTCATTCAGACTTTCCTGTCTTTATGCAAGTTGCCCCTCCAAATTGGAATACATTTACTCTACCTCCATGCCTTTCCATAATCCATCCTTTTAGGCCTTCAAGACCCATCTCCTCCACAAAGACTCATGGCTACTCATGGCTCTTCTTTCACCTTTAAATGAGCTTATTGTCAGGATCCCAGAGCTTATTGGGCATCTCTGGGCTACCACTTCACCCCGTCTACTTCAGTTTCCTCACAAGCTGGAGAAGGAAATGGCAAACCCCTCCAGTGTCTTTGCCAAGAAAACCCCAAATGGGGTCACAAGGAGTCAGATACGACCGGACAGCAATAATTACAACAGAGTTTATTGTTTAATTTGTCTGTGTGTGCTACTAGCTTCTTGGAGAGGAGCTTTTTGACCCAATCAGGATCCATGCTAGATTTTGTCACCTTACTGAACCAAGGCCTTCTAAGAGATATGGTCTAGAGAATTTCCTCCAGTGAGGGAGGCTCTGTTAGGTTCAAGCATTGTGGGAAATAAGTCCACAAGCACATTTTCTACACTTTAATGTCTCACTCCTAGCAAGCTTCTGGACCATATTAGACAGCTCAAAAACACACTGATTTCTTAACTGCTTCTACTAAGTAAAAAAGAAAAAAAATGACATCACTGATTTCTATAACAATTTCCTTGTGATTAGAATCTTGTTCTAAGAAACAGGAACTTTCTATCCTCTAAAATGATAGTGGAAGTGTAGTAACAACAGGATTTAGAGGTAAAGGACTGCGTTTGAATCTCAGCTCTGCTGCTTGTCTGACAATGGGCTAATCACTCCATTTCTCCATCTCTCATTAGTGCTGGTGATGGTGATGGTGATGGGAGCCTGGGAAGACTGGCTGGGCCTAAAGTCTTTTGTCCTAAAAATCTATGAAAAGTTTGCCCAGCTGGGTATGTTTCTTAAAGATTATCCACGGAAATGAGTGCTCTGGTTTCAGGAGGCCTTAGAACAGGACTCCCAGAATATTGCTTGCAATCGGGTTTCCCCTAAAGGAGCATTCAAATGCTTTTCACACTTTAATTGTGATGCCTTGGCTGGGTAAGGCAGAGGGTGCAGCCGAGGGGCCCTGGACAGGGGAGGAAAGTGAATTCTGGGCAGCCTCTGAACTCTGTGTTGTGTTCTCCTGATGCTTATCACAGGATTTAAGTTGCCGAATAAGAATGAGGCTGACACAGAAATGCTCTTTTAAATCACAGTGCTTGGGTGCTGGGTTTGCGACCAGTCACTTTGGGAAAAAAGACAAATTCCCAACAAGTCTAGTGTTATGCACCAGTGTGGCTGACATTGTCAGACCCCTGTCTCCCTCCCTCTTCAGTCACACACAGAGATAGGAGAGGCCACTTAAGAAAAAAAAAAAGGAATCCCAGTTTTAAGGTAAGAGTGATACCTTAAAAGCCAAGGCTTATCTTTACTTTCTATCAGGCTGGCTGGAAAGAGAATGTTGTCTGGCCGGTGGTTCTCTAGGAAACGGTTTTCTTTGTGGTAACTGCTGAATGTAATGAATCAAGCCTATAACTGATTTGGACAGCATCTGCTTTTTTTCCCCCCTTTCTCTTTCTCCCTTCCCCCAACTCCTGTTTCTTACCAGAGAGACCACCCCTCCTCAAACTGGAAATAATTCCATTTTCTAGCTAGTCCATTGACCCAGAGCCTGGGCCTTCCCTGCTGGAGCCTGAGATGGAGGAGGGAGTGAGAACCCGGGCTGCTGGCTTTATGGCCAACAGGATTACTGACCGAGGCAAGGCCTTCAGGCCTTCTTTGCCTTCAGCCACATTCTTTGATTTATTCATCAGTCCACTGATTCATTTATTTATTCAATGAGCATTTATTAGACACCTACTATGCAAGGGGGAAAAGGACAAAATCCAAATATTTCCTACCTTCAAGGAGCTTACATTCTATTGGAAGAGGGGTTATAATGGGCATACAGAGAAATAGGTGCAAAACTGAGAAAGTAAACAAATACAAAATTCAGAGTGTGTTATCTTTAGGGTAGGGGGAAGAAGGAATTAAGTTTTAAACCATTAGGAAAATGCTTTTTTTAAATAGTGAGAATATAAACAGAGACTGAGAGTGGAGTCTGAGAAGCATGCATTTGTTACTTGAAAAACAGTCCTCTTTCTTGGGAGGGATTTGCTTTGGAGGGAGTGGATTTAGTGGAAAGCTAGGGTGACCAGTATTGATTTAAATACCATTGATCCATCAAACTTCCATTTGGTGGGGAGAATTACTCTATCAGCAGAATATGGGTTGGCCAGTCAGTATCTACATTCTCACAGATAATATGGGATTTTAGAATTTTAGTGTTGGGAGGGAGAGAGGAAGGAAGGAAGGGAGGAAGGAAGGAAGGAAGGAAGGAAGGAAGGAAGGAAGGAAGGAAGGAAGGAAAGGAGGGAGGGAGGGAGGGAGGAAGGAAGGAAGGAAGGAAGGAAGAAAAAAGAAAGAAAGAGGGAAGGAAGGAAAGAAGAAAAAAGAAAGAGGGAAGAAAGGAATGAAAGAAGGAAGGTAAGGAGGGAGAGAAGGAGGAAGGAAGGAAAGAAATGCTGTCTTTTTCATTTTCAAAGCCACTCACTAAATTTCTATCTTCTGTCTTAGGGTCTTTCTAGTTCTGAGGTCATTGATGGCTAATAGTCCCAGAATCTAATGACTGCTCAGGTCTTTCCAGGTGCAAGTTGCCAGCTCTTCCTACTTCCTCTTTGCCATCCTCACCAACACCTTACCTCCCCTCCATCCCAGAATGTTCTCTTTCCTTCTCCTCTCCCTCTGGGCTCCACTAAGCTCCCTTGAACACTGAGCCATCGTGCCTCCTCCTTTAGGAGGCCTCTCTTGATTTTCTCTTCCTCTCCATAACTCACTTTGCATTCGTTTTTTATCCATTTTGTATTTTCTTATCTGTGTACACGAGATTTACCCTAGTAGAAAGTGAGCTTCTTGAAGGCAAGGGCTTATTTACTGGTGTCTGTGATTCCTTAACACCTAGCACAGTCAGGTAGGTGCTTAATTAAGGCTTAACTTGCACTAAATTTCATGATTCACCATTCAAGCGCTCCCCTAGGGGAATGGTCTTTCTGGATTCTCATTACAACTTTATAATACCCTAAATGCCTAAAAATGCAGCAAAAAGAACATTCTTAATTTCTACCAAGGAAGAGGAGAATCATTTCCTTACCCTACCCACCTTAAATTGTTATCGTCCTGAATCCAGGTACCTGGTTTAGGCCATACCTGCATATCCTCAGTACCAATTAGCACATGGTGATCTCAGTAGAGTACTAAATAAATACTTTATGATAAGAATATCCTAGCAGTTGTTCTCACTCTGGGCAGTTGGCAAATGTGCTGCCTCAGGGGGCAACATGACCTCAGGACAAACCCCTCAACGTCTGAAAGTGTGCAAAAGAAAGAAGGCTCCAGTCTTGTTTTTATTTTCATCTGCTGCTTTAAAGTATTTTGGGGAAATGCTGACCAAAGCCCCATGTCTGTGACCACAGACTGGTTTCTCTACTGCTTTAATAAATATCCCAGGAGCTACTGCAGCTTCTTTTTGCTATAAAGATAATGACCTTGGCACAGTGCTTGGGAGGGCATTCGATCTTTAAGCTGCTCGATCTCATTTTTCCCTTTGTGTTTGGCTGATCCCACCCATCAGGACAGGGGACCAAAGCCTCCTTGCTCTGTTTTCTCCTCCTGAACAGGCAGGCCAAGCTGGCTCTGCTATCCCAGCAGATGTGAATGGAGTCACACTCTAGAGCTGGCAACGGAGAGCCTGTGCGGCCTGCATATTTCTCACCCAAACAGCCTGGAGATTCTTCTGGAAAGGTGGCAGGAACATTATAGGGGCTCCTAAGTGGAAAGGAAATAACAGAGCTCCCCACCTTCCTGGTCTTGTAGTGGTGGTTAATATTAGACAAGGAGGGCCTTAAAGATATTATCCATGGTCACCTGGCTAAGCAGTTTCAAAAGTGGGCTTCAAAACCAGGCCTCTTGATTCTGGTGCTACCTACTTCCATTTTCTGCCTTCACAGTGTTCCGTTGGCACCCCCCCCCTCTTCTAGCCCCAGGCTGCTGCTTCCAGGGTCTTACTACTGTGGTATCTCTTTCCTGGGGCCAACATTGCCCTTCCCCACCACACCTTGATCCCTCGTTCCTCCTACTAGGAGTGGTGGGATTGGCGACTGACTGCCATTCCCATATTTGTTCCCTTTTAAACCCTTATTTTCACCACTGGAAATGAGGAGAGATCAGAGTTAAGGTAACATGAGCCTCCTCTTTGGCAGTTAAGTGCTGAGCCTGGAGTCAGGGAGACTCATCTTCCTGACTTCAAATCCAGCCTCAGACACTTACTAGCTGGGCAAGTTACTTAACCCTATTTGCCTCAGTTTCCTCATCTGTAAAATGAGCTGGAGAAGGCAATGGAAAATCCCACCAGTATCTCAGTATCTTTTTTTTTTTTTTTTGCTTTTTGGAGGGCAACTGGGGTTAAGTGACTTGCCCAAAGTCACACAGCTAGTTTTTTGTGTCAAATGTCTGAGGCCAGATTTGAACTCAGGTCTTCCTGACTCCAGAGTAGGTGCTCTATACACTGTGCCACCTAGCCACCACCCCCCCCACAGTATCTTTTACAAGGAAACCCCAAATGAGGTCACAAAGAGCCAGACATGACTGAAATAATGGCTGAACTGAGCCTTCTCTGCTATGCTATAAGGGAGGGCAGGAGTATTATGCAGGAGCCTGAATACAGGTGGGCTTTTTCTCTTGCTTTTTCCCCTCCGCGTTGACACCTACTTCAGCCTTGACTAGGGTTTGATGGTTGCTTCTGGGCCCTGAATCTTTGACCTTGGACCCTTTCCCTTCTCACAGTCTCTTCCCAGTGATTTTTGGAAAAACTTCAAGCTTCCTCTTTTACTTGTAGGAGGAAAAAAATCCCATGGAATGTAAATATTGTATATCTTCAGCATAGCAATGTAAATATTTTATAGCCTGTAGAGTAAATGATGTATATACTTGAAACATCAATGTAAATATTTTATGGACTGCTGTGTGACTGAGTGAAGGGGGACCTGTGACTCTGTGTGGGTCAGATGGATGGGCAAGGCCCAGACTTAAGAAAGTCACTGTGCTCAACCCTCTCCATGGGCTTACACGTTCAAAGTCTGGATCCTGTCTGTTGTGCTGCAGAAAGCGTCAGTTTGGTGCCATCCTGCCTCTGATCCTTCTCAGCTGTATGCTTTTAGGTGAGGAGGGTGAATTCTATTCTCAAGAAATTCCTCAGTGTGCTCATATGGAAAATGGGCATATTGATACTTGTGCTACTGGTGTCATAAATTATTGTGCAGAAAGGGGGTTGCTCTGTTGAGATGTGGGAAAAAAATCAGTGTGAGACCCATCATTATCCATGCTTGTGTTTAGACCTGACCAGTCATAACTAGGGAAGGGCTAGCAAAACTTTGTCCCCCCCCACTATGTCTGTCTGTCTGTCCGTCTCTCTCTCCTCTCCTCCCCTCCCCTCCCTTCCCCTCTCCTCCCCTCCCCTCTCTTCTCCTCCCCTCCTCTCTCCTCCCCTCCCCTCTCCTCCCCTCCCCTCCCCT
>CM053597.1:53534167-53576425 GCA_028646575.1 Pseudocheirus occidentalis
CTCCTCTCCTCTCCTCTCCTCTCCTCTCCTCTCTCCTCTCTCCAGTGATTTTGCGTTTAGGAACTGTAAACCATGCTATGGAAGTTTGTGCTTCTCAAAGGATACAAATGAGTCTCCCCAATTCTCAATGCAATTGATTTTATCAGGGACAACCAGGTTAACCAGGGCAAGCTGCTTAACCTCTATGGGCCCCAGTTTCCTAGTCTATGCAGCGAGGAGGCTAGGCTAGAATAAATGATCTCTGAGTTCCCTGTGGTGCAGAAGGGCATGTCATTGGGTTGTCAAAAGACAGAGAGACAGAGACAGAGACAGAGACAGAGAGAGAGAGAGAGAGACACGGAGAGAGAGACAGAGAGAGAGACAGAGAGAGACAGAGAGAGAGACAGAGAGACAGAGAGAGAGACAGAGAGAGACAGAGAGAGAAGGAAAAAGTAGACTAGATGAGTGAGTGCAGTTAGCTCAAAGAAAAGTGCTATAGGGAAAATACTTCCAAAAGTTACACTAAAAATGTTTCCTTAAGGTCAGCCCTGAAAGACAGAAGCTGGGGTTTTGTAAATGGCTTATCAGTTCTTGATAAAGAAGGCAGGATTATCCATGCAAGTGTAATCCAGGCCCTTTGCCTATCTTTCAGAGAAAAGATAAGTCTTATGTGGCAAGAATAAGATAGGAAGCCCTCTTGATTCTGTTCTGCTGCTGGTTGGTGGTAGGGCCAATAACCTGGGTTGGAGAGGTTGGTTCTATTGGCTAATAGGAGACTGATAAATGATCTGAGAAACTCTGTTATCTCCATTTCCCCTGGTTATTTATTTAGCCAAGATTATCACCAGAAACCTATATTGTATTGAATCTAATTCAATTCAGCTCACTCCAATAAATGCTTATTAAAAATTTATCCAAAAGGGCATACGTACTACGTTAGAGGATCAAAGCATAAAGATGAAAACTTAGAGTTCTTGCTGTTGTCTAGTTGAGGGAACAGACTGGTCCATCCACAAATATCGATAGTATCTATGGAGAAAGGGCAGCTTCATGGGAAGTGTTCTGGGACTTGGGGTCAGGAAGAACCTGGCATCCTGATTCCTCTTCAGGCTGCACTGCTGACTCTGGACTTTCTTTACCAGGCCCCTGTGCTGGGCACCTTTATCTTCACCCAACCCTTTTATATATAATCTTTCCCCTTTAGAACATAAGTGCTTCAAGGAGAGAAATAGAGCTGGGAAAGCATCCTGTAGATTTAAAGATAGAAATGACCTCAGAGGGGCTAGGTGGCACAGTGAATAGAGCACTGGCCCTGGAGTCAGGAGGACCTGAGTTCAAATCTGGCCTCAGACATTTAACATAAAAACTAGCCGTGTGACCTTGGGCAAGTCGCTTAACCCCAACTGCCCTCCAAAAAAACCACACAAAAATAAAAAAAAAAGAAATTATCTCAGAGGTTATTGATTCTAAGCTCTTCATTTTACAAAGGTGGAAACTGAGTCTAGAAGCAGTTAAGTGACTTTCCCAGGGTCACCAACATGGGTAAGGTGAGATTGAGTCCAAGTCAGATACTCTATCCAACAGGTCATGAAGTTTGTAACCAGATGATAATGCAGATTATGAGACAATTGGATGGTGTAGTGGATAGAGTTCTGAGCTTGGAGTCAGAAAGACCTGAATTCAAATCCTGCCTTAGACACTTATTAACTGTGAGACCCTGGGAAAATGACTTTATCTCTTCTGGTCTCATTTTCTCACTTATAAAATGATAATAGCATCTACCTAATAGAGTTATTAGAAGTTTCAAATGAGAAATACACACAAATGCTTTGCAAACATGAAAGCACTATAGAAATGGTAGTTATGGGGGCGGCTAGGTGGTGCAGTGAATAGAGCACCAGTCCTGGAGTCAGGAGAACCTGAGTTTGAATCCAACCTCAGACACTTAGCGTGCACACACAAAAACTAGCCGTGTGACCTTGGGTAAGTCACTTAACCCCCAATTGCCCTCCAAAAAGCAAATTAATAAAATAAAATAAAAAGAAATGGTAGTTATTATTGTCATACAATGTTGTCTATGAATCTATTATTAGAACGTTAGAGCTGCAAGGACATTACAGATCATTTATTTCAACACCCTCATCTTATAAATGAAGAAACAGTCTTGTAGAGGAGAACTGGCTTTCTCATTGGTCCACAACTACATAAGGCCAATGGGGATCACAAAGTGCTCACCAAATCTACTGTCAGTCAGCAGGTGTGACATAGCAACCCATCTTCCTTGGGGAGCATGATGGGTGAGAAAGGGGAGGGAGAGAAGGAGAGAGAAAGAGAGTGAGAGAGAGAGAAGAGAGAGAGAGAGAGAGAGAGGAGAGAGAGAAGAGAGAGAGGAAGAAGGAAGAAGAGGAGAAGGAGGAGGAGGAGAAGGAAAAGGAGAAGGAGGAGGAAGAAGAGGAAGGAGGGAAGGGAGAGAGAAAGAGAGAAATTTCTGCTTTCTCTTGTCACCATTCTAGCAGCACTAACTAAGTAACAAGGCAAATTGTGCCAAATTTTGTTAATGTCCTGTTATTTTTCCCATTGAAAAAGATCCATCAGTTCTCTCCATCATGGCTCCAACAGAGACCAGTTAGGCATGGTATCCAAAGGAAAGAATGACCATTCATCCCTCAAAAGCTGTTTTTGTTCCATTTTCAATCCAATCACATCCTGATGTGGTTCTGAGAATGGTTGAGGCCTTTGGAAGCCTTTCCACATAAATCAGGCTGATGTATGGGCAAACCCATCCTTACGATGGCAAGTTGCTTTCTTCAGCGCATATGTCATTTTATCCTTCACTCAGAAATGTTGGAGAATAGGATGGATGAGTTACTCCACCCTTCCCCCATAAAGGACAAGTAGAAAAATCGTGCTGTCATCACTAGTTCTCTACCCAAAATCTCGGGCTTTTGTTTGCTCCATTTCCTATACTTGGAATGTCTTCCTCCTCTTTTCCAAACTGCCTATTGAAATCTTATCCATCCTTCAAGGTGTACTTAAAATGTCACCTCCTCCCGGATCCATTTAATTAATAATTTTTCCCCAAGACTTCACATAGCACTGTATTTAAATTTTCTTTTTTCATTCATTCATTGGGTTTTCTCTAACATTATTATTACTTACATGAGTAAGTGACTATTCCTTTTTTCAGATCTGAGTTTCTTAAGGGTAGTTTAACCTTGGTATCTCTCTTGGTCACCTAGGACAGCATAAGTGATGATTGTGTTGAACTTACTGACTAAACACCAGGGATAGACATTTAAATTTAGGGTCTCTCATAACGTTGGGAAAGGGGGAAGGGGAGGAACTATTTCCTCTAACGTTCCTATGTCTCATTTTTCCATCTCCATATAAACCATGCCCCACTTCCTCAATGACAATGGTATACGCTTTAAATAACAGAATCCTAGAATCTTAGACATGGCAGGGACTCACGAGATTCTTTAATTCAACCTCTAACCAATCCACATCTTATCAGACAACATCCCTGGCAAGTGAACACTCAGTCTTTTCTGACAGTTTTGTTGGGGAAGAGGTGCCAGAATGGGGAAAGAAGCCTGGATAGAGGGGTAAGGTAGGATGCAGAGCTCCCAGCATCCTTAGACCTGCAAGCTATAGAGGAGTCATGTAGGCTGGACAGGAAGAGACAGAGAAATATCATGCTGGGTGAGAGTTGTGCTCTGTCTGGTCCAGTAACTCTGGATGTGACAGGGAAATGGCTGAAAAGGTGATATACCTCTCATCCCCAGCTTTCCCTAAAAACCCAGTATGGAATTATGCTCCATGAGAAGAGTCCACATATCCCTAGTTTTACAATGGAGCAAGACCACAGGGCCATAGGCTCATCAGTCTTGGACTGGAAGGGACCTCAAAGCTCTCCAGATCAAGAGTTCTTAGCATATTATCACAAACCCCTTTGATGGCTTATAAAACCTATGGACCCCTTCTCGAAATAATGGTTTTAAGAGCTTTAAGATAAAATACATGAGATTATAAAGGCAGCCAATTACTCTGAATTATATTTGTCAAAACATTAAAAATAAAGTTCACAGACCTCAGGTTAAGAACCTTTGCTCTAATTTAATTCCTTTATTTTACAGCTGGGAAAACTGCAGCCCAGAGAGGTTAGACAATCCGACCCAGATCATATAGGTAGTAAGTGGGAAGGCTCAGACCCAAGCCTGGGAATTTGGGCAATAAATCTGGAGGGTTTTCTTTTCCCCACTAAAAATTTGCCTCTACTGTGCTGAGTCCAGAATTGAGTGGATCCCTGTTGTCATTTGCTGTGTCTTCTCTACAGAGCGGTACAGCATGTATGTCCCCTTGGTAAGGGTACACAGCCTGGGATTACTTTAGCACGTCGGTTTTCTGCTAAAAGCACAGTTTGGAACTGTGCTTCATGAATTGATCCAAAGTCTCTCTTGGGCCGAGGACTGCATCCAACCTTACTTATGCCCTCCCATTGGCACCTTGATGAGTGTTTTACACAGAAGCACTCACTGGATCAATGAATGAATGAATGAATGAATGAATGAGCAAGCCCACTTAACCATAACCCATATGTCATCCCTTTTCCTTAGCCATCCACCATCTACATCTCACTGGGTGAAGGAGGGCCCAGCAGAGGAGATACTACAGGGACCCCTTTCCCACAGTCTCCCTGACAATACCCCCTTCCTATTTCTCCCTCTCAGTTGGATGAAGATACTTCCCACCATCCCCATATCAACTGCCAGTGGAAAGAATTCAGAATCCCCACTCCTCTCTTGCTAGTGGTTATGAACCAGGTCGTTCTAACTTTATCCATCCTGGCTGCTAGGCAGATTTGTCTGCTAACACTTCTTGAATGAGCAAAAAGTCACCAACTGCAATCCTTTCAATAAGATAGACGATCTCCGGGCCTTGTCATCTGCCCTAAAATATGCCTCCAGCTCCATCTTGGCTGTTACTAACTAACCTGCTGCTTCACTCTAAGGATCCCTGGGCCTTCCCATACACCCTGTCAGTGAACCTCCCCCCCCCCCAATACAGGGCCTTTTAATCAGCCTTGCATCTGAACTCTCCTATTCATGTTGTCTCTCTTAATTAGAATGTGAGTTCTGAGAGAGCAGGGCCTAGCTCAGTTTTCTATTTGTGTCTCTAAGACTCAGCACAATCTTCACCTTTAAGAGATGTGTTTTCTCTATCCCTCCTTCCCTTCCTATTTGACAGATGCCTTCCTTTGTAGGTAGTAAAAAATGAGAGTCAGAATTTGGATCCAGAGTCTCTGATTTCCATTGTCCTTTTCCCTTCATCAAGTTTTATAAGGAGAAAGGTTATGATTGACTGGCAAGAGGACTGGTGGATGAGGTGGGGCATGCCTGCTTAATGGAGGAGATAAGATGGCCTTTCAAATGAGCCTTAGTGTATAGTGGGAATACACTGGGAAAATGGGGAAGGAAGAACATTGCAGATATAGGAAATGTTGTTAGCAGGGTCATGGAGGTGGGGAAGCCCAGGTTTCTTGGTGGGATAGGAGACTGGGGAGAAGAATAAACCAGTCTGATTGGAGTATAGCACATAGGAGGGAGAGTAATATAAGCTAAGGGTTGAAAGTTGGGGTGGGGGTGGTGTGAAGATATGGAGGGCCTTGAGTTCCCGAAAAAGGATTTTAAACTTTATTTGTGGGCGATAAAACTACATTTTTTAAGCAGAGGAGTGATGTGACCAGATTTATACATTTGAAAAATTATTCTTTCAATGTAGATGCAAAGGGTCAATTGGAGTGGGGAGAGTGGAGGGGGGCAGAAGCATTAGGAGGGGCTGTGTTTAATAATGCATGTTAATACACTTTAGAACAACCTTTAACAAATCTGGAATCAACCAAAAATATGTTTTGCTTAATTCACAATGAGGAAAACCCAGTTTCCAAGTATTCTTTGTGGACTTTAGTTATACTTTATGATAGTATGATCTCTCAGGGTCACTGTGTCTTCCATTCAGCCTTACAGCCTGCTACATAAAGGAAGATATTTGGGGGAGCTTTAAGCTTATGGTGTCTACGCCCATACACAAATCTGTCCCTCTTGCACATACTCAGATGCATCTATTACAGTTATTGTGTTTAGAATTCTCATATGGAAAAAGCCTTTACAACAAATGGTTAGGTGGGTGTATTTCCCCACCCCCACCCTGTTTTTAAATTGTCTGTTCTCTTTACATGGGTTCTACCAGCTACTTATGACTCTAGCTATGCAACCTTGACCAAGTCAAGTCTCAGTTTTCTCATCTGAAAAATAAGGATTAGGCTAGACGACCTTGGAGGTCCCTTCTTGCCCCAACATTTCCTATTTCTCATTCGTTTATCTCGGTTAATGACTACCCTGGAGCACCTAGCTGTCTCTCCCCATCAAATGACTTTCTGGTGACCTTGGGATAAAAAAGAAGGGGCTCCAGGGGACAGACCTTGGCCTCCTGTTTTGTTTCAAGACTCTGAGGTTGTCCAATATAAAAAATGCTCCAGATATGTTTCCTGGTCTGACACGCCTAGAAAATTACATGCTTTCCACTGAAGCCTAATTATATACAAGGGCCTGAAGTCCCAGCTACCTCCCAGCATGTTTCTCGTAGCCTGTCGTCTTTGGCTTCCCCCACCTCCTTGAGTGCACAACTGTTTCAGGGAAGAGATTAGATGCTCCAAAGAACAGAAGCCTAATCTCTGAGGGAGCAATGCTGGCTCTGGAAGGCAGACTGTCTCTGCTGGGCAGGCTGGATTCTGTTGGCCTGCACCACATTTGTCACTGAAGGGCCCGAGTGGCGGTGTTTGCGTGGAAGGTCTGGAGAGAGAAGGAAAGATGAAATGGAGAGACCCTTCATCTTTCCTCCCCATACACAAGACAGCCACCGCCTGACAAGGGCTAATCTCCCATGTTAAGGGCATGGAAGAAACAGAATCGTCCTTTGGAAATGTTAAAAAGAAAAATCAAAGGAGAGAATTTCAAACAAGCAGCCCCTCTTCCATCATCTGCCTCCCTTGTCTGGGTAATCCTCCATACTTTAGTCTGAGAGCTCACTTGAAATGGTGAGGGCCTTTCAGAAGATTATCTGCATCAGGCGAGGCTTTGAAGTAGGGGGCTACTGGCATCTCATTACTGACAGAGATCAAAAACCTGAGATGAATTTGGTCATGAGTCTGTTGGGCCTCATTCACACATCACAGAAGTGCTGTTATCCAAGTTCGGGGGTTACCTGCTCAGCCACAAGCCTCTTCTCCTTCTCTCTTTTTCTCCCCTGCCCCTCCCACATCACCCCTCTCTCTTCTTTCTTTTTCTTCCAGCCCCCTTTCAAATCTTCCCTACCTCCATCTCTCTCTCCCCCAGTCTAAACAAGTCTTAATGGCTAAAGACAATTGTTGTCCTTTAAAGAGGAAACTATTTGTGGAATGGGCGATATTTTCAACTCTTGCCTTCAACACTTAAGCAAAATAAATAAATAAAAAAGAAACAACTCGGTATTTAATGGAATCAAAATATCTGAGTGCAAAGTCTGTGCTTCAGATTGGGAAAATAGGTCATAGTGGGAAAACGGTTGTTGAAATGAATTTAAAACTTATCAAGTTCCTTACATCCTCTTGACACCTCATAATCCGGGGACAGAATTAAGGTACTAAAGGCTCAGGAGCTGAACCTGGAGTTGGGGTGCCCTTAAGAGCAACTGAGCATTTGCCTTATGACAAAGGGATCACTTGAACTTCATTAGGGTAGAAAAGATCTCAGTGGCTTCCCTCCCAAGTTGCCTCCCAAGCTCCCTCACTTTATGAAACACTTCTGAATGGTTTTCCCTCACATGGCTTTTCTTCTTTTTTTTGCAGGGCAATTGGGGTTATGTGACTTGCCCAAGGTCACATGGGTAGTAAGTCTCAAGTGTCTGAGGCTGAATTTGAACTCGGGTAGTCTTGACTCCAGGGCAGGTGCTCTATTCACTGCACCACCTAACCACCCCCTCACAGAGCTTTCCTTGACCTTTTTGAAGTAGAAAGTTCTGATTGGACTTTCTCTTGCATTTCCCAGAGGTTTTCCCAGAGAGGTACTCTATGGTTAGCAATATGTCTGTGTAGTAGAGAAACAGTTTCCCTTTCTTTCTCTGCCCATTTCCGTCCCTCATTCTCTTTTTCTTCACCCACTCCTGTCTTTTATTTCTCCATTTTTTCTTCTATTTATGCTGCTGTCAGTGGTTCCCCTTTGAGGTTGGAAAGATGGCTAACCCTTATATAAGATGCTACACAATGAATCTAAGAACCTCATTCTCTAATGTAGTGCTTCACAAATTCTTTGGTCTGAAGAATGTTTTATGCTCTTAAAAATTATTGAGGAACTCCCCACCCCTCACCCCAAAAAGCTTTTGTTGAAGTAGTTAATATCTATAAATATCATATTAGAAATGAAAATGTTTTAGTGCTAATTATGAAAATAGTTTTGACCTTGTGAACCCTCTGAAAGGGTCTTCAGGTGTCCCAGACCACACTTGGAGAACCACTATTCTAATGTATAAATCTGGTCATGCCATTTCTCTGCTCAAAAATTTCCAGTGACCCCTGTTCCCAACAAATCAAGTTTGAACTCTGTGGTCAGGCACTTAAGGCCCTATACATCCCCTGACATTTTAAGTCTTACCTCATATGACTTCCTCTTACACAATCTTTTCTTACACATAAATCTAATCACTTCATTGCCTCCAGGGAGGTAGGTTAACCATGGGCAGGCTTAGAATCCAGAGACATAAGCTTAGACCAGCAAAAGCAGGAAAAGACATTGATTTGCTGCTCAAAGGGAATGGAAAAGTTGTTTTATCTCTCTCTTTTTTTTATGGATGAAGTTAACAGATTTCTTACTCTAGATTATAAGCTGCTCAAAAGCAAGAACCAGTCATCTCTTTTTTTTTTCTTTTCCTCCATGAAGGGCAGGGACTTGGAGAAAGCAGCACTGTGTGAGTAAGGGTTTGCTACCAATCAAAAGACTATCCTTGAATTTCCCCAGTGGACAGAATGCTGGGCTTGGAGTCTGGAAGATCCAAGTTCAAATTTGACTTTAGACACTCACTAGCTGCATGACCCTGAGCAAGTCACTTAACCCTGTTTGCTAACTTAATCTACTAGTGAAGGAAATAGCAAACCACTCCAGTCTCTTTACCAAGAAAACGCCAAGAACAGCATCGGTGTGGTATGGTCTCTGAAGAGCTGGTTATGACTGAACAATAGGGGCAGCTAACAGTTCCAGGCCTATCTCTCTTTATCAAAGCTTTACTTGACGTAACAACAGTTCATCAGAATCATCCTGTTGAGGTTCACCTCTTGGACGGTGTCAAACCATGCCATGCCAGTCACTCCGATCGGCTTCCTCTTCCTCATCCCCCCCCCCCAACTCTGGGCTGTGAGGGGGGAGTTTTCACTTTCTTGTGCTCAGAATCAATTCCCTGCCACCAGAACCTTTACTGTTCTAGTCTTGCTCCCCATACATGTTACTTTGTCCAATTAAAATAAAAACTCTTTGAGACAGAGACAATCCTGCTTGCTTGTATTTTTATCCCTAATTCTTGACAGTGTCTGGTCCATGCTAAGCACTCAATGAATACCTTGTCATTCATTCCTTCAGAAGGCAATGGTGCATCCAATTGGAGGCCCCCATGCTATCCTCCGTTTTAACTTTGGCCAATAACTTCAAGCTCTCTCCCATCAAACATTTTGTCACTTACTGAGAAGAAACACGGTAAACTGGTTGGTGGCTTGCTTATGGTACAATTTTCAGCTGCAGGCTTATGCTCGTTAGCAGTGAAATGGTTTGATGGAAGGAGGGAGAGGGAAGAGAAGCGGTAGTTTACATACTTTACATACAGCCAGCCAGCCCCTGGGGAACCAAGATTTACAGTCACTGGACTGAATAACGAGAGGATGGTGAACATGGTCAAGCTTCAGTTCCCCTCTTCCAATGGAGAGGTTTTCTTGATCTTAACTTATGGAGCTACCACCTACCCCCAAATTATTCTGTGTTTACTTGCATAAATTTGTATTTGTTTGTCTGTATAGGTTGCTTTCCCTTAGGCAAATTAAGCTACTTGAGGACCGGGATTATTTTCATTTTTTTCCCTTGTATTCAAAGTGCCTACCACACAATAAATGCTTACATAGTTAAAGTGAATTGAATCTGATCCAATGATTGTTCTCCTATGAACTCATGGTTCTAGGTAAGGGCCTAGACCTACTAAGACTATCTGGAAGAAAAGATACATATGGAAGAGAAAGGGAGAAAGGGAAGGGGGGAGAAGTGAAGCTTTTAGCTTCTCGGGTTTTTTGTTTTCCAGGGTTTGGAGAGCTGGCAGAATGGGAGTTAGAAAGACATGCACCCTAAAATCAAATTCTAAGTCAGCCTGTGGTCACCCCCGAAGGGACTGAGCTAAGGAAGAAAGATGGAGCATTCTGCTGTGTTCTTCTGCAGTGGGAGGCCAGGATGTCAGGGATGTGTCATGGGCAGGAAATGAGATCGTGCCTTAAGGAGCTCTAAAGCCAGATTTCAGCAAAGATTGCTCCAGAGGGTGCCTAGAGAAACAGGAGCAAAGTGAGATAGTGAGCAAAATGGTCTGGCATTCTCTCTCGGAGCCTCAAAAACAGGAAAGCTTTTCTGCTTCGGTGTATAGACTGTCCTAGAGTATAGCTTGGTTGCTGGACGTCCATGATTCGGATGCCCATCCGAGCTGTCTGCAATGTCCACTGTGAAGTGATTAGAAAAATAGCACTGAGCTCTTTGTCAAAGATAGCAAGAGGCATTCAGAGAGAGCATTTAATTGAGCCCAGTGGAGTCAGAGGTGTCCAGGCAGCTTGGCCTGACTTTCTAATGTCAATGCTTTGCACTGCTACTTAGTTGTACCATCAATATCAGGGCTAGAAGAATGCCCCCGGTCACCACCACCATAGACGGTCACCACCATCTGCTGGGATGGCACCAGGGCCCAGTGCAGAAGCAACGAGATGGAACCAGCGCCTGAGGCTTCTTTTGCCAAGAGGTCTGAGGCTTTGAGTGTGTGGCTCCTGGGGTAGGAAAGAAAATATTTGAATATGTAAACCATGATGTTTTCCCAAGAGATGCATTTGAAGCTCAAAGCTAAGTTGTAGAGAAGTAGACTCAGTCTGTTCTTGTTTTTGCTGAGTAGAACAATGAAATGAAGAATGTGGTGGCATCTGAAGAATGATGTGGCTGTTATCAGGAAATAGAATGTGCTAGAAATGCGAGAGACAATATGGTATGAGGGATTGAGAGCTGGATTCACAGCCAAACAGACTTGGGTGCCAATCTTGCCTCTGACACATACTGGCTGTGTGGCCTTGAGGGTTTACTGCTTGACTTCTCAGGGTTCCAGGAAACTCTTAAAACTTTTTGTTTTAGAGAAGGGGCTGCCCAGCATTGGTGGAGGGCATTTCCTCATCTGTGAGTTCTGTCTACCAATGAAATCACAGGTCTATTCCCTATCTCCAGAAAGGAATTAGGCCTGAAATTGCCCTCTTTGTTATCCTGTCCCTCACAAAAAAGAGGACTTATTTTGTGTTGTTGTTCATTTGTTTATATTTGGGAAGTTTATCACTCTGAGTACGTTCACTGCCAACCTGCATTCCCCTATGCCAACAAATCCACCCAAGCAAGAGGATGCCTTTTGTCAAAGTGTAAGCTTCTTTTGTAAACAGGACTAGTGTTTAAGTCTGGAACTGGGTTCTGAGAAGCCTTTGTTCAAACCTGAGTCTGATTGACACAGAGGATATCTGGGCAAACGCACTTTCCCCTGAGGACTTTCTGGCCTGAGACATATCCTGATCCCTCCCAGCTTTCTCAACCCGCCTTCTGGCCAAGCCATAGCCTGCGCCCCAACCAGAACCCCAAGCAAGCTCCCAGTTCTAACCTGAGTCAGGAGCTTGGGAAGGAACAGGAAAAAAGGCTGATAAATAGCAGGAACAGAGTGACCAGGAGTACACGGAGAATGACAAGGTAGCTAGAATAAGGGAAGAGAGAGAAAAGAGTTTGTCCTGCCCTTAGAAGTCAGGCCTTTGGACCTGTCCCTATGAAATAAACCTCACCTACTAAGCCAGTGGTTCTCAATCTGTGGGTCACGACTCCTTTCCATGCCTAAAACCATGGGAAAACACATATTTCTGATGGTCTGAGGAACGGAGACACCGCTCCTCTATCTGTCTCCAGGGGCATCTGTCCACATGCAGATATGCCCAAATACAAGTATTATAGGCTAGAAATGGCATTAGGAAGGTTGAGAACCACTGTACTAAGCTTTTCTTTGTTCTAAAGAGAACCTGGTATACTGAAAAGAACACAAGAACTGATGTTGGAGGACCAGGTATAACTCTCGTCTCTGTCACTGGCTGAGTAGATAACCTTGGACACAATAATTTCACCCTTCAATACCTCAGCTTCCTTATCACCAAAAAGTATCACCAAATTGCTATTGGTTACATGATCTTACTTTTCTCTATTTTCCTTCCTTTCAATCTGCCTTCCTTCCTCTCTCTTGTCCCTTATTCCATTTCTCTCTCCCTTCTCTTTCTCCCTCCCTCCTTTCTTTCCTTCCTTCCCTTTCTCTCTTTCTTTTTCTTTCCTTTTTGCTCTCCCTCTCTTACTGCATCCTGTCTTCCCTTTCTTCTTTCCTCCCTCTCTCCTTCCCTTTCTCTCATTCTTTTTCTTTCTTTTCTCTTCTTCTCTCACTCCATCCTCTCCTTCATTCTTCCTTCCCTCTTCCCTTCCTCTCTCCTCCCCTTTTTCTCTCTTTTTCTTTCCTTACTCTTCTCCTCTCACTCCATCCTCTCCTTCCTTCCTCTCTTTTCTAAAGTTTTATTACTATCTCTTGATTTTACACAGTGTAGCCATTTCCAAATATACCATGCTCTCCATTGTACCCTCCCTTCTAATGACAGCAACAAAACAAAGTGGTTAAGCCAACTGTATCATCATAGCAATACAGTCTGATGATGCATAGAGCCCCCCCGGACTGCATTACCCCACCTGTCTACAAAGGAAGAGAATAAGTCTGCTCATCTCTCCTCCCAGACCAAGAATTCTCATTACATTCATCACTTGAGTGAAGTTGCCTTCATTGTTGTTGTTGTTACATTATTATAGCCTTTGTGCATATTGTTCTGGTTCTGCTTACTTCACCCTGTGATGGTTCATCTAAGTTTTTCCATATTTCTCCAAATCCCTCCTATACATGATTTCTAAAGTCCAGTAGTCTTCCATTTATATCCATCTGCCATCATTTGTATGGGCAACCAACCCTCAGCCTATGAATACTGAATTTCTGGGTTTTTGCTACCATAAATTCAGTTCAATTCAACAAATGTTTATTAGGCTCCTAATATGGGCCATCATTGTACTAGGCATTGGGTATAAAAAAGCAAAACAAAAATGAAACACTCTGTGCCCTCAAGGTACTTACATTCTGGCTAGAAATGCATCAGACATTATGTGGACATTTCGATCTCTTTGTTACTTTTGTATTTGTCAGTCATTCCCTTCTCCTTCACCTCTTTTATGATTATTTCTCCAACTATCTTCTCCATTATAGAGGCATCTTTTCAGTACATTTCCCCCTATCTCCCACAAGCCATAAAATAGAGATTTCATTGTAAGTGTAGGGTCTGTTGTAAGAGGATTTGACTTGTATTAGGGCCACCAATGTACATGATGGAGTAGGAGAGGCAAAGGAAGTTGAGTGGTTCTGACCCTTGGCCTTAAGAAGAGGCTTCATCCTCAGAAGAGGAACCATGAGGTAGACACCCATGCAGAAAGGCAAACTTGAGGGATTATTCTTGTGGAACAGCCAGCCACAAAGGTAGGCCAAGGCAAGTGAATAAATACATACACAGAGGTGTACTTTATCTGGTGATGAAGATGATGGTGATAACTCATTGAGCAAACTTTTTTTTGAGTGCCTGCTATGTGAAAAGCACTGAGTTTGGTGCTGTGAAGAACACAATAATGAATAAGAAAAGACCGCTGTCATTAGGAAGCTGGTGATCTAGAACAGAAGGGAAATTAAGACACGAACAAACAATAAAAAGAAGGATGTGTTAAAGGAGTACAAAGTATTCTAAAAGTTCAGAGCAAGGAGAGAATCCTTCTAGCTTGGGGAAGGCTTCATGGAAGAAGAGGCATTGTTGGAACTATAATAGGGAGCATTTTACAAATATCACATTTTATCCTCTTAACAACCTTGCGATGTAGGTTCTATTATTAACCCCATTTTACAGACTCACCTATATGGCCTTGAGCAAGTTATTTAACTTCTCTGGGCCTCAGTTTACTCATCTGTAAAATGAGGGGGTTGGACTTGGTGACCTTGGGGTATTTTCTAGGTCTAAATATGTGTTTTGGGAAATGGGGTGTGTGTGTGTGTGTGTGTGTGTGTGTGTGTGTGTGTGTGTGTGTGAGGGGAAGAGGCATATTTTAGTTTGGTTAGGGTAGAGATACAGTCAGTTTGCAATTAGTGGGGAATGAGCTCTTAGAAGGGGAAAGACTGAAAATACACGAGGGGGTGATTGATGGAGCAAAGGTCCAGAAGAGGAAGAAGGGGAGAGAGGGAAACAGGGGTATAGGCAGAGGAATTAACCTTCATGGGAAGGAGGTTTACTTCCTCCTCTGAGACAGGAGTTGAAGAAGGGAGGAGGGATAAAGAAACAAGCCAGTTTGATGGAGCTCAAGTCAACCTCCATTATTTTTTCCCAGTAAATAGAGGGCAAGGTCACCTGCTCAGGATGAGGAAAGTGGTGTCTGGTGGTGCATCTGGGGTTTGGAGAAACAGGAAATGGTTCCAAATGGTTGTTGAAGGGAATTCAAAGGGGAATTATAAAAAAGATATGAGTAAAAGGATCACCAAGCATGAGTGAGGATGGAGTTGAGCAGGAATTACATGAATTTGTAATGGACCCAATCTGTACATTTTCATTAATTTTTCTAACTGGTTTCCTTGTCTCTAGTGACTATATACTGAACCTGGATTAATCTTATCTGTGAAAAACTGTGATCATATATCACTCGACTGCTCAAAAATCTTTAATGGCTCCCATAGCTCTCTAAATGAAGACTCCTCAGCCTGGCATTTAAAGCTCTCCACAACTGGACTACACGATAACTTTCCAGCCTTATCTCACGTTATTTGCCTTTTGGGATCAACTACTCCTAGTATCTCCTGAGTTCCTTGCTTCCTCCCCCCTTCCAGCTCTTCTGCTCAGCTCAGCCTATTGACATCCAACTCATGCTTCAAAGCCAGGATCAGATTCAGCCTCCTTGATTATTCCTCTAGCCGGAGGTGATTTCTGCCTCATCCAAAGGCGAAACATCTTATGTACTTAACATGTGAATAAATACCTATGAAAGGTGGTCTGTGCCAGGGGGCAGAACATTTTATGTCAGAAAACCTGAGTTAAAGTCCCAGGTCTGATACTTACTAGCTGTGTGAGTTGGGTGATTTAATCTACTATTCTGTGTCTTAGTTTACTCATCTGTAAAATGGGATAATCCTTGTATTGCTTATTTTGCAGGGTTACTATGAGAAAAGCACACAGGTCTAGAGCTCTCCCCATTGCTACAGAAAGTGTTCTCACTTGGGAGTTTCTTATAGTACCAAAGAAATCCATGGTTTCATTGATACAGGAGATGAAAAAACATCTCTCTGATTTAAATGGATAAATGGGTTAATAAATAAATAAATCTCTGATTTCATTGGTAGAGTGCTTAAAGTACTAAATAAATGAAATTATTATTGTTGTTGTTGTTCAGTCATGTCCAACTCTTTGGGGGTTTTCTTGGCAAAGATACTGCAGTGGTTTGCCGTTTCCTTCTCCAGCTCATTGTACAGATGAGGAAACTGAGGCAAACCAGGATAAGTGACTCACCCAGGGTCTTAGTGTCTTAGGCCATATTTGAACTCAGGAAGATAAGTTTTCCTGACTTCAGGCACAGCATTCCATGCACCGTGCCTTCCAGATGCATTATTATTATCTGTATACATGTCTTATCTCCCCTAACTGATTGTAGGGCCCTAGAGAGTAGACACCATGAGTTCTTCATCTTTGCATCAACCCCACTAACCAGTGCAGTGAATGAAAGACAGTTTATGCACGTTTGCTATTGCTTCCCTCACCTTGTGTGCACATAAATTCAAGCTCTGAAGATGTTTGGCAGCTCATTCGGGATATAGGAAGAGCTGGTCTGTGTCTCCATAGTTGGGGCAGAAGGCAGGATCTGATGCTAAAACAGTAGAAATTGAATGTGAAAGCTCTCTCACTTCAGGGAAGAAAAATTAGAAACAGCAGCAGAGGAAGCAGGATTCCAAACAGTAGCAACATCTGGGCTCTGAGAGATGGACTCCACATGTATTTTTCTCTGACTGTACAATCTCCTTAGTGAAGCCTATGGTTTTTCTTTGTTCCCTTCATTTCCTTTGTCTGTTTGTTGGCTGCAAGTCCACACTCTGATGGTGCTCGGAAGCCAGAGAGGTGCTCCCAGTAACACTTTCCCCCAAGACTGCATGAGTCTTTCCTCTTTCTTTGGCTCCAAGGCTCTTGATTACTAATAAATACTTCCCTGATGAGGTCCAAAAAAAAGGTACAGAGTTCACACTCATTATGGGAATGGTCTCAGATGATTCAAAATGTTTCCAAGACCCTGTAGGATCCAAACAGTGTCCATTAATGACTCTACCCAGATGTGGGGCCAGGGGATGGGCTAGCCAGGGGTTGCAGTGGAGAAGGGCCAGAAGAAAAGA
This sequence comes from Pseudocheirus occidentalis, assembly GCA_028646575.1. Taxonomy (NCBI): domain Eukaryota; kingdom Metazoa; phylum Chordata; class Mammalia; order Diprotodontia; family Pseudocheiridae; genus Pseudocheirus; species Pseudocheirus occidentalis. The sequence continues at coordinate 53,550,980 of CM053597.1, forward strand.
GGAGGGTCACTTAAGGTCAAGGGTCCATTATGAGGGTGGTGTAGTAAGGAAAAAGTACTAGATTTGGAGACATAAGACCCAGGTTCAAATCCAGGCTCTACCAGTATTTTCTCTGACTGTACAATCTCCTTAGTGCTCCTATAAGGCCAGTTTCCTCATTTATAAAAAAGGTGGTGGTGGGACGCTTATATGTGATCTGCAAGGCCTAAATAATCTAGTTCTGAATCTATTATCCAATGATTCCCAGGTAGAAGGGGGGTGGGGGTGGGAGAATGGCAAGGGCAGTGCTGTACACCCTTGACCCAGAGATAATTCAAGAATATAAAGAGCCAAAGAAGCAGAACCACTAAGTGAATATCCAAGGACCTGAGTGTCTTAATTGGGATTTACCCCATGTAAAGGAATGGTAGGATATTTGACTCATTAAGCTATGCCCTACTCATATCCAATCCATGTGCAAGTGTTCCCTTATGACATCTTTGGTCCTCCTAGAGAGCCAAGGACCAACAATAAGGTCCACCCATGATTGAGCGGCCACTCTGATGCTCCAGCCGTCCTTGTGACCAGCACCGAGGCTAATTCTCTCTGCCTGGGGAACAGCTAAGAGGACAAAGTGCAGACCCAATACCCCTGCCACATCCCCAGAACATCAGGAAATCTTGGATCTCCCTGTTTCAATTCTTTAGGATTGAGAAAATATGGAAAGGGGGTAGAATTGCTAAAAAAATGTTGGTTCTTTCTTTAAAACACCATTACATTTTTTTTTTTTTTGGCATCTCCGTCTCACTTAACTGACGGCTGAGATCCCCTGAGGAGAAACAGTTACCCCTGTTTCACCTTTTCATTTAATATATTACAAAATCCTCGAAGACAGGAATGAGAATGCTTTCCTTTGGAAAGATGGTGGCTAATAATGCCCGAGATAATTCCCCGGGCGATGGATATTAACACCCACTCCTCGGAACGGTTGTTGTTCTTGGACGTCAGCCCAGCTCTGCTGCTCACTACTTCTACAGGCACTTAGCTTCTCCAGGACTCAGTTTCCTCCCCTATAAAATGACAAGAGTTCATTCCACAATAATTTAGTGTGTTTTTAGGGGCTCCCTGCCCCGACTTACCTTCTTCCATTTTGTGATTAGAAATTTGAGGGGCTACCCAAAGAGAAATAAATCCTTGTCACTAGACTCGCTCTCTTCCTTCAGGAGAGAAAAATCTGCTGGAATATTGGAACTTCAAACACCTCGTATAGAATAAGTGCTTAATAATTGTTTATTGAGTTGAACACTAGCTCCACTTTCACTTTTATTTGTACTTCCAGTGCTTTTTCACTATTCAGTCATTTTCAGTCATGTTCAATTCTTCATGACCCCATTTGGGGTTTTCTTGGCAGACAGATTGGAGTGGTTTGCTGTTTCCTTCTTCAGCTCATTTTACAGATGAGGAAACTGAGGCAAAGAGGTTTAAGTGACTTGCCCAAGGTCACACAGCTAGTAAGTGTCTAAGGCCAGATTTGAACTCAGGAGAATGAGTATTCCTGACTCAAGGCCTGGTGTTCTAGGCACTATGGCACCACCTAGCTGCCTCTAAGCTTTATTTATGCTTTAAAAATTCGCCTATATTTACTTGTATATTATTTATTCTTAAATATATACACAGATATAAATATACATATATATACACCATACACTAGAGGGCTACATACAATATAGAAATATATAATATACATGTAAATATAATACATGTGTATATATTGTATATGTACATATGTATATATATATTCATACATACACTTGTGTTATGTGCATCTATATCTGTACACATACATACACACATACATACGGATATACTAGAGGTACTTTTCCCATCTTTTGGTGTGGACTTATGTTTAATTAATACAGGGAACATCAAGATAAAGATCTGAAATGTGTTTGTCAGTCTGTCAATAGACATTTATTAAATACCTACTATGTGCTAAGTACTGTGCTAGGCTCTAAGTATAGCAAAAATATGCAAGAGACGAGCCCTGATCTCAAGGAACTCACAATTTAATGGGGGGGGGGGGGGAGGGAGGGAAGCTTAGAACTTAACATATTCCCGGGTAGTCTCTTGCACTGAGAGGCGAGGCTGACAGCCAGTACATTTTCCTGGCAGAATTGACCCTGTGTCTTCCCGACTCCGAGGTTAAGCCTCTACCTATCCATTCCCTGATGCTTCCTCCTGCAGAGGTGGACATCACCATGCCTCAGTTTGGACCACTCCAGTAAATAAACCTTCCCATGCCGTCCCTGGGTCTGCCACTTAACAGTAGCCCCTCTCATCCCCCACTCCTTTCTGACAGTGGCCCAGGAGTGGAAAACACACAGTTTTATTGAGAACTATTGAGAACAACTGTTCAAAGGCTTATTCAAGGCTCTGACAAATGAAAATGGGATGGGGAAAGGAGAAAGAAAGGGCAGAAAACAAGAGGAAAAGTTGGCTCTGAGAGGAATGTCAAAATGTGCAGTAGAAGAGAATTGTGAAGACCCTAAAAGCTGTTAACTGAGATGTGGTGGTGTCAGATCCAGATTAGGGAAGCTTGATTTGGTCTGTCATGCATAGGATTAACCCAAGGGAAGGATTTAAGGATTTAAGGGACATTAGTGGTTATCATCTTACAGATAAAGCCTATGGAGGTCAAGTGACTTGCCCACAGTAACACAAATTACCAGTGGCAGAGTAGAGATTCCAGTAGAGACCCTATGACGCTGAATGCACTGCTTTTCTGTTCTGCCATATTGCTTCTCAAATGCACAGGAAAAGAAGTTTCCAAGGATCAAGGGCTTATGGTGCAATTTAATGGGAAAGGATGATTTGGGGGAATATCATAGGTGAAGAAGAAAATGTGTGAGAAGTTAAGGAGCTTGGGAAGACAGAAAAGCAAAGGGAAAATGACAGGATTTTTTTTTTATTTTACAAATAATAAATTAGAAAACTACATAAAACCCAGCCCAGCTCTTTCTATTTTGTCCTTCTATATTCCTCATCAGAGGCAACATGGCTTAGTTGACAGACTATTGGGTTTGGAGTCAGGAAGAAATGAGTTCGAATTCTTCCTCCAACACTGACTAACTCTGTGAATCTTGGGAAAGCCATAGTGACTTTTTGGGCAATTTACAAAAAACACAAAAAAATCAAAAAGAGTTGTGATCTGAGTAGGTGGAATGACCTTCCACAACAGAAGCCCCCCTGCACTGTGGGAATCACACATCTTTGAGGTCATCATCATAAACATTTAGCAAGCACTGATCAAATGTTAGAAAAGAGGAGCTACCCATAGTCCCCAGAACACAGATGTAGGGTACAAATGCTGTTGTGGGCAGTGTAAGGGCAAGCTCCTTTACTGTCCTTCTCTCAACAGGACACACTTCTGCTTTCCCTTGGATGTACAGCATGCTTTAAGGTTTACAAATAAGGTTTGACTTTCCTCACCACAGTCCTAAAGGTCTACAATCCCTTCTACTCTCACCTTTCTAGGTGTGTTTTGTTCTACTTACCCTAGGCATCAGGATTGCCAATTACAGTTCTGAATTTGACAAGACTGGGCATTGTGTGGCTTGTGAAAAATAACCTAAACTTGGATGTTAGAGAATTTAGTGGTATAAGGGAGAACTCGCTGAAAGCCTGAGAACACTGCAATGAGACAGCCTGAGTCTGAGAGAGACTCTGTTAGAGTCTGGGAGGTCCATGGGAGCAGCAGGGTCACTAGTGTTTGCTTTGGAATCTCCTCCTCAGTGTCATCATTGTGGTATGGGAGGATATTCACAGGTGTCTTTGTTGGCCCTGGCTTATGGTTTGGGCTACCCCAAAACCCTACACTCTACATTCACCACTGGGGAAAGAGAAATAATGATGCCAACCGCAGCTAGACCCAATCTAGCCTTGGTTTACCAACTGTATTCATTTAACATGCTTCTGGCTCCCCTATATCTTGAAAAGGATGCCTAGGGGCCCTGGGTGCAGGCAAGAGCTGTTCTTTCTCTCTCCTTTTCCTCTTCTCTCTTCTTTTCTCTCTTCTCCCTCTTCTTTCTCCTTTTCTTTCTTTCTCCATAGACACATATTATGTAGATAAAACTATCACTATTTCAGGGAAACTAAAGATCAATTTTACAACAAAGATCCATTTGTGAAATCAACAATTGTGAAGAGACTTGGCATCTAACTTTATGTAACCCAATTCAATTCAGTTCCACTCAATTCAATTGAGTGTAACTCAACTCAATACAAACCCAATGCAATGCAACAATCTAGCTTCAGACACTAGCTGTGTGACCCTGGGCAAGTCATTTAACCTCTCTCTGCCTCATTTTCCTCCACTGTATAATGGGTAATAAGAGCAACTAAGTGACACAATGGATAGAGGGCTAGGGCTGGAGACAGGAAAAGACTCGGCTTTTTACTAGGCATTTACTAGCTAGGTAACCATGGGCAAGTCAATTAACCTCTTTGCCTCAGTTTCCTCACCTGTAAAGTGGAGATAATAATAGCATTACTATTATCAATATTAGCAGTGATTGTTGTGAGGATGTGATGACATTCGTAAAGCACTTAGCAGAGTATCTGGTATACAATATGTGCTATATAAATGCTCAGTCCCTTACAAGTTCAATGTTCTTCCCACATACCATGTTAACTTTAGCACAGTCAGGAATTAACCCCGACCATCAAGACCACAGCCATACAAGTATATAAAACGTAATTATAAAGCAATGACATGTTTGCACCTTTTCCTTTCCTACTTATGATCTCAAAGTGTGAAGAACTCCTGGGATGAAAACTTCCCCCCCCCCCCACGCCCCATGACAGTTTTAGCTGGGACACTGAAAGGTGAAGTAACTTGCCTGAGGTCATACAGCTAACAGAGATCAAAGGTAGAACTCGAACCCAGCTCTTCCTAACTGCAGAGTTTTGCCTGTTGTGCTGTGCAACAGCTCTAAAGTAGTGAAATAGGAAATAAAGATAATGAAATAATGGAACCAATTTTTAACAAACTTACCAATACTTATGCAACCAAATGAGAGTTTTCCCTTTCAAAATAGTCACCTTGGGAAACAAGACACTTATTTTAGTTCTGTTACCCAACCTGCTGAGGACTTTTTTTTTTAATTGCCTTCAGGAGCAGTTTAGGAACCACAAAAGAAAACAGGTCTTTTTATAATCATACTTTTAAAAAATACCAACCAAAGACAAAACAAAACCAGCATTGCCGGGCCAGATCAGCTCCTTCCTTTACCAGACTTGGCTCTGAAAGACTTTTGATTCATTAAAGTTTATTACTGGTTATACCCATTCTTGCTGTGGGGCAGGAGCTATGTTGGATACAGTAACCCTAAAAGCTGACATTTGTCAGTGATATTTTATAATGGTATAGGAAACAAAATAAAATTGTGTGTGTGTGTGTGTGTGTGTGTGTGTGTATAGCAAACTAAGAATGTAACAGTTGAGAAGAGTGGGAAGAATCAACAAAGAAACACCAAGGAACAAATGCAAAATGTCAAATGTTTGAGAACCAGAAACTAGAACTTGGGGAAAGGATAGAAAATTCCTGTGGGTTTTTTAAAGAAAAAGGACATTTGTCTGGAGACTCTTGTTGAAAGCAGCAGAGAGAAGGCAGATTCAAAAAGGGGAATTGTGGCATCTCAGGACTCATGGTCAATGATCATACGATCCTGGGAAAGTATGGGTCTGTCTGTCAATCAAGGGTAACTAGGAGGCCAGTAGACAAGTAGACCCCTTTGGGTTAGAACTAGCCTGAACAGACAGCTGGTGAAAATGATCCTGGTAAATTAACCAGGGCAGAGAGGAAGACGTCTCTCAAGGGGACCAAATTATAATTTCCAAGGATTTGAATTATCAAGATTTCCAGAAGTGTGCTGGGGTGGTTGTTCAGTGAGAATAGGGCAGCTGTAAGCCTAGGATATCCATTTTTGGGAAGCTAGATCTGTAAAGGACTTTCTTACTTCATGAACTGCGGGTAAAGATAATGCTAAAATTCAGTGCAATCCAATGGTTCTTTTAAAAAGCATATGCTTACTTTGTACTAGATGTTAAGGGAGACAGAAAATTTAGATAACTTCTTATCCTTTTGTGGCAACTTTTCTTTACCCTGATATTAGACAGATTTCACTTGAATGTCACTTGAATGTTAAGTGGAGATCAGATGGTGGCAGCATGGTTTGTCCTATGTATGCTCTCTCATCATGAGCAGGGTCAACTTGAATGACACTTCCCCCTTTGTTCTGGTCTAGGTCTGAAACAGCATCCTACTACTAACATAGCCTTGGCTCCCTTTGGGAATCTAATTAGATTAACAGGTTATAATATGATTAGACATGGGACAAATTTAGGCAGGAAAGCAGTTCTGAAATTTTAAAGGTTTTTAAAGTATCTTTTCTGGGAAGATTTGGGTATATGTATTCTTTGGTCATCTTGTATTTGGAAAGATGACTTCTTTTTACTCATAGCTACATTGGATCATATTTTACCACTTAGCTTTATGATCATTTTCCTTGGTCTTAATCAAGTGATACTGGTGCAATGGTTTTGAGGTTATCTCAACAGTCAATAGGATTCGGTCAAAAATGTACTAGAAAAATGATCAGTCTTGTGCTTTGGATGAGTGTTCTTGCTATGTCTTTAGGTCATAAATTAAGAGACAGAAGGACCCATAGAAGACCTCTGGAGGAGGAGTGGGCCTAGAGATTTTAAATCACTCATCCAAAGTCAGAGAGTGAGTATCAAAACCACAGTTGGAATCCAGGTCCTTCTGCCTCCAAATCCTGATCTTTTTTTCACTGCCAGCTCCTCATTGTTCAGGAAAGAAAATCAATTCAAGGTTCTCAATCTACTACCAAAGTAGCTACTCATCTTGTCTCCTATAGTAAGTCAGTATACAGGATGAGTAAAAAATGATATTAACTTTATCCTTTCCCTCTTACAGTTAAAAAAAGAAAAGGAAGCAAACTTGTGGCAAAGGTTGTTTTCATACCATGACTCCCCTCATGCTCATTTCTGTTCATTTCCTTTCCTTACTTCATGGTCTATTTGTTTTACACCTTTTTAAGGGAAAGCTGTAAAATACATTTAGCCACTTCCAAGCTTGCCTGTTCTCCAAATAAGTTCATTGTGCAGCACTCTGAGTATGTGCTTGAAGTGCCATGGAAATCTGCCTATCCCTGAAAATGCATGCATCTGGGTCAGTCTAAAGGGCTTACTTAATATGTTAAACATTGGGGAGAGGAAGGTCTCTGTCTCCCTAACCTTCATAAGTTTCATCCATCTCTCTCTGTCTCTGTTTCTTCCTTCCTCTTTCTCTCTCCCTCTTTTCTTTCTCTCTCTTCATTGGAACCACCCAGAGTTAACTTGGGAATCATTTGTTTTTGTTTTTTTTCCCCTCATCTCTTGGAGCAGCTCCCACTCCTCTCTGATTCATGCCAGCTCCCTTCAAAGCTAAATATTACACAGGATTTGTCTCTTGACAATTGACCCCAACTAGGGACATGCCTTGGTACTCACCCTGGAGGCAAGGAATGGAGCCAGAGAAAGGTATGGTGGAGACAGGATGGAGCCAGTGAATGTCACTGGGGAAACCCGAGAGATGAGTTTGCCTTTTCTTTGGCTAAACAACCCATCCCTTCTGGGAGGCACCTCTTGTAGGAATCCCTTTTGCCAGAGGGTGGGAGAGGAGCTAATTGTTTTTGTCTTCCTTTCTGGTGGACTCAGGGAGGGGCATGCATAATGTCTTTATTCTTCCAGCAAAATGGTAAATTTCCAGTTAAAACTATTGGCTGTACTTTTCTAGACACTAAATAGTTCAGCCCTGCAAATTAGCTGGAAGTATTTACCAGCCTTGTCCTCCTATCAAGTAGGATATAAGCAATGGGGAGCAGCTAGGTATTGTGATATATACAGTGCTGGGTCTGGAGTCAAGAAGATCCAATTTCAAATCCAACTTTAGTTATCAGCTTTGTGATGCTGGACAAGTAACTTCACCTCTGTCCCCAGTAGAGAATGAGTGAAAACTAAATTCTATATGATTTTTTTCAGTGTAAACCATTACTCATTTGGGACACACTGGCTAGAGTCTTGGCATAGTCATAGAACACTGAATTTTAGATTTGTGAAGAACAATGAGGATGACCTGGCCCAATCTCCTTATATTACAAATGGGGAAACTGAGGCCCAGAGAGGTGACTTACTGAAAGTCATATAGGGTGTAATAAGCAGAGTTAGGGCTTAAACCTAGGTCTTCTGTCTTTGTCTAGCACTTCCTCATGAGAGCTAGAAGGGACCTTAATTAAAATAAAAAAAAAATTAAGGCCCAAACAAGGGAAGTAAATGGTCTAAAATCACATAGGAAACGCATAACTGTGCCAGAATTCCAACCCACGTTGGTTTGCTTTTTTTTTTTTTAACCAAGAATCAAACACTCTTTCCACTCTACCCCAAAATGTCTAACTCTCAGATATTAGCACCAAATTCTCCTGAATCTTTCTGAAGACATTGAAAAAGGGGTGAGGGAAAGAATATTCTGTCCTCCAAGATCAAAGGTCTATAAGGGCTCTTAGAAAATGTCTAATCCAACCACCTCATTTTACAGATGAGAAAACAGACCCAGAGAGCTTCAGAAACTCACCCAGGATTGTGGAGTGACAGGCAGAATCTGAACCCAGGTCCTCTGATTCCCAAATGAGTTTGTACCATGTACTATGATCCCTCTCACAGACCTTCAGGGGAAAGAGTGCTGTCTACAACTGACTCTTAACCATGTATACCCTGCTCCTTAATAGAGAAGATGATCTGAAATCTGATGTTCCAACTTCTGATATATTATGAAAAAAAAAAGGGAGCAGCAAACAGAGAAAAAGAATATCTGATGAAAGAAAAGATGGGACAAAGTCCATCTAGCAGCCAATGGAATAAGAAGCAATCCAGAGACCCTATAGTAAGTATAGTAACTCTATGACATTGAGGCAAATCAGAGAAATGAGCCATCTCTGAAAAAGTATCATCAGTATTCACCTAAGATGATGAATGAGCCATTTTATCTTTAAACAGATTTGGTAATAGTTGTGTGTGATAATTCTAAGCCTAAACTGTCAATTGTCCCCAACCAAGGAATAGGTCTTTCCAGAGTACAAAGCACAGAAGCATGGAGGAAGCATGCCTCCTCCAAAGACCCATGCTAAGTAAGTATAGGTATCCCATATTTCTCAGGAGGCCTCAAATCAAAATTAAAAGTTGGTAGCTCCTTATGGACCATAACAATGTGGGAAACCCAGGAATCTGGGTTCATTAAGTATTCTCAGAGCCATGGTTTCACTTTCTCCTGCCTTGTCCACCTAGTTTTTAGTTTTGTTCAATTCATTTCAGCTGAAAACTAGGGATTTTATTTTATCTGAGTCAAAATCCTATAAATTTGTGTCACCCCCATCCCTCCCAATCAAAAGTCCCATCCTGGTACTTGGAGGCCAGAAAGAGGGTTCAATTTCCCCCCTTAAACCCTTCAACCCAGCTTCAGCCAAGACATAGTTCAAGGATTAGAGAGGAACTGGCCAGCTGAAAAAAGAATCTCTGGGTTGAAATGGAGAGTCATTACTAAATTCTTCCTGGATCTCAGTCCCACCATATAGTTTGGAGGTACACTGTGGACCTTGGTAACATTCATTTAGGAATCCCATTTAGAAGGCAAGGCCAGCAGCACCAACTCAACCAGTTGTAGATTGTCTAGCAAGGTTATTCCAAAAAAAAAAAAAAAAAGGTTTTTGAGATAACAGGGCAGCTTTCCCCCCTTTTTTGATCTTTTTACTTTATTTTTTTTTTGCCAATCCAACAACCTATTTGACATTTTAAACAACAAACAAAATGTAGCTGAGAATTTAATAGCCATTGATTGGCTTTGAGTAAATGGCTCCTCCTAGTGGTACAGCTGAGTCACTTCAGCCTGATCACTTCAGGTGAGTCTTTCCTTAGTTATATGGCAGTTCCATTATCCTACCCAGTCACTTACTGGGGCCCTATTGAATGTGGGAGGCCTGTGGTGAGCATACCCTTGGTTGCAGTAATACTGTCAGATCACTAGAGGCAGCATTAGTTAATTGCCTTTGCTAAGTGTATTTAAACAGTCCCCTGGTGGGCAAAAATGGTTACTACCATCCAGCCAAATTGTGGGATAGACTTACGCTCATCCCCTCTGATATCTTATCACCAAGATACTTTTGCATGCTGATTGGGTGGTTCCCCTGTGATATGGACAGAGTCAGACAGTTTGGGCAGGCATGGAGGGGCCATAATCTGCATCACTAAGGCAGTGCTGCTGCTGCTGGTGGTGGTAATTCCTTTTTATGTAACATTTTGTGGTTTTCAAAGCATTTTATATACCCAAGTTAATGAGATTACAGGATCCTTGTAATAACGTAGCTAAAGTTGGAAAACTTATTGGACAGAAATCTTCCAACTGTGGATAATGCAAACAATTGTGTGTCATTGGGAACATATAGGAAGCTTGTTCTAGTCCATTTATTTCTGTCAGTCACCTGCTAGTGGCCAACACAAGAGAGAGTGCAAATATTTAGCAAGGCTGAAATAACATTTGCTCTTTCCCGCTTTTAGGCTGGTATAATTTATTTACTTCATGATAAATGACAGAGATACTCTGGTGCAGTGGAAAGAGCACCAAAAATAGAGTGAGAAGACAGAGATTTCATTCCTTACTCTTCCACATTATTAGCTGTAGGATGCTTTGTATCTGAGCCTCAGTTACCTCACCTATAAATTGGGGATGTTAATAGATCTCCTGCTTAACCTTTCAGGCTTATGGTGAGGAAGAGACCTCGGCAAACAGTGAAATGCCATTTTCATGTGAGCTTATTATGGTCACTTGCCCAGACTTGTGATTCTAGCAGCGCGATCTAAAAAGACCAGTAACCTTTCAAATATGCACACAGGTCAGGAGGAAGGTCATTAGAAGCCCTCTTGTTCACAAGTTTCAACTTTTATCTCATGCTGCTTATTGATACCACAAGCTGAGTTGGCCAGTCCTTTGAGGAGCTCACCTCCTTGTCTGGGGTTTTGGAGGATTGTCTCAGCTATTTAAAAAGACATGAGATTTTCTACCTCCCTCCCTGGAATGACTGGATTCATTCAGTAACTGGTGTTGTGACCCAGCCAAATACCTCCAGGCACCATCTTGTTATTGGAGGTAATTAAGCAGATTTCACAAGGCATCCTCCATTCCCTGCCTGTTTTTAAACCACTGCTTAGCATGAGGAGCAACAGTTGGACCCAGCCATGCAAAGACATGTGCCATGTCAGGACTATGGGGCTGTATCCTAGCAGACAACAGCAGAGAAAGAAGCAGTTTCCTTGTCTGCCAACAGAAAATGTCTCTCTTTTGAAGGGTGGTAGATTGCAAGGTGGCTTGGCCGGTCTAACTCATGGAAGGAGCTTTAAAGTCAAGCAGAGAGTCTGGCCTGTTGTAATTGGATTTAAGCACTGATGAATATACTATAAAAGTGACGCATCCTCCTAATAATTAGAGTTGTCATCCCCAGGTTTTATTCAAAGCTTCAATCATGCTTGAACTCGTAGCTTTGCTCTAAAGCTTAGTTCTTTCATTTCAAAAGAGAAAATTATTGTGGGAACGGTACTAGTAATACAGAGGAATCTTGGAATGTTCCTTGAGAGGGTCCTGGTTTGCCTCAATGATGTAATTGTCATCTTGTGGACAGCCCAGTTACTGCTGTTTAGACAATCAAATGATTTGGTCCTTGTCAAAAAAAAAAAAAGGGAGGGATCCCATGTGATGATGAGAATACCATCAGCAGGCAGGAACTCTATTTTGTTTTCTGATACACATTTTATGGAGCCAGGGATTATGACTGGATTAGTTCTATTGGTGTCCTTTAATAGATCTTGATTTTGGAGTATGGGGATCTGGACAACAGAACTTTGGGATGGAACTTCAGGATGTGAGTTCTGGAAGGTCTTTCAAGGCTTGGGGCACTGAGTTGGAAGCAAAGTGACCTGGAATTTCTGGGTTTCCTATCAGAGCTCAAAAAAGCCACAGAGGAGAATTACAACCTCTCAGAAGCATAGAGAGTGAGAAGGCTCGTGTTTGAATTGCAAATAAACTCCTTGCTGTTTTCCTTAAGTCATGAAAATAAATAGGCAGAACTCTGGGAAGAATGAAACTGAAGATTAAAGGAAATCTCCCAACAGAGAATTGATTGGAGGGTAGGCCAGGCTTCACTCTGCTTTTCCTATCCCCTTTTTATTTTCTGCTATGTCCTCCTCTCCTTCTGCTGCCCTCTCTTCTTCCCCTTCTTAGCCTGGGACCAGGATGATTGATGGCAACCCAGGCCATAGCCTAGGAGCTCCAGGTACCATGACTGCTCCTGCGACCTCTCAGCTCAAACTGTTTAACACCCTTCTACAGTCCTAGACCTCCTTCCAGGGATTGTTTCCCTTTTGTCTCTATCTCCCTAACATCTCACACAGTGTTTGGCTCATAATTGGAGCTTAATAGATGTTTGTTGATTGAGTGACTCTGGGCCTGAACCAATCCAGTCCTCAAAGGCAAGGGAGTTAGGAGGCCTTCTCTAGCCATGGCTCAGAGGGCTCAGTACAAAGTCAGTTTTGACCATCCTTGAGTTCTCTCTCTGTGCCCTGGTTGTAGCAGTTGGACTTTTGACTTGTCCGTTGTGACTAAGTTCCCAGGTCCTAAATAACCAGATCACTTTGCTTCTCCCTGTGCCTAAAACTTTGTCTTGGTTTCTGCTTATTCCCTACTGTCAGCTTCTCTGTACCTTGCTGCTCCAGTTCCTCTGGCATTAAAGCCCTTCCTCTTGCACATTAGTCCTCCTAGGAAATGAGGCCATGTCTCTTGACCACTGACTCTCTGGCTTAGTCCCTGCTACTTCCTGGAAGACCTCCCCTAATGCCAACTGTGTACCAGCCCATTGGCCACCATCGTGTTAACCTGATACTCTTTCAAATTCTCCAGATTTCCCTATAACAGCTACAGTTAAGAAATATCTTGTTCAGTCATTCCATCCTAACAGATCATGCCCTGGCTATCCCTGATTTACTCTGTCATTCCTTTACTAAGCAATTCACTTCTGGAGGAATGATGGAGAAGGGACTTGGGGACAGGCTAGTGAACAAAGAATGATGAGGCCCATTAAGTCAGAACCATACCTGCAGTTCTCTTCCTCCCCAGAGGCCTCCTTCATCTGTGACTGGAGGACGGCACTTTGTCTCAAGTGTTCGTCTGTCCCCTGGCCTCTATCCCTGCACAATTTTTATTTTTCTGAGGTTGGAACCCCACTCGACTCCCAAGGAATGATGGTGGATTGCAGGTGACATGCAGACCTAAGTGTCTACACCATGCCTAAATTGAAATCCAATTCTCCCTGGTCCACTGTTCTACAGGACCCCTCCCCAGTCTTTGTGGCTACTCATGGCACGAAACATCAACTCTTCCTGTCTCTTGAGACAGCCTCTGTCCTGTTTACCAAATGAGGGTTTGAGATTCCAATTTCACAATCAACAAAAGCACCTAAAAATAGCAAAATGGTTTGTTCTGAGATGATTTTTCTTAAAACAACAAGATATACAAACAACCCATTCAGTAAATGTGCATTCTGCACCCAGGCCTGGCAGGATTCTCTGAGCTGTTCCTCATAGCAGGGAAAAGAGAGTTGTAGCCCCAACATGCACTTTGGAGCCCCCCAGAGATTAGCAATAGAATATGACCAAGCTAACTGTGAATTTGAAGATGATGTGCCCAGGCGGTTTTCTTCAATCATTGTCTCATGGATAAGACAAGACGGGATGGAATGGACTGGGCAAAACCACCAAGGCTATTTTCCACAAAGTCCAGAATAATTGTTGCCAAGCCCTTTTTCCTTTAATTTTTGAATCCCTGGGCAATTCCATGGAAATGTAATCCGGATGTTTCTGACTCATATACACATAATTCATCCCATTATTGTTTTTAGCAAAAGGCATTTGATGTCCATGGTAAACCATTTTACTTTACACAAACACGTATTCACAGGTACTGGGCTGGGCTAACAAAGGTTTGATTTGGGGTCTAGCGCAGACTGTCCAGTTTTACTCTCTTGTCCTCAGTTCCCAGATGCCTTCCCCTTCCAGATGACCTTTTAACTACACTATCTATCCATCATCCATCTATCTATCTAGCTAGCTAGCTAGCTAGCTATCATCTACCTATCCTTCCCTCCCTCCCTCCTTTCCTTCCCTCCCTCTCTCCATCTATTTATCTATCTATCTATCCATCCATCCCTATCTATCTGTCTGTCTGTCTATCATCTATCTATCCTTCCCTCCCTCCCTCCTTCTTTTTTTCTCTCCCTCCCTCCCTCCATTTATCTATCTATCTCTCTCTCTCTTTCTCTCTCTCTCTATCTATCTATCTATCTATATCTTGCATAGACCTAGTTATTTCATATTGTTTCCCTCATTTAATTTAAATTCCATAAAGACATGACATGCATAAAGGAAAATAGGCTTCGATTGAAATGATTATTCCTCTCATTTGACTTCTGCATCCAGTCAGTGTTAGAAAGAAAGTGAAGAGGAATTTACCCAAAAGAGATATTACTCAAATTCTTTTCAGAAGGTGGATATGCTTTTGCTCCCTGTACTGTCACAAGCCTGGACCCCATTTTTCAGATTGTTAAAGTAGAGACAATGTGTTTCCCTTGTCAAGCAGGGGAGGTGATAGATACAAGAACACAGTCCAAATCCATCAGTCCAGCTTTTTTGAGCAGTGGACTCTGTTTCCAAACTTTACCTTTCTTTCCAAAATCATCATGAAAGCTAGACACCCAACTTTCTCTGTACACCACTTCACGTTCTTTGTGTGGGTTTAGGGCTTTCATCTTACAAGTACCAGATTCCTTCTGACATATTCCTAAGGGTGAGCATTTTGAAAATCACCCCTTGTCAACAGATGAAAGCCCTTGCCTAGACTGTCTGGACCATGTCAACATCAAATCATGATTCTCTATCCCCCAAGGGCCCTTTCTAGGTGGGACAAGACTTCACTTCTAGAATGTGAGCTGGAGCCAGATGGTTAAGGCCTAACAAGATTCAGTATATGACCAGGAAAATTGCTTCAAAGATTTTAGCTTAACCTCTGATGAAGCAAAGTATAACTGAAGAACCAACTAGACAACGCTAAGTTCATTGTCTTTTAACATCTTTTCTACTTACAAAGTCTGATTGATGCAATGAGCATTCCTAATCCCAGAGGACTGATAATGATGAAATAAGCTCCGGACTCCTGACAAAGGGGTGATGGACTCGTGGTGCTGAATGAGACCTTGATCTTTTTACACGACCAATGCAGGAATTAATTTTGACTGCATAATTGTTACAAGGTTTTTGTTTTTGTTTTTACACTAGGGAGTAGGGAAGTGGAAGGTAGAGAAAACAAATTCTTATTAACTGAAAAAAAAACTTATCAAAAAAACATAATCTAAGGGGAAATAGTTATTTTTTTCTCTATTATGCCTACCCATATTCCAACCTACTTAGCCAGTGATGGTGCTGGTGCTGGTGCTGGCAGTTGCTTAGAGCAGTTGTATGGTGAATGTTTTTTTGAATGGACAAGTCAGATAGAGGAGTGTGCATTGTTCTGCTAGCAGCATTGGCGTAATATATAGCTTTTTTATGAGACCACTGGTCCTCATTCTCTCCCTTTCCAAGTCTCTGAATTAGCTTGAACAATCAGAATTTCTGTGAGACTTAATCAGGCCCTTCCATTGTATCTCAATGAGGATAGAATATGCAGAAAGACTGGTAACAAATATGCTACCACAGTTATATACAGTTCAAAGGATGCTTCATCTTCCTGTTTATGACAAAGAGCAGGTTTCCAAAGCTTTCAACAGCATTGCATCTGGCTGTGCCCGAAGGTCCTGATAACAAGCTGTTGTTTTGACTTCAACAGGGTTTTCAGGAGGCCTACAAGCTTTGCATTTATCCAATTTGGTTTCATTGAATTTTTCAGATGTAGGGGAAATGTAGGTTAAATATATGTAGTGGAGTCCCTGAACTTTCCCTTATCAAGAGGTTTTCTGAAACAAATGGAAACAGAGCAAATGATGCTAAGAAAAGGAAATGTACATAAAAAGACTAAGTAAAGACAGTAAAAAAAAATAGCAATATGTTCTGCACAGTGCATTGGCAAACCTTCCTAAGAGGCTGCTGCTTTTAGAAAAGGTGTGGCCATGGCCACATAGCTTACTCTATTAAAGGTACATTTCCCTTTGGATGCTATCATTTCAATACAAATAGTAAAAATTTTTAAACTCTGAAGTTCTTTTTACGTAGTGGACACTCTCTAAATCATTGTCAATGAGACTAATTCATGATCAAATTTCATAGCTTCTTCAGGGCATGACTTACTCAGTATAGATGAGATACACTGGCCATAATACCCAAAGCATTTTAATTACAGTTGAAGGAAACCAAAGATGATCAATGTCCAGAGAATGAATGGGAAAGAGTATTGATAAAGATTGGGAAAAAGAGTCAGGATGCTCATTACTGAAATGGCTTCACTAATCTGGGAGGTGTTAAAACATGATAATGCATGAAGAAATTTATTGTGTGGAATATGTTGTATAAGCCATGAAGCACCCTAAAAATGTGGTGGCATTATTATTGACAGTGATTATAAGAGTAGAAAACAAATTATCCTAGACCTATAAACAAACCAAAAAAAAAATTTGTTTAAAGGCATGCTCTGAGAAAAGACAGAACTCAATCAGGAAATCATAAGGATTATTAAATTTTGTTCAGTATTAAAATGCAACAAGTACACTGATTTCTTTCCCTCCTCCCCCCAACACTAAGATTCACATTGCTGTCTTAGGTTTTGCCTCATGACTTTGTCACAGAGTTAAAATCTGTAATGGAAAATTTGACCCACAGCTGCCCCACATCTTTAGCTCCCCCTATGACATCCCTCACTTGGTTTATACAAAGGTACACAGTGTGGGCTGATTTGTGGAAAGGAAGCTTTCCCACAATGCCAATTAAGTTTAATTTGGATGACCCAACATTTTTTTTATTCCCCTAGCCTGGGCTTATAGTAGTTTAAGCCCACAGAGAGTCACTTCAGTCTCAAGGGTGAGTCCCTCTTCCTGAACCATAGTCTGCATTGGTTTGTCTATGACACCCATTGGTGCTGAGATCACTGAAGTCCCTTAACCACTTGTATATTTAGCATTTCCCTTTTCTGTGTCAACAAATTCTCCATCTTCTCCAGGAGAATGATTCTCCTTATTTCTCTCCTAGGAGGAAAGGAGACTAGACAGAAATAGATCTAGCCAAAGGCTATAATAATCCAAAGCAAAAAAGCCTGCTTCCATATTCAGATCAGCCTGCTCTGGATAATGGTGGCTCATACTATGACATTATCGACTACCATGTTGCTGAGTCTCCAAAGTCTTCTAAATTATACAAACTCCAAAGGTAAACTACACTATTTCTGTTTTTCTTTTCAAAAACAAAACCAACTGCAGTATAAATTTTGGGAAAGGGAGAGTTGTAGAGAAGTCTTTCTTAGGAAATCTGGACTATATTCTGTCTGGCAAAATTATAGAAGTTGTTCCAAAAGTCTCAGGGTAGATTTTTAAGCTTCCTAAAACTTCACTAAGGCTTTTGAGATTCTTTGTATACGAATGTATGTATACACATGTATTATACACACATACATACATATGTTATTGTAATATATAAATTATAGATGTAATGCATATATATGAAATAAAATTTTAGAAATGTTATCTATTATATATTCTACTATAATAATATATTACAAGTATATATGGTATATACACACACAGAGATGTGTAATTTGCACCATTTTATTTCATTGTTGTAGTGAATTCTTAATGATGAAACTCCTTTTTCTAAGCCAGATCAGGAAATATTTAGCAATCTATAATCTTAAAGTGTTACCTGAGATACTGAGAGATTAAGTGGGGTCACAGGATCCTAGATATTGAAATGGAAGCAATCTTGGATTCTATTCATTCCCACCCCCATTTTATAGATGGTGGCCATGGAAATTAAATAACTTGCCCAAGATCACATGGGCAGCAAATATCAAAGTACAAAAAAAAATCAAACTACCCTGAGACTTGTGGGATGCTGTGCATATTTTACCAGACAGAATTGAGTCTGAATTTCCTAAGAAAGACTCCCCACAACTCTCTCTTTCCCAAAATGTACAAAGTGGTTGGGTTTGTTTTTTAAAAGAAAAATAGAAATAGTATAGTTTATGTAATTTAGAATTCTTTGGAAACTCAACAACATACATAGGCAGAAAAAAACAAAAGTGGGATTTGAATCCTGGTCTTGACACCTGCATTAGCCCTACACTCCTTAGCAAATAGTCAACCTTTTCTTCTCATTTATATATAAATGAACATGCACTTTTGTGGGTATATGTCTGTTCTACTGGAGATGGCACTGGAAGTACAGGATCAAACTCCCATGTTTATTTGCTGTGTGATTCTGGGTAACTTAATCTTTCAGTGCTTCTGTGTCTTCATCTGGACAATGAGTTAGACTCAATGACCTTTTATGACTCTCTTCCAGCTCCAAATCTGCCATCCCTCAAGGGCCAACTGTGGTCTTAGGAGGACCTAAATGTAGACCTAGATTTAGTACCGGAATGTCATATACTCTAATTGCTTTGTTTTACATATTCAGGAACTGAAGTTTAGAGGACTAAGTGACTTGCCCAAAGTCACATGGGTCTTCATTGGCAGAAAATGGAATTTGAACTTGGATCACAAGATTATTTAGACCTGTAAGGAACCTTTGAGTTCATCTGGTCCAATCCCTTCATTTTACAGGTGAACCAACAGAGGTACAGAGAAATTTAGGTGAGTTATCCATGGTACTCCAGTCATAAGTAGCCAAACTGGATTTAAGCCTGAGTCCCCAGGTCCTAATTCCATGTTTATTTCTGCTGTAACACATTCACATTTTACCCCTGACATATAAACAGCAATGGGATCATGGACAAGTTACCAAAACTTCTTAGGATCCCAGGTTAACTCTCAAAAACAGTAAGTGATGAATGGTTGTCATTGTCAACATGCACGAGTGGAGTGGGAAATTCCACACACTGATGTCATCACAGGTCTGGATTATTCCTCCCCACCTTCATGTTAAAAAAAAAAAAACAACCTCTAGACATATGAATCCTAGATGGGTTTTATCCATGCTGGTTTCAAGTGGAAAAATATTTCATGACACTGCAATTTGTGGCTTCTCCTGGACCACTGTTATTCCATGGTCCCACATTCACTTTGTTAGTGTGAAGAGAGATGTTTGTCGATTTTTCCCTGATCTTTCATGGATGTGGAGTATGTGGCATGTGGAGAAAACAAAGTGGGGAGAAAAGAGCCAATAGGAAGATAATTTTGTGCATGGTTTAGTCAAAATGTACTGCTTTGCAGAGACCACTGGCAAATCTTCCTTCAGGGTGAGGGAAGGAACTATTAGTTCCCAGGTTACTTACAGGAGGCAAATTCCTAGGTCCCACCCTCAATATTTGTCTGATCCAAAGAAAGATTCCCAAGATATTGATATGTATGTCAGACGGCACTATGGTTCAGTGTTAGTGGATTTGGGTCCATCCGAGTTCCCGTATTTGCCTACTACAGTGACTTAAGGTGGGTTAAATGGGCCTAGTGTTACAGGAAGAGAAGACTCCCTTGTTGAAAGTCTGTTTGTTCCTTGTTTGTGACATATTGCAATCTAAAATAAGCTTTTCTGCCAGTCATGATGGGATCCAATAATAGGAAAAAATTGGACAATAGCAACAAAAAAATTAAAATAAAAATAATCAAAAATGAGAATAGAAGGGCTCTGTATGTAATGGTTCTGCAATAAACAGACTATGGAATACATCCCCGTCTCTCTCCCTCTTTCTTATTCAGCTAGAAGCTCTCTCTCTCTCTCTCTCTCTCTCTCTCTCTCTCTCTCTCTGTCTCTGTCTCTCTGTCTCTCTGTCTCTCTGTCTCTCTGTCTTCCTCCCTCTTTCTCTCTCTCTCTCCCTCCCTCTCTCTCTCTGTCTCTCTCTGTCTCTGTCTCTGTCTCTGTCTCTCTCTCTCTCCCTCCCCCCCCCTCTCCTTTTATTTCACTCAGCTGGTAGCTAGGCCCAGACTTGCTAGCTGCAGCAAGTGGAGCCCAATGTGGGGCATCAGGACGGAAGTCTCTAGCTACCAGTCCCCCTGGGGTGAGGGGAAGGCTCCACGAGGGCAATTTCTGGATCCCCCAGTTTTTAATTCTTAAAAGAATTTGGAGCAAAAAGAGACGTAAAATCAGAGGCATCTTAAAAAAAAAAAATTGAGAAGTAGTGGTAGAGGCATTAATTGATTATTTTAAGGAGAATGACCAGGAGAGTGATTCTGGTTGTATGTGTATTTCTGTATTTGTAAACAAAAAAAAATATAATGAGTCAGAATATAGCATAGCCCAAATTAGAAATCATCTTAATGAGGACCAAATCCTGAGGCGCAATATAGTTGATTGGATTAAGAGAGCTCAGGGCATATTACCTGGGCAAACACAACAAATTATAACCTACATAGGAATAGGGTGGCATTATTGGGTTTATGTACCTGCTTACCCATCCTTATTTCCAATTTTTCTTGCATCAATAATGTCCAACTGCATGATTCTACCCATGGCCCTATATGGTATAGGGGAGATGAAGAGAGCTCCCAAAAGTCTTCGGGGCTTCGTTAATGGGATGTTCCCCCCTCCTATAGGCATTATAGGAGAGAAGCCGAGAACTCCCAGGAGTCTATTAGGGCTTTGTTAATGGGATGTTCCCCTCTCCTATAAATAAAAAGATGGGGGAGATGTTGTAGGCCAAGGCTTTCAGGGTCCTTGGCCACATTAGCTCCCCAGTTCTACAAAGGTCATTAGGCAGATATGCAAGGAAAGTATAATCTTGTTGGGTGGATGCTCTCATTGGTTTCATGAATATCTAAAGAAAGTACTGAGTTAATTTGCAAATCTTGATTGTAACACCCTGTTAGTGCCTCTGGACAGGGTCCCAGGATAAAGAGCTTAATGAGTGATTGGCTTTGGGCTGGGGTAGAGAGAGATAGAGACCAAGGGTGGTTCCTTGCATTCTGCTAAGGGTATATAAACCTTGTATCTTCCACGTATCTTTGGCTCTGTATGAAATGGTTCTGCAATAAACAGACTATGGAATACAAAAAAAAAAAGAATGAGAATAGTACGTGTGTGTGTGTGTGTGTGTGTGTGTGTATGAAATTAAGGTTTGCTAAACACTATATGCAAATCCTCACATTTGATACTCACTACAAACCTATGAGTTCTATGCTGTGATTATTCTCCCACAAGCTTCCATAGATTAATGAGACAGTTTCTTGACAGGAGGATGTAGGAGATCTTGCCCAGGGGGTTGGGGATAGGATTTACTGACTGTCAAAATCTTGTTCCCTCAACACTGCCACCCCCACCCTGAAAGTGAACTAGCTCATTTGTCTCTAGAAGCTTAGGGGACATGCTACATTCAGATAGGGAAACTAAGGCTCAGAGTTTTTAGGTGGCTTGCCTAAGAAAACAGGTTAGTCTGTGAAAGGATTCATGCCTAGGTCCTTTGGACTCTGGGTCTAGCATTTTATCTACTATGCCGTCTACATATACCTGTTCTTGACTGAAATGACTATCCTCTATGAACATTAGCAGACCTTGTGTGAAGAAATGGTTTCTTTGGGGCCATGTTAAAGAGACTAGAAATATTCAGCATCATCAAATTTTCATCTTAGAAGAATTTCATTCCATCTTGAAGCAAATATAATTGAGGGTCAAGTCAGCAAATATTTACCATGTCTACTACGTGTCAGGCACTGTGCTAAATGCTAGGGATACAAATGGAAAAAATAATAAGGCAGTCTTGTTCTCTAGGAGTTTATGACCTGCTAGGGGGAGACGACACAAAAGGAAGCTGAAAAGGGCGTGGGGGAAGGCGAGCTACCTAGTGGGGGGGGGGGGTTGTTGGCCACAAACACCTACCATAACGAGGGTTGTAGACCTCTTCTGTTTCTTATCAGATTAAGACATATGGTAAATGTATGGAATTATCAAAAAGGTGTTTCTCGCCAGTCAGAATTATCGGTCCCTTTTCTTAGAAGTGAATTTCCCAAATGGAACCAACAGCATCTTTTGTTTACATTATATTATTGCTATATTACAGAACTGTGCTTACTGTCTCAACAACTCTTTGGTGGGGTTATGGTATTCTTTAAATAATTTGGGGTAGGATTGCCTTATATATGAAATTCCTTAAGAACACTCCTTTGGCTGAACCCAAATGGAAATTCTTTAATAATCCCAGTGCATCATGAATATGTCCTTTTGGAGCAGTTTCTAATACAATATCTCTACTCTCTATAAATTACCAGCAGAGTTATTGCCAACAGGGTCAGCAGAATGTCAGAAATGCCTATTTTGTAATGTCTTCAGATCAGTCCCAACATATCTCAGGCATTAGAAGTTTATAACAATCTCTGTTTGAATATCCAAGATGACAGAATGTAGATTCTACAAAAGAAAGGGCCACCTTAAGAGATTCAAAATCCATCCTAAGGAAGCCCAAGAACTGTCAGTGAAATAAAAAACCCAACATTTCACCTGGAATCAGGTGGTCTTGATTATCCAGGCAACAGCAAAGCCTGGGAATTGTATCATGTTCAGTACGTTAATGGTAAGACACTTCAGAATACTGCTGGTCTGCAAGGTGCAGAATGTCAGAGGCTATTATTTCTGACAGTGGGTTTGCATTTTACCTTCCCAGTTTAAGGTGTTTGTGGAGAGGAGTCTAATCTGAGCTATTATACCTCATCACCCTCAAGCAAATGGGCAGGATGAAAGGCTGGTACAGACTATTAAGAATGTCCCAAGGCAAATTGTTGGAGGAGATTGGCCAAGAAAACTTGCCAGCTCTTGCTGGCTAGTGCTCAATATGTTACTTCATGTTTGATAATGGGAGTCAGTTCTGCTGAGTTACTGATAGGGTAATGACTCAAAACTCTCCTTGACTGTATCCCTTCAGATTTAGCTGGGACCTTACAAGACAGACAGGAACACATTCCTGATTCTCCTCTGGCTATGTCTACACTGGGCTTATCATCATGGGTTTGACTTTCTAAGCAATGTGGAACTAGACTAAAATAAGTTCCTTTTGCCATAATTGAGGTGACAAGGGCCTGTGTCATGCAAGGACCAGAATATGGATAGGTCTGTGTGACTTCATCGTGTCAAGAAAGGCTTTCTTCCAAAAGCGACATGGCAACAGGAGAGCCATTAGAAACATCTCTCTTAGTGCCATCTGGAATTAATTTTTCAGCCACATCTCCTAAGGATCCATCAGAACCACAAAGTCAAGGAAGCAATAAATTTCCCCTGGTCACTGCAACTGCTGAAGTAGAATCACCCAGTATTTCTAATGTCGTTGGGATAACAAAGCTTCACAAAAACATAGCTCCTTGCTGGTTAAAGCATTATGAATTTGGAGGGGAGAGAGAGCTGTCCTATGAGTCTTTCTTATTTGTTTTTTTTTTCTTTTAATGTCTGTCATCCCTGCCACTGACAAGGGTAGGGTTAGCCCAGATTCATTTTGCATCAATAAAATTTGCATCAAAAAATGTCTTGTTGAAGGTCCATTCTTAACTTGCCCTGCCCCTATATCTTTTTTTAAAACCACTTTCCAATAGAACACTCCAAGTTAATATTCCACAGAACCACTGGCTTCCCCACCTTTCTGTATGTGGTCATGGGTGTGAACAACTGGGTTGGAAGCTTACTTCAAGAGAATTTTACCATGAGATGCTGGTGACTTCCTGTCTTTAGTTGCCTGGGATATTCCTCGGGAGCCAGCCTTTCCTGCCAGATCATTTAGCAATAGTGTTTCTAGTGGTGTGGATTCCAAAAGACAAAAAAAAAAAAAAAAAAAAGAGCTGAGTTAGAAGGGGGAGGGAGAAAGCTAACCAAACTTTCATGAAACTTAAAAAATAAATGAAAAAAACACCGATCTTCTTTCAGTATGGGTGAAGGCTCAGAGAAAAGGTTGTGGGATTATGTAATGTAAATCAGTTTGCCCACCCCAAATTGTATGCTTAGGTAAACACTGAGCACTGGTGGGTGTCTAGAAGGCCTAGCAATTGTGTGGTAAGTAGCAAGATTTCTTAAAAAGACCTCAGTGAAGTGAGATTAGAATCTAATTATGTATTTTTCCATTAAAAAAGACCAAAAAAATGCTGAAACCTTAGACAATGAATCATTATTTGTAATAAAAGGAATGGTAAAAAAAAAAAATGAAGAGAAAGGCCTCTTAGGAATTTGTTTCATTGGTAGCCAATCAGAGATGGAACTGTGAAGGAAACATCTAGGATTGAGCATGGCCTTGGGAATGTATTATCAAGTAAAACTAAAGAAAAAGTGTTAAATGCCAGATCTTACTAATAAACACACAATGAATGTGCAGGTTCTTCTCCTTACGTTGCCATTGTAGCATATATGTGTCTACAAGTTTAATTGTGCTCTAAAACTTTGGGAACACCTTGTATTTCTCTCTCCACACACTACCAGTGCTATATTCTACAGAAGAATTTGCAAGTTTTGTGCCTATAGCAGGGGATGTATGGGATATTCAGGGAGGACCAGCATCTCTGGTGTGAGTGCTTGCTGTGCCCTTTTCAAGGCTACTAATCCACCTTTGGTGTCCACCTGGCACTCAGCTCTCACCTGTGGTTCCAAGAAACTGAAGCATGAGCAGCAGTCATACTCTGGTAAACCATGGCAGCCAATGGACTAAACTAGGTTGAAGGTAACTGTCAGGCCTTAAACCCATTGAAGACTTAGAATGATGCCTACATCAAGCACCCTGGGGAAACGCGTACATGAGAACAATTTGTTACAAAATCTATGAAAGCAACTGAAGCAGATGCTGTGGAGTGCTCAGAGCTTGGTCCAACATTGGCGATGCCAAGATCATCCACTGCATCTTGGGCCATCACTGGTCATCCTGACTTTTTTCTCACCACTGGACTTCGATGACACTGGAAGAGAGAGTGAGGCTGAGGACTTTGTGCCACTCTATCTCACTTAAAACCAGCTCATGAGCGAGTCAACGCATCACCCCGTAACACCACTGGTCTTCTTTGAAAATGAAGGACAAGGGCGGAGCCAAGATGGCGGCGTAGAAACAGCAAAGCACCACAGCTCCCACACAAATACGCTGAAAAACTCATAAAATGGGACGCTAAACAGATTTTCAAGCTCCAAAACTCTCCACAAGACAGAAAGCACTACAGGCAGCGC